>JAYDZK010000006.1:18869000-18904353 GCA_034509185.1 Euphonia xanthogaster | reverse complement strand
GTGGGCCCGTGTGCCCGGGGGTCCGTGTGCCCGTGTGCCCGGGGGCCCGTGTGCCCGTGTGCCCCGGGGCCCGTGTGCCCGTGTGCCCGGGGGTCCGTGTGCCCGTGTGCCCCGTGTGCCCGTATGCCCCGGGGCCCGTGTGCCCCGTGTGCCCCGGGGCCCGTGTGCCCGTGTGCCCGTGTGCCCGTGTGCCCCGGAGCCCGTGTGCCCGTGTGCCCGTGGGCCCGTGTGCCCGTGGTCCCCGCCCAGCCGCCCGGCAGGGGGAAGCCCTCTCCTCTCTCGGTGGCGAGACGGGCGGGCTCTTGAGGGGCCCTGCCTCACCTCACACAGCAACGTGGGCAGAGCTCCAGTGTTCTGACTGCAGGCGCTTCCTCACTTGCCATCTGCAAGCTCCAGAGCAGCTTTCAAGAGAAACCTGCCAGCCACCCGTAACATTTCATCCCTCTGCTCCTCGACTGAGCTGCCGGAGGTGCCATGAGGGCTGAGGTGGCAGCTCTGACCTTACCAACGCCCCCCAACGCCTCAGTGACTTGTCATTTTTACATTTCCTTACCCATTTTTCAATAGAATATTTATTAAAAGTATATACAATAGAATAATAAGCTACTCCCTAAAGAAAATGCTTGAATAGAGAATTAGAAAAAAATCCTGTTTTTATGGAATGAAATGGGGACGCTGCAAACCATTCAGTATACCCAGGCACCTGTGCTGTGAGACTTTGATTTTACAAAGCAGAGCTGAAAAGTGAAAATGCCTTCTCCATAGTGATAGGAATTTTACTCCAAAAGTTAATCACTGTGTCACTGGGGTATCTGTAAATCAGTTAATCAAGACCATTGTCTTGGTGAAGTCACAATACTGTAACTTAAATTATATAAACATTCATAGCAGAAGCTCTGCTAACCCAAACCCACTCCAACTCAGCTAGGACAGCTGACATTGACACCAACATAAGAATCTCAAGTTTCTGTCTTTTTCTTCATAAGCTGCTGTTTTTGTAATAAGTGTTGTTAGCACATTTTAACATTCACCCTGAGGAGTTAACAACCTCTCCCTTTCGTGTAAAACTGCAAGAAGTGAACAAGCAACATGAGCTGCAAAGTTTGACTTCTTTTAAAAAACAATCACAAGAAAAAGTTAACTCTGAATTAAATAATTTTATTTTGTGCATTTCAGAAATGAATAATGACATTTTCTAAAATCAGTTGTTGCTGTGATAGACAGACATGTAAAGCTCATGTTTCCATTTTACATTACAACATGCAGTGTGAGAATGATACATTAGTTTACTTGAATTCTCAAGTTAATAATCTTTGAATAAATCAAGAGCTATTAACTGTGTGAACATTGGTAACAGTTAAAATTATTTCAATTGGGAGGAAAACCCAATTCTTAATATAACATAGATCAAGAAGCACCAACTGGAACACAATGGATGCACAGTTCTTACTGAGTTATTTAGTTTATTTCTATTTTACCAATTGTAAGTTTGCATTACTACAAGTCCTTGTGTGTAAAATATAAATGATAGTGATACAGCTAAGGATCAGTCAATATAAGTCAGCTGTTTTTAGGGGAAAATGACTTGATCTATATGGATTATCAGCTCATTTTATATTAGAGTTAACATTGTTTTCTTCGTTCTTCATTTTTAAACTGTCTGGTTTGACAAAGTGTTGAGTAGCTTTTTGAGAAAAAAAAAAAAGAAAAAACCCCAAACCAATAAACCCCCACCCCCCAAGAAAGTTAATAACCTTAAATCTTACTTTTGTTGCTACTTAACAGCAAAGTCAACCAATATATATTTTTCCCTATTTAAAATATTTGTCACTAAAACTATGCTCAACTAATCAGTGCAGAAGCAACATTATATATGGGCATGTTTAGAAGTTTCATAACATATGTATTTTTGTGTACACAGTGGTGATTTACCTTTAAAATTTTAGTATTAAATTAGGAAAAAACCCTAGCAGTGACAAATATGCAGTCTCTATCAGCAGTGCAGGTTGCAAAACTGGAAAGCAATCTGTACATAGCATAGGAAGGTTTTGATGAAAAATTTCTCATGTTTTTTTTCCCAACACTTAAAGAGTGTTGTTGCCAATGAATATAATTTTGACACCTGGTGGAAATCTTCAACAGTTATAGCTCTTAAGCTTCAGTTCCAATTTTAAAATGTTTTCATAGTAAGAACAAATTCTTTTCTGCCATTTTGTTCCTGCTTTCTAAGCCACAGGAGCCATAAAACATACCTTGAAATAATACACAAGAAATAAGTATCCAGGAAAACAGTAAAGCTAGTGAAACAGTAGGACAGAAACCTCAATATAATTACCAAGAATTTTGGAAAGCTCAGTGCAGTATGAAAAATACTTTCTATGACTCTTGCACATTAAAAAAATAATCTGTAGCTGACATTTCAGTAACATTTTTGATCAAATGACATTTCTTATGCATTGTGTTGAGAAAATAAAAAATTCCCAACCCATGTACTGCAGTTCAGAAGTTCAGGTATAATATTGACATTAGCTACTCCTAACTTCTAAGGACTGAACATTTGAGCAAGGGAGTTAAAATCCTTATTAACCTTTCTAACAAAGAGTATATGAGTGTAGCCACTTCTTACAATTCATCTCTTGAACCGGTTAACTTGCCCTTACAGTATCTACCTGAAATACATCTCCCTGAACAGGACAGCATGTGCACTGTACTTTAGACAGAATACAGAAACTTTAAAATACAGACATGATAAAATCTTGATCTGTGTTTTAGTGCATTATAATTACATCCCGTATTTATTTTTTCAGCATATGTTGTCTAACATTCAGAAATAGTGCTTTTGCTTTTCTGCCTTGTCATGTGGGAAGTGTTGTCAACCTCACTCTCTGCCTCTTTATTGCACTAAGATGAAAAAATTGTATGAAGAGTTTGAGAATTACCAACTGCTCTCCTCTCAGTTTGTGAAACCTGAACTTAATAAGGACATGCAGGCATCCAAATATGAAAAAACACATTTTGCATCATGTTCACTGGATTGTTCCCAGAGGACACCACACAGCATGCTTATTGTTATTGGTGCAATTTCACAAGGCCCAGAAGCATCATATTCTCCTCTCTGATAGTAGGCTACCATGTCTTTCCATTGTGTTAAGCATTTCTCTGATTAATAGAGCTAGGATTTTCCCAAGAAAGAAGGGCTCAGGTGACCCTATCTTTCAATAAATTAATTTAATACGCAGTCAAGCACTTTAGCCTTCCCTAACATATAGGCTGTGCATTTGAATTACCCATGGTGAAAACCAGAAATAAAGGAAGAAACAGGTTTGCTATATGGCTCATGGTATTTAAATAAATCTAAAGACAGATTAACATAGGATGTTACCTCATTATTGCTTGAGTTAACTCTCAAAGTAAAGTTTTCAAAATTTTATATATAATTTCAAAAGTTGATTTATTACAGTATTCATACAGTTTATTTCTGTGGTTGCTTAGTGGAGTGTTCAATTGAACACATACAGAAACATCCCCATTATACAGTTCAATGGAGAGAGAACATATTATGCCTTCATTAATGCATGGTGCTAGAGCACAAAGCATACCAAACTTAGAAAGCTACAGGTTAGTCTACTCCCCCTTAAGCATGCATTTGCAAAAACATCCATTTACCCTTTAAGAGACAAAGAAAAAAAACATAAGAGCTGTGCTACTTATTTTTAGCTCAGGATGGAGAAAATTTACTTTGTTACATTAAGATTTTGTTTTGAAAAGGCTAAAAACCCAAAGGTACTTAAAATTAAGTTTGTGCATATTTTTAAAATTGCTCCTTACTAAAAGTTGCTGCATCGAGTGTGCACTGCAGTTTTATTTTATTGTCATGCCCTGATTTTCAAAACACCTAAGCCCCACACAGTTACAGGGCACAGAAGCTGCTGGCATTCAGCATCTCTGAAAGTCAGGACACAGCTTAAGTGATTGTGCAAAACAGTTAATTTCCCTTGCAGTGTAAGCCAAGTGTTCATTTATGCCCAATAGTAAGACCACAGAAGTTTCACCAAATCAATCAAAATAAACTTTTACAAGTCATAAAGGATTTCAAGGATAACACCAATTGACCAGGCCTGAGTTTCACAGCTAAAAGGACAATACTGCCCATTTTCATTGGTTAGTTCTGGAAGTCCTTTCCAGGATGATCTGATAAAAGAAAACAGAAATGAGTACTGTTGTTAGATTATAGATTGAAAAAAAAAAAAGGGAACATTTCATTTTAAAGCCTTTTGGAAGATAAACTCAGTAGGAAAGGGAAGGGCTTTACAAAAGGTCTGCTCTCCTACAAGCATAGTATATCCTTTAATAACTGAGATCTAATATTTTTTTCACCTGCAGCTGGTAACTGTAGTGGAAGTGTCTCTTCTTCAAAGCAAACTCTCTGCCACTAATAATAACTGAACTTACACATCTGGTGTGCGGCTCCTGTTTCTCATTCTGGTAGTTTTGCATTTGGAAGATAACAATGGTATCCAAGCTATACTTTAAATTGATTATGGTGCTAAAAAGTGACAAGGGCTGGAAGACAGCATGACTACATAAACCTTCTTTTCCTCCATAGTAACAAACCACCCCCCACCCAAGAACAAAGCACACTTACAAAAATAGAGATAAACCCTAGTGCTAAAACAGAGTATTAAGAAAAAAAGTACACTACTTTAATAAGACAGAAAAAGCAAAGAGAGTTACCAAACTGCAAGTTATTTCTGATACTGTCAAACAAGAGACTCGGTTAAGACGCTACATAAGGCAAAATTTTGCTTCACAAATCCTTTTTTCTTCCTTGTGTGGTCAGACAAAGTCTTTTGTCATGAGTCCTGAATTACTCTTTTGGGCACAAATACATACATGTTTCATGTGCTGCAGAACAGATTATATGGAAGAGATACCAAGGCCAAGGTGTTTTGTTTAGTATAGCTTGTCTCAAATCCTTACTAATTAAAATAGACAATAAAAGAGGAAAAAGTGTGTGGGTTTGGTTTGAGGGAAAATTCAAAATGCAAGTTCCTCTGTCTCCTTAGAAAATCAAGGTTATTAGTATGACAGCTTCAGGATCTTAATTTTCTCATTTAGAACACAATAAATCTAACAATATTTTGGATCATTTTATCTGCTGCAATTTTAATCTGTCACTTCTTGCCTTTTAACTATTATGTTTTACAAAGTTTGTTTTTAAATACTCACTGACATTTTTTTCTGAAAATGATTTCTTGTATGAAATAAGATGCTAATTTTTGTGTACAATTTATTTCACCCAGTCTTTGCAAGGGTAAGTATTAGGAATTCTGTAGTCTGTGAAAGGCACCAGATCTCACCTGTATTTGAAATCTGACTTGAGACCTGCAATTGCACATATAGCAAGTCAACTTCCTATCTAGAAAAGAGATCCTGTTTATACAGCAGATCTGTACTCTTACAGATGCATTGGGATGGTGGATACCCCTAGCTTGGTATTTTGAATATTTTGTACCTGTGTTTGTTGCTACCTTACCTTTCAAGATGAACATAGTGGCGAGAAAGAACATTCTTAATCATAACTACAGTTTTTGCATATATCTCTGGACCAATCAGCCTAGAGAAATACAGTTTGGCACGAAGAAAATATCCAATTGGCCACAGCCATTCCTAAACAAAGAATGGAAGAGATGATTATCAAAGCAGTTGGTTTGAAAAGATGACTAGACTTTCTCAAAAATTGAAGGAAGTAGCTCTTACAGGTCCTTGGTGATAATTAAACCCTCTGGCTACATTGTAGTTGTCATTGTCAAGAGCATTATCATAGACTCCACAGTACACCATATCACTGCAAGAAAAAAAAATGTATTATGCAAACAAAGTGTTAATTAAAAATGATACACAGAAAATGAAAACAGAAATTAACAAAAAAACTTGTCATTTACATTTTTGATGGTTAAGTTAGGGAGGTCTCCAATAAGTTCTGTACTTTACATGACAGAGAAATTCCAAATAAAGTTTTAATTTGTACGAAAATGGTCAACATCTTGAAAGGACTTAAGAGTCATAATTCTACCCTTTTACTCAAACTGTAGTGCTGTACACTGCATCAAATGTCCCAAGATGCAAATTCAACATCTTTGGTATGATACCAAATTTGACTTGCTTACTGTGAGGCATCCAAAACCACCCAGCCACTGCCTACATAAAGAGATCAATTACACGGACTTCTAGAACAGCAAAACAATTGCTCTGGAAGTACTTCCTGCAGCCTTATTTCATTGGTATGAATGAAGATTTCACACCATCACCACCACCCCCTACCCTACATCAAATAATTCCAACTGCTCAGTTTATTGTCTTTAGGAATTACCACTTGGTCTTATCTCTACTGTACTTACTCTGGGTCTAAGGTTTTCATGCCTAATGGACCAAGAAGCTTTTCCTCTGCTATCTGCAGAGCCTTCCAAGCTCTCTCAGGTGTAAACAACTCAGGGGCCTAATAAAATAATAAAGAGTCAATGAATAATGTCTGTGCATATACATATAGAAGGCTGTGTATACAAATGCAGAAGACAACAAAAAGCCTGAGTTTTGCATTAGTGAATCAACTTCTGGAACCTGAATTTCAGAGTAAGCAAGAACACAGAAGGTATCCAGTTCTCTTTTCAATTTTGATTTTATTTTATATACCCTTGACAAATATCATTACTGAAGCTCTTTACAAATCCAATGAAGATAAAGACTCCTTCCTTTTTAGCCAATTTGATGGGAAAAGCAGCCTCCCAGACCTAGCCATGAAAGATATTCTGAATACAGTGAACACAGCAAACTGGCAAGTCCTGTCTTGACATATTTTTAGAATATAGTCCAAGATTGTTGAATATTGAAAGCACAGGAAGAAAGCAGCTTTCAAAAAGTTATTCCAAGCAATTTATGTTCCTGATAGAATGCCATGCAGATGGACCTTAAAATTTTCTTTATAACTGAACTAAGCTTGCATTTAAGTGCAAAGCTCTCCTCCCATTCACCCACACTTACCACAACCATTGCTATTGGAAAATTTGGCCTGAGTTGGTAATCACACCATGGACTCGAGGCTCCATAGCTGTCCTTATAAATTCCACGTTTGTGTACAAGATCTGGGTGTTTTTCACCAGGATCTGCTGGATTCTCAGAGACAAAGAACAGCTTTTCAAAGTGTCCTTGAATTTTCCTGTCCCACTCATCATATGTGATAATCTCCTCCTTTCCTGCAAGATGTTATACACAGTTTTAATTTTCTGCGATCAGCCACAGTGACAACAGCAGAAGTACGCTGCTGGAATTCCTGACACTTAATATAACAGGAGCAGACCAAGAGCACCTAACTCAGTTTGTGATCCCCTACATTTAGGCCAATTGTACAGATCACAGGAGTAACAGCTCACTGAAATTTCAGTGAGACTAACACTACATCAGAGTCTCCACAGGGTATGTATTCACTTGGGCTGGCTACGCTTAAAGTAACTTTGTGATTAGAAGAGTACTCCCTCCAAAAGATAAGGGACTTGCTATGATATTTATGTAAATATTCCCAGCAAGGGGTTTTCTGTGTTATGAATACTGGGGGAGGGACAGAAAGATAAAATAAAGTGTCCTGCATCATTTTATTTTGCATTCTTGTAATGAATGATGCAATCGTCATAATACACAGTAACCTTATGACTTATACCCATTTTGAGAAAATGTACCCAGGCTCTGAAATGTCTTTGTAATCCACAGAATAAACTATTTGAAATATTGAGAAGACAATATAAACTTCTAATAAATTTTTATACTAGCAAAATTATTTTGATCATACAAGATATTTTCTCAAGTTTTTGCCCTTTTACCCCTAAACGTTCTTCTGAGGTTATATGGTCACTATTTCATTATTTTAGTTATTTTTATACCCCAGTCATACAATTATGAGATGCGCCTGTTTTTACCGTGTCTTTTTACAGTGACTCCACGAAATGGAAATATGTTTTTCCTAGATAAATCCATCAACCAGTGAACAGCCGACTTGCACAGGCCAACCATTTCCACAGCAGAGCCATCTCTAAAATAATAATGATAAAAACCCCTCATTATTTACTTTAAGAAGGCTATTAAACCTCAATGAGTAACTGAAAAATTTACATTCATAAGTCTCTTATTTAGACAATTTCTTGTCTCTTATTTAGACGATTTCTTTTTTCTTATTTTCCTACTATTCCTCTATTTCTCAGTCAGGGAATGACCTTGATTGTAAACTGGGTAGCAATATCCTTTTCTGTCCGACAGCCTTATTTAAATTGGTATTATCATACCCAGCTAATTAGCACAAATGGAAGATAATTTTATACCAGTGATTAAGAACATGAAAAAAGGATCAACCCCAAATGTGGTCCTCTGATGTTAAAACTGTGCTCAATACAAAGCTTCTCAACTGCACACAGACTTCTGTAACTTGGGCAATAGTTCTGCTGTAAGAGACAACTCAACTCAAAAATGAGGGATTAAAATTAGCACTAAATGCACTTCTTGGACTTGCTTCTTTTATCAGGTAATATTCATGTAATCAGTATATGCACATATTTCATATTGCATCATACTCAGCTTTACTGTCTACTTGATGGAATTTTCTCTCTCATATCACCAACTCAGCCTCTTCTGGAAGGTACCTCAACCGCTTTTGGTTCCCAATTAAAGAATGCTCGACTTGCCAAGCAAGATAACATCTTCCTCAATTCTCACCTATGGGTGGCAATTAATTTGAAACTGATACTCTACTAAATTCAAGCAGGATGCCTGCAGCAGTTTGCTAGCACATAATAAAGAGCCTATATCAAAATGCTTAATCTCAACTCTAAAAATGTAGATGCTGTAAATATTTTGAATACAAACTTAGAAGTATTCAAACACAATTATCAATATATAACTCAGATGAGAAGTTTGAATAACAAATTACTGCTAGTACAGCAAGTATACAGTATTTCCTAAATTGCATTTTACTACCTGAATTCCGAAGTCAACTCTTGGCATGGAGCCAAGACTGTGACAGAAGCCATGGGCTTCAGCTGCTCAAGAACACAGCTTTTGACTTCAAATCAGCACAAAGAAAAAATTCCATAAATATTTTAGTAGGTAGAAACATTTAAAACATTTGAGAGATAACCTCTCAGATGTGTCAATAGAACTCATAGGTTCTGCAGAAGAATTTAAGTTAAAAAAAGAATTTAAAAAAACCTGCTTCAAGCCCGGCTTTCATACCTTGGAGTAGCTGGAATTCCTGTGTTGCGAGCCTTGTCGCTCTCTCCCATTTTATCCATCCAAGTGCCACAATTGAAGCGGTTCCCTCCAAAGACAAAGCCAGTTTCATGGTCGATGCCTGCAGTTACATTAAAACCTGGCAAGAAACAATATCAGGTGTTAAGTTTATTTTTTAGGCAAAACAAAACCCCAACTACTCACACCCCCAACCCAAACTTCCTAATAAACAAAAAGACCTTCCAACAAGAGACCTGAGGTAGGCTTCTGAAGGCAACTGTACTTTAAGTGAAATTTTAAAGGTAACGTGCACCATAACATATGACCAGCTGCTAACCATAAGCTATTATTTAGGTACTTAAAAAATATTACATATATATATATAGTAATACTGTTTTAGTCACAATAAATATATAGTTGAAAAAAATATGCTCAATAGAAAGAGGAAATAGGAGGAAAAGGAAATACAAAATATACCCATCAACTTCCGTTTTGCACACCAAGTGTTCTGTGTATGTTACCTTCATCTCTCATCTTTTGGTCAATCTGAGGACCAGCATTCCTTTCTCGGAAATTTATTCCTTCCATATGTCGTTGCATTGCTTCCTGTATTACTTCATAAAGTGGCTGATCCTAGATTCATTACATGTTTGGATGACATGTGAAAAGCAAGATGAAAAATGAGTAGAAAGCATTTCTTTAACCTCTAGTTTATATGATATTCAAAAACAACTCCCCCACCATCAAATATTTTCAAGTAACATCCTTGGCAATAGCAATATCATTAAATACTACTTTTCATAGAAATATTTTTTCAAGACAAAAAGCAACAAAGATTTAGAAGCTGATGAAACTTTTTTCCTCCTTGCACTTGGTCTAATCAGGTGATGCAAGAAGTGCCTAAAATGTGGAATTCTTGTGCTATAATCAAATTTCACCATAAACAGCAACAGATTCTTGTAGCTAGAAAAAAATTACATCCTTTCATTAAAACATTATAGTTTTGTTAAATAGTTCAATTAGAAGAATTTTTTACCACAGTCCCTGCAGGCTGAGGAGAAGAGTCATCTCTTGGGTACATCCTAGAAACAGGACACCTGAGAATGTCTAATCCATTGGGAACAATTTTACAGTACTCCTGGATACACTGAAGCCACCACCACACAGCATCACGACAGTTGTATCTGGCATGTGTCCCCCCACCGAGCAGATTGGGAATGAGACCATGTCTTAAAGTCCCAGCAAATGCTAAAATGATGTTTCTAGAACAAAAGAGAATCACAGTCTTGACTAAGTTGCCTTCAAGGTCATTGTTAGGCCAAGTATCAAGTACAAAGTATACAGGGTTACGATAATACCAAGAAGATAAACAGCATTTTAGAGACAGATTCCAAAAGTTTGCTGTTGAAAGCTACAAATTACTCAATTTAGCATGAACTTCTTTTACAATAAAAAACCACCCATTCCCTAACAAATTCCTCAACATGAATACATTTAAATCACTTTGTACAAAACACACATCATCTATCCATATGGAAAAGATAATTTGCTTTTTAATAGGTAGTGATATAGATCCTAAATCCAAATCCCACTGAGGTCACAGGGAAGGTTTTTATTGACCTTGTATATGATTACCCTGGTATCCATTCTGATGGGTGGGGTGGAATGGGGACGGAGGGCAGGAGTAGATGGGAAATTCCTATTAAAATACAGAGAGGTGACAGCAACTGAGGTTATGAGAAGTTTCATTTGAGAACCGTTGCGCATACCTTGCAGAAAACATGGATTCCAACTAGCTTTAAAAGGCAAAATAAACATCCTAGTTGACTGCAGATCTCTCTGCATGACAAAGCTAACAGCTGGCCAAATGTACAGCAGCATAAATACATGCTGATTTACACCAACTAATTTTTATGTTTCTGTTATGTGCCAAACTCCATTCAAATTAATATTAAACAAAATATCAAATTAATCTGCCTTACGTATGGCTCATTTGTCAGGTTAAATATTTATAGCTACAAGATTGCAACAATGCACAATAAGTTGCTATCTAGTATAAACAGAAAACTACTAGCAGTTACCAAAAAATCATGACAGACCTGCATTCATGCCTTTCTGTTTAGAACAGTATTCTCTTTTGCTACTTCAAGTTTTTACATAAATAATTCTGAAATTATTGCTCAGCAACAATGATGCAAGTACTAGTGAAACAATCACTTTTTAAAAAGGACAAACAGTAGCACTGCTGGAGTTAAAACTACCTTATCTCTACAGAACATCAGCTTTGTATTTGTGCTAAGAAGGTAGAAGACTATTTGAGTAGTATTTTTAATCCCGCTTAGAGGGAGCTCCCAGATATGTCTAGTGCCATGAAAGTTTTATACTGCACATCAACTGTTTCAAACATCTTGTGCATCAGCTCAGGTTTTGAGAGCATTGCTTTTTTTCTAACTGCCTACAAAGCCAACAAGAACCAAGGCTAGGCCAGTCTTACCTTGCTTCTAGATAGCGCCCAGTAACTAAGAGTAGCCCTCTTAGTGCAATAAAAGTATCCCTTCCCCATGAACGAAAAATTCCAGAAGAAAAGTGAGGTAAACCTGAAAAGAAATGCCATTAATCACTTAATTAATTGATACAGCAGAAATCTCCAAGAACACATGTATAAAATAACCAGAAGTAAAAAAAAAAATCCTCATTTATAAATTTTTCCTAGATTGTTTATTTGAAATATCTTAATCTCCTAGACCGAGTTCTTGATAGAATTAAATACACCCTATTCTAGAATAATGTCTTCTGGAATATCAAGATCACACAAAAGCACTTCTCATACCACTAACAGTGACATTTTAATTTTTATTAAATCACCTGGCAATTTAACCAAAAGTTAATGAAAAGAAACAGAAAGAAAACTAAGAAAAAAAATCAGAACTACGATTGGAACACTTTGCTGGAAAGAGTTTATGCATGAGAGTTGTGGCATCTCAGCAGCATAAAGGGAATAAAAGACTGTTCTCAGACACTGTGAAAGATGTTCTGCTTCTCTTTTCCACCAGCTTTGAGATCGCGATTTTACTGCAGACATTATAACATGTAGCTTCAGGAATGATTCTAACTGATAAGGCATAATAATTGCAACAGTAACATCCATACTTGTCTTTTCTGCCATTGGTTTCCTTTCATGATCTATTACACAGAAATTTCACATGGTAAAGTTTCAAACCAGAAGTCTCTTGTGCATGCTTGGCCACTTTAAGAAAGTATTTGCTAATTCTCAAATATGGCCTCCACATCTCTCCAAATTTATAGTACATGGCAGCAGCACTTGAGAATGACAATCTGTGTACAATTTAAAAATCTCAGGCACAACTACCAGTGAGTATGTGAAAGGAATATTTAAATCAAACCCTTCAGTTTAATTCATCTTTATGGACCAGTTTAAGGGAACACTGTGCCTCTGTGCTTCTAGGTAACACTAAAGCAGACAGATGGAATGTTATTAAAATCCAGAAACTAAAGGCAATAAAGCCACACAAGAGTGATGGCAAAAAGAAGAAAAGCACTCCACTGAGAGAGATGCCACTGCATCTGTGGATGCTTAAAAGTTTCCATGGCTTCAGAAAAGGAATGATCCAACTCAGAACCAAAATAAACTCATTCCAAGCCACAGAAGATAATACTTTGGACAGAGGCAAATGCCTATAGGAAGCCTGCCAGATGCTGGCAGAACATTTGGAGGTATAAATACTACTTGCTGACTGCTTTTATGCTCTTTCCTTTTGGAGACAGTTTTAGATCAGGAGTTCTTCTGGTGTGCTAATGGTTCTTTCTGAGAACATATAAAGTATAAATTCACTCTTGTTTTTACATTACAATTCACTTTTTAAATTCACATTTATAAAAGACAGACTAAAACTCCTTATAATAAGTATACTCATCTCAAGCAAGTCTTCTGGAAAGGAAAACAACATTTTTGAAAACCTCTGTATATGGTAACAACAAATATAGCAAGAAAAGTCTCTCAATAAACCATTTCTATATAAAGCTCTCCCTCCCAATCCCCATGAGTACCACTAGAGAAAACTCCTATACTTTTAACATGAGCAAATCTTGACCTTAACACAAGGCAAAGTGAGTGAAATTGCTACATTTTATACACAGTTTCTGACATATGGCTCTCAAACATGACACAGAAGATTTCAATATAGTTACTAAAAGCAATTTAACTGATTTGGAAGACTTTTTCTTTAAATGTTGTTCTCACTTACCAGCTGCCAAGGAAACACAACATTGTTCTTTCTGATTTGTAATCTCATTCAGCCTATAAGGAACATCATGTAAGGAAGGAGACAGATCTGGCAGACAAGGGTATCTTCCTATCCCACATAACTGGATTGAACCCAAGGAAAGGTGTTTAACAAATGTTGATCCATTCTGAACAAAGCTGTAATTCAACAGAATTAAATTAAAATTGCATTCAACAATAGCAGTCTATAAAATGTACCCTTTTTCATTTACAGAAGGCTATGACAAGCATTACATGTAAGAAATTAAAAAAACTAGCAATGAATTAATACTAGCATATTGCATTACTGATTTTTTATCTAAGATTTAATTTGTAAATCACTCATTTTCCTAAAATGGGTGCCCCATGTTAAGAGTGAAATCTTAACTGATTACTGCCATGGAAGTGTTTATAACATGTACTTCAACAAAACAGTTAAAAACAAGAAATTGTTTTGGTTTAGTTAATGCCTATACACACAGCTAAGATTTCGAAAATATGGCAAAAAATATTTTACTATGAACAAAAGTTTAAAAATACTGACTAGTTTTGACAAAGATCGTATTTTCACATATATATACAAAAACTGCAAATCAAAAAATCTGTTAAGGCACTCCCTGAAATAGTTGATCTCCATTCCTGACTAGTTCATCTCCAAGCATTTTTTCATAAACTATATTACGTTCCATGATTTCACAGCCCTAACAAATTCTCTTCCTATTTTAATGTCCCTGTTTTTACAAAGCATTTCAAACAGTATTGACTTGTTCAGCATATTCATAGCTAGAATGAAGTCTCCATGAAATGAGTCTCCCTTCCCTTTGCAAAAAAAAAAAAAAAGAAGCAGACTCTGAAGATTAAGCAGTTATTTCAAAAAGTAAGCAGAGTGCTCAGATAATGGGGAGTAATAATGGAGAAGTGTTGAAGAAAGCATCAGCATCAAATACAATCTGGTATTTTCTTAGTTACCTGAACTTTAAGGAATCATTACATTGGGACTAAAATGATAGCCAAAAAAAAAAAAAGCTTCCAAAGCCTGGCAAAAAAGATGCTGGCTTAGGGTTTCCTCCTCCTACTGTGCAATTCCAACAGTAGTTATAAATTGAAACCCTGGATAGATGTCTGAAGGCTCCGTCTTCCAAACCACCACTGTTAGAAGATGGGTTTGATAATTCTCTACCAATTTCACCCTTCTACATTAGAGGACTATGAAGATATTCAAATTACATTCTACAGCAGATAAAATTTAAAAGGTTATGATGTATCCAGATGCCTTTATAGCTCTGATAAAAAGGCCAAGCATACCTCGACATCTGATGCCATGCCACATCCAGAAGCGTTGTGTACGCTCCCACTAATATGGCATCAAAGTAACATGGGATGAGGTAACGTGGAATTCTCTTTAGGTAGACAAACATGGCCTTCAACCATTTACCAACCTAGTAAAATACAAGAGAATTAGAACTTGGTCCATCAAAGTTCAAAAGCCAGTGCTTTCAGGATCCATATTGTTACAGTTTTTGTACATGTATTACACCCCAGTTATGCTGTGCCCTACTGCTCCAAACTTTCTTAATGTATTTTAGCTGAAGAGTAGTAGAGAAAAATGTGTGTTGCATCTATACTAAATGGGCCAAAATGTGAACTATAGAAGGAGACTTTATTTTGCTAGTCTTATACTAAAAAAATGAACTATCATGAAGTTGTTATTAAAATTAAGTAGCAAAAGTCACAACTCAATAGGCATCACTATAATCCAAGCATGGAAAGAAGTTTTGCATTGCTACAAAGACAGGACTGAAGAGATGAAGCTTAAGACCAGGAATAAAAAGCTATCAGTGCTAAATTATGTAGAGCCACTAGTGAATATGACTGCAGGTGCGTGTCTTGGACTCAGGATTCTAGAGCTTCACATCCCTGCATCACTGCAAAACATTTGACATCTGGAAGGACTTTTTATTTCCTTCTACTCCTGCTAAATAACATTATGACAACTTTCTAGTACGTCATTAAAGATTTAAGCCTTGCAGATAAAGAATGGACATGTCAAAATATCACATGATGAGACTACACTAAAAGCAAAACTGTAAAGGTTAGTTTCACATGACTTAAGTCTTTGAAACAAAATGAGACATTACAAATTAGGAACTCAAATACACAGGAAAAAAACAATAGTCTTTGAAGAGCAGTAAATGTGGCAAGTATCAGATTAACTTGTTTTCTAGAAAGCTGTTTCTCAGGTCAAACTTAGCATTCACTGCAGTACATTGGACTGTTTTATTCATTCTTCTGCTTTGTATTACTAGACTTGACTTCAGGAATAAAAAGAAGTAAGAATGTTAAAGCCTTTATTATTATATTTGTTAGGTAAGTTACAAAAATCAGGTCTTGTGAAATAAATAAAGCAGTTTCCATGCAGGAAAATAAACTATGACAAAGAATAGGACTGTGCTGTAATGCAGCTATAAAACAACCTTGAATCTCAGAAATTCCTGTCTTAGTGCTTGGCTGACTGTAACTGTCATACTTATGTATGCAGCACTATTTAGGCACTCTCTTGAAAGTACTTTCTTAAAACAAATAAACAAACAAACAAAAAAACCCAAAACACCCCAAAACCTAATGGGAAAAAAAAAATCAGTAATTTCATTTTTTATTTGAGTTGAAGTGAAACAGGGAAAGACCCCTGCAAGCCTTCACGTGAGAGCTTCATGCCCTATATATTTTTCATTTTCCTTTTGCAGTCTATTCTTAAATAGGACTGAGGGGAGGGAAGAAAAATATTAATGGTTTAATCTACTAGAGGAAATTGCCTAGGCAGGAAATATGTTATAGACAGTCTGAATTAGAAAAAAAAAAATCAGTAATTGGAAATGAAACTAGCAATTGAAAACACTGAAGTTACCAAATAAGTATTTTTACTCACCTCTGCACAGGCTCCAGCACGTGAAATCAGACGATTACTGACATAATCAATCATCCAATCTCCAGATCTTAAATTATCACAAAATGGATGACCCAAATCATTCTTTGGTCTAATGTCTGCCATCACTGACATTAACCCTGAAGATACAAACCCAACTCTGTATTAAAAGACACACCATTATCACAAACAGCAGTTACAATGCAGGAGCAAAAGGTACATAGCAACAGATGCTTTAACTGGATTGCTTCTCTCCATCTGCATAACAAGTTAAGCTACAACCTAATTCTAGTTTCCTCAGCATAAATCCTAGAAACTTATTAACATCCTTGCAAAAAATTAGCATGATGAAAATTGTATGTTTGATAAATGACAGACACTACTCAGTAATCTACTAACACCTCAGGTTAGATTAATGCAACTTTTCACTGGAAGTGTATTTACTTTCTTTTTACTTTAAAAGTCAAGGCACTAGTGTTAAAACACATCCTGGGCTGCAGTGTTAAGTTTCAAAGCATTGAGAGAGAGGGGTTTTGTTCTAGGATGGGATTTCCTGGGTACAACACCAATTAGTAGCAAGGTCAATCAGAAAAAACCACAATTTTTTTAACAAACAATGGCAGCAGCAACACAACAGCATTATTGTGTGATGTGATCTAGATTAAGCAGTTCTCATTTACTTTTTTTACTTGACAGAAAAAATAATGCTGAACCTATTACCTTGGAGGCCTGCATACTTTAGGGGTGACCAGTTTGGTATATTGTAACAGCCTCCACCATCTTCCTGTTCTTCTGCCTCACATCTATACAGCACTTGATTTAGTTCAGCCAAAGTTAGTTTAGATGCAATTCTGAAAAAAAACGGGAGAAGAAAAGAGAATAAAAATAATATCATAACAAAACAACATCAGTAAGGAAATGGGGGAAGGATTTCACAAGCAATTCTAATTTCAGACTTAAATGAAAATACTAAAATATGTACAGCTCTCTCAATACTTCATCTTGGAAATTAGGATCCTAATTTTTCAGGTGTTCAAGATGCTCTCAGATGTTTCAGTGTTTATTTAGAAACACAGCATTATGTTCAAAATCACACCCAAACAATCACACCCTAACACTGAGAAGCAGACCATGTTAAAAAGTCTACTCTAGGCAGCAATTACACAAACTGGGAAGTTATTCAGTATTAGCTCCACTTTTAGTATTATACATATAAGAAGATCTCTCATAGTTTTCATTGCACTCTGACAATTCAAACTCCGTCTCACCAGCACCAAAACTCAACAATCCTCAGTAGATGTACATAATATTCTCTGCTTCCCTAGTAGCACTCTCAATTCTAAGCCAGAAACTTAAAGAATACTTACGAAGAAAAGGGTGTTTTTAATATTGGTGCTGAGTGATCATCAGGAAGACTTCCAGATCTAAAATGAGAGCTGAACTGGATCAAATGATTGCGGAGTATCCCCACAGCCTCTTGTGCCTTTGGGTCCAGACTAACTCTGTAAATAAACATGTATATCTTGTAGAAATACTGCACTTAGAACAACTATTCTCCAGTCCCCCATCACACTTTTCAAACCCACACAGCCATATGGCAACTATAATAACATACCTGAATACTATTACACTTCCTGGTGTTAATCTTTCAAATTCTATTTCTTGAACGAATTCATTTGGCCCTTTTATAGCAGTTCCAGCTTGCTTTATGATTTTACTGTCTTTTATCTTAAAAGAGAAAACAAATTTGCAACTGAAATTCACTGTCCTTTTTTCTAATATAAAATATGACAAATTAAAAAATATTATATGACAACATGGGTGAAGGAGGGTAATTACCTGGATATGCTCTCTGAGTTCAATTGTGAAATTAGGCAATCCATTTATAAAATGTAGATCTTTTTTGTAAGGACTAGAACTTCTCTCAATAGTCCTTGCCTCAAGTACTACTTCGTCTATTTTTCCTAGAAAAAGTTAAACCATGTTGCAACTCTTAAGATATTTGAAATGAAAAAAGTGATTCTTTTGAAAATGTGAAACAAAAGCTAAAATGAAAAAGCCAAATATTCAATGTACAATTCTCTGTTATACAGCAGAAGAACAGAAAACTTACATCAAGTATTTTAAATACCTATAAATATTCATTACACACTCATATGCTGTACTGTATTTAAAATGGCAATTTTTGCTATTTTATAATAAATTAATCATAAAATCAGATGTCTTTTACTGGTCCTCAGCTTTCTTAATTTGACTATTGTTTTTTAGGAGACTGTACTAGACTGCTCTCCAAACTGCAGCTACAGATGGTTTATCTTTAAACAGTAACAATTTATTATTAATATACAAATTCTAATTTTCTGTATCCTTTAAGTAATTCATAGAGATAAGACATGCAAGTCTTGTGACTTAAAATATAATGTGACTGATTTTAAAACAAGCACACAGATGTGCTCAAAGAACTAAGTATATTTAAAAAGCCAGTTTGGAAACCTTCTCTTCAGAATCATTTCCAGGTAATGTATAGAAGTCATTATAATTTGCTACTTTTAAGTACAGTAAATACTCCACATCATTAATTATGTATTGCATACATATACTATGTATTAATATATGTACTGCATACATATTGTCTTGATATTAACTTATTCAGTACAGAGTTCTTATCAAGATGTATTTTCAAGCTACAAAACTGCTATATATATTTGAAAGCTGAACAGCAATGGAATCAATGAATAGGATAAAATTTAAAGCTTTGTTCCCAGTATAACAGAATAAACAATAATCCTCCCAACTCCGTACAATTAACCATCTCACTAATAACTATTACTAGTTCACAAACAAGACCCGATCCCCCTCATCCCCGGGGAACTTGCAGCAGGATTATACTCAATAAGAATGGTTCTGAAAACCCTAAGCATTGCAAGTCTGTTATTGGTTCTTTAACCACTTTTGTGACATACATGTTAGTAGATACAAAAGGAGTGTTATAAACTGAAAGTTCTCAAATGGATTTCATGAGCATGTGCTTGAAGTTAAAAAGCATGAATAACTTGAAATTTTTCTACATGACAACAGCTTTTGCAAAGAAGTCTGTTTACCTGGGATACACATTTCAGGTACTTCTTTACTGTAGAAACAAGTTTTAGGATCCCTGAAGGCAGTTCGACACACAGCCACAACAGACTGGTGTGTGTTAGGGCAGTGTCTTGTCACTGCAACTATATCTTCATCAACTTGATCTACATACACCTAGAAAAGACACAACATTGCAACTGTGTTCACTCAGAGCACACATATGAAGAAATTGCAGTGTTACCCTCACTTCTTGCCTGATTAAAGCCTTTAGCTCCCAGCTCCTGATGCAGCCTGTTTATGGCCAGCCTTCCTGCTAGAATTCCTGTCTGGAAATTAACTTCACCAGAGGTCAGGTGTGCTGCTGAACTCCATTTTGAATAAAACCTCTCTTCAGATACTACAGAGATCTGTAAAAAAAACAAATTTAAGCAAATATTAACTACTCTGGGAAATAACCACACCTTGAGGTCTGAACTGTATAATAAATTAAAATTTCATATGAAGCTGGACAATCTGAAATAATGCCAGACAGCAAACTGCTTTGAATTTCAAACAAACAACATTAAATATGTGTTCTAGGATGAGAAGAGAAGGTATTTTTAAAGGTAGCTTAAGAGTTGAACTGGAGACACATACCTGGTGTGGTACTAGCTCATCATAGCCTTTGGTACTTCCTGTAGCACAGCACGCCATGGAAACTATCATTGCACTAGGAAGAGCATCATATGCAGATCGGTGCTACATCAAAAAATATATAGGTAATGAATAGTGAAACCAAGCAAATTCAATCCTCCCAATGCAGCATACACTGCACTGAAGATGCACTCAATCTAACAAAGCAAGTGCTAATCTCATGGTCATCATTTCCTCAATTATAATACAATTATTGGAGAAAATTTCTAAGAAAAGCAACTTGGAAAAATCATCAAAATAAGCACTCTCTGCCCACCACTTTCTCTCATTCCTGCATGTGAACAAGCTCAGGAGAATAGGTCAATAAGCTGCTTACAGCAGCTGGATGAAAGACTCAAACCAGTTTATTTAGTAACTTTATATACTTCTCCCTTGAAAGAGAAAATCTTCAATGTCAAAAGGTATTGTTACAAAAATTTTTTCCCTGCAAGAAAGCTTGAGCTGAACTGCATTTGTTCTAAATATTGTTCAGGATATCCAGATTGTATCAAGCCCTCCCACGGTTCAGGAAATATCACTCCTGAAAATATTAAAGGTAATTTTTTTTTGTTGCTGTTTACGTACTCACCTGAATTGGACATTCATTATCATGTGTAATATCCATAAAGAGCGCATGAGCAATAGCTGGCATCAAAGGCCTCAAACGTGGCTGAACGAAAGATCCGACAGGCTCACCTCCAAAGCGATAGACCAACCTCCCCTCCTCGTGGCTATTGTAGGCAGTCATGGCCTCTACAGAACAGAACACCTAAGTGTTTGCATAACAATAACTACCACACATGGACAGTACACACAAGATGTTAATGTGGCATTTAGAAGTTGTTATTTTGGTGAGTTCAATCATAAAGTCAAACACAAATAGCTATATTCTCCAGTGCAGAAACACAGCCTTGGAATATTCAATTTACTATAATGTATTAAGGAAGAGAAAGCTAATGGGAAAAAAAGGATAAAAAAGCAGACATCAAACTATTTCTCACAGGCTTTAAAAAAACTCATGCAACAAAAATCAGACATGATGCAGGACTTACATAGCAGAACTGTGCTACAACTCCTTTTTCCTTCACTAGCTCAAGAATGAAATATTTAACCTTCTGTAAACTAACAAAGAAGGTCTGCTCCTATTTTATGGCTAGTACTTTATTTTCTGCCAATTATCAAACAAGTCACAATACAGAACCTGTACTTCTGATTACATGGAGTATGAAATTTAAAGCGCATAATCCGGTAGAAAACTTCTTCTTGAAAAAAGCATGTCATCTATAATCTCTCGTTGGAAAGAGACCACACACGCAGCAAGCCTACCTCTTATTAAGGAGGTAATGCCCAGCCTATTCACAAAGATATTGTCCAGCTCCTCATTTCCTGTGAACAGTTCAGCCACTACATACAAATCGGCTCGCAATTTTCTAGCTGTGTCCAGCATGTACTGCAAAAAGCACAGCCAAAAAAGCCACAGAAAGGGGAAAGGTAGATACAAAAAAGGACAAGTTTCAAAGCTAGGCAGGGATTGGACAATAGGAAAATGCCATGCAGCAAAGATAAACAGAAAGCCAAAATTAAGGAATAAAACAAGTTGTTACACAGAAGAGGACATACGAACATAAGCAAAACCAAGAATTAGCATACAACACAGGAGAAGTTAAACAGAACGTGAAGAAAAGGTAATTGCATAAGCAAAGAACATGAATATGTAAGAAAAATAAAAAAGCATACCAATGTTAGTTTCACATTTAAAACTCCAAACCATACATGACAATCCTACATAATTTTCAGCTGCTTATTGTACCTCTAATCAGGCTGGTAATTCCCAGGCGGTTGACAAAAACATTGTCAATGTACTCACTGCCCGTGAAGAGTTCAGCTATCACATAAAGATTAGGTCTGACTGATCTGGCTGTTGCTAGCATCTCCTATAGATCACAATACATTTTTAATGCAAGACATCCATTGTCAGCTATGTATATGCAAACATTAACATGAATGTTAACAGAACATAAACCATCATTCAATATATACAGCACATTAAAAATATTGATAACATGAAAGTTTCAGAAAACCATGGTTATATTTTACAGATATTACTTATGGGTTGAGTAATTCTAAGAAATTTTCCATAGACTTTAAGCTAACTACTACTTTGTTTTAAAACAAAATCATAGCTCAAAATACAAGAGCAAAAGTTGGATAAAAGAGATACCTATTGAAAAAAGAAATCTGAGCAGCACTTGAGTATAAGCCTTTGCAGTTACCGTTCCAAAAATAGTAACACTAAACAAAAGAATGGCAGCAGTTTTGAAAAGGCTGCATTGAGGAGTTACTCACAAGTTGTATGGGCAAATCAACTTGTTTTAGAGAGCTCTTAATAGGTTTAGGTAAGCTCTGTTACAAAGTTAAGACTAAGCACTAACAAGATGCACTACTCCAAACCTATTTAAAGCTAATTTACTAGGCAAGTACAACTTTGGGATGTAGTCAGCTCCCTGGGAAACATGAAGCACTAGTCTTAGCAATGCACCTGCCAGATGAAACTTGTTGCAGGAGCTCATTAGCAGCTTTTAAATTCTGTGAAGTGAACCACTTCTTGTTTAATTTAGCAATAGCAAAATATATATGGCCAAAAAAGAAAAAAAGTAGTCAGACTTTTAATCAAGTCTTGGCAATGACTCCAGCTCAAACTGGTAGTCACTGCATTACGTCCACAGCTCAGTGAGAGAAAAGCTAGCCAGGCCCATCCACATACACAGTATTTCAGCTAAAGTAGAGAAGTAAAAGATACAATAACTATACTACTCTACTGTTCAAGGTAGCTGAAACCATTTGTGAACATCACCAGACAAGAAACCTTGATTTTATGCAATGAGGAAGATTCATTCCAACTTAAACTCTGCCACGTAAGTCCTGCACAGCTGCTGTGAGATCTGCAGGAACTGTTTCACAGACAGGAAGCTGCTTTCTAACAAACATGTTTAATTTTGCGTACCTCAGCTACATGAATAGGTGTTGAGTGACAGTTGTCCAGACGAACACCATGGAAATACTTGGCAGTGATTTCAGTGTATTTTTTCATATGTGCCCAGAGGTATGGACAGTCTTCAGGTTTATTACCATAACGCAGTTTCACACTGTCTCCCCAACAAATGAGCTCTCTTCTCAAGTACACATTTGAACCTGTAAAGGAGATAAATTCAGTTTAGTGTATATATATACACACACACACATATATATAGAGAGTACAGAATGGGCACCAAAATGAAAATGTGGCGTTTTCTACTGCTGAAGAACGGAAAAACACTATAATGAACAGTAAAAATTCTAACAAAAGCCATATCTCAACTCAAAAACCTATATAAAACAATTCTTCAGATTGAAATAAAATTCCTTTTAATTCTTCAAAGTAGTATAAAAACCTGTACTTCAGAAAAAGAAAAAAGCATCAAACAAACAAAATAAGTAGTTTTGTTTTTCACACTGGTCAAATTCAAAAAAGAATCTCATTGTGTTATCCATAATCTGTCACAGTCACAATTTACAATTTTATCTTCTATTAAGAGCAGACTGTGATGAATTTCCAAAGCCAGTAAGTAAAAGAAAAGCAACTGTTAATTACCACAAATTCCCCAAACATTCATGTGAGCACAGCCAACCCTCTTCTTCACTAACAGCAGCACAGCCAGACAGAGAGAAAAACTGCATTTCTTTGGATGTACACTGTGATTTTTTCAAAGGATCATTTAGAGAACTGGCTGCATTTGTTTTGCAATTCCTTTATGGTGCCTTTGTGTACCACATTTTCACATTGTGCTCTCCGTTGAAATAATGTGTGGCATAAAACAAACACATAACAAATATAAAGCACTCACAACCCTGTAGCTGAGTTACGAGAGAAACCTCAGTAACAGATATTAAGAATGCTAACTAAAGCCAGTGACTGAGAGGAAAAAAAATACAAAAGTCTGCCTAGAAGAAAGGGGAATAATCTGAAGACAACTGAAAAAAACACTCTTGAAACACACATGATCTCAATCCTCGAGGAGAATAAAAGTAAATAAAATTTAGCGAAAGGGGTGTAGACTACTTTGCAGAAATTAAATGTTTGCTAACTGCAGATCACTCTGGAGTATCATCAGATTAGCTTGTAAAGCAGACTCAAACTTTCAGACAGTTTTAAACTACAATTAAACTGGCCTTTGTTTCATTTAGTTTATCAAATGAATGGCTACTTTGAACACAACCTTTTTTTTGCATTTATTGGATATCAACACTGTCCCCAAAGGAGTTTAGAATGCAATATTTTAGTGCATGGTGATTTCATGCCCTATTTTGCCTTCAGAAGTAATCTGCATACTTAATTTGGATTAACTGGGTCATCTCTTGACTGCCTGACTGCCACTCAGTGGACTTTTCAAGGATCCAGTTTTTGCTCACTAATGCAGTAAAACACTATTCACCTTTTCATTGCATTAGTTTTTCTGCCACACTGTCATTGTCTCATGGAAATGCCAACAAGCACTGGTGTTGGAACAAAGTACAAAGTAAGCAACAAAGACAATGACAAAAGTGGGGAGGCAGGACATCCCCATTTCAGTGGCAGAAAGCTGGTAATTTCCCTCTCAAATCTTGTAAAACTGTACCTCAAATTCTAATTCTTACAGTTCATCTGTATGCTGCATGAGAAAATGAAGTGCTATAAGCTTAGTATCTGCTATTCTGCAGCTTCATAGGAATACATCTGGAAAAGACAGATTAAATAAAATCCTTATTGCTTTGGCTAGAGTATTAAATGATTTGTAAGAATTCCAATTTCTTTTACAAACCTGGTTCTGCAAAGTTTCTAAGAGGATCATCTCCCATAACCCAGCCATTGTGAGCCATGAAATAACAAGCTTTATCTGGCTGATGTATCATAGTTTCTTCTTCCTCTACAGTCAGCTCTTTGAATGGATATGTAAAATACCTACGGAATAGACAGGCAATTAAAGGAGAAATCAAAGAGACAAGCATCAAACACACATGGTAATCTAAGCTGCAATTCATTGTCTTTGAAATTAAAGTATCTGCTATGAAGTGGCTTGTACATAATACAGCTAAAAAAGAGAGCAACTTGCATAAATGATGAAGAGTTTTCTATTTTGAAGGAAGCTTTGAAGGAGTAAGAACAGATGTTGCCACTATTTTGGTGTCAGCTTGTAAAGTAAGAGTAAAGCTGTAGCTCTTTAGATATGAGTGGCATCAAGTACATAAAGCATGAAAGGTGTAAACTTTCCTAGCTTCACTCCTCTTCCACCTACAACAGCAATTTGCACTATGTAAGGTTTTGATGTGCCCTGAGTATTGTCTCATGCTTTCTGATCACATTTGTTTCCAAAATAGTTATTGCTGTTTAAAAAACCCTGTCATTTTGATAAATGGCATTTGTCCATGTCAAAGAAAACATTTATTTCTACATATAAATGTATACTTTTATTTAACTTGGAACTTGCTTTCCCTGGATAGATGCTAATAGTTTCCAAACAAACAAGAAAACATGTATATACCTGGTAACCAAGGGATGTTTTCTACTGATAGGTCCCAGCTTAGGACCATTACAAGCAATTCGTTCATAAACCACGGTCCCCATAAGGCAATTGACAGCCTGGAAGTAATAAAATTATGCATTATTGAAATGCCTGCATTTATTTGCAATTTTAAGCAATTCAGCATTAAAATAATAATTTAAACACCTGTTCTTGATGGTGACTAGTTTGTCTGTATTGCTCAGCATTTAGTTCCTCAAGCCTCTTGCGAAACCAGTTACAACATTCTTCTATTGCAGCTGGTCCATTGCTTATCAGGACGACATTAAAAGCAGAGAACAATTAGAGAAAAATATTTGAAAAACATGCAGCATAGATTACTAAATGGAATCAAAAATGAACTTTTCCTCATGTCTGAAAAGAATGTCTTGTATTGGCTTTGTAAGTTTAGCTTCACTTAGATTTTACCTTGTAATCAGTAATATGGTACCTGTGTGGTACAAATGTTGCCAGTGCTATGTTCATATCTACAGTACAGCCAAGCCGTCTATAATCAGGGTCCTGAAGTATTTGAAGATGCTGATTTGGATCAGATTTAGCGCCCATTTTGCCTGAGAACAAAACAGGAATTACACTTAACAGACACACAACTTTTATAATTCTAGCATAACCAAGACGCGGTGGATGAAGGTATTGAATGTGTAAAGATTTTCCCAGCCCTGAAAGCATTCTTGTATGCCTACATCAGCACAGTGGGTGTCTCACATCCAGCAAAAAATAGCATTATCTTATTTTCTGTCTGTTAAGCTTACCTAAGTCTCTTGAACTATAAATATATAATTCACATGCTTCAGCAACATACTCTTTCTTTACCTTGAGTTAGAAGTGTTTTAAATTGCTGCACAGCTTTGTTAACATCCACTTGGAAAAATTCCCATAGTTTCAGTTTTGGATAGATATCTTCGTAAATTACTTTACGTAAACACTGTAAAAATAAAATATTCAGTAGTTACTAAGGTTGTTTGTTAATATATTTAAGAAAAGTTAAAAGAAAGCGGGAATAAGGGCTTATTTCACTAAATCTATCTGCAAAGCATACACCATTTTTTGTGTATTTACACAACCCTAGAAATATTAAAGGTTTATTCAGCTGTTTATGCAGTTCATTAGCTTATACTTAGTTCTCACTCACTTACATTCAAGTGCTGATCATTTTCAATCAAGGGAGGGACCCCTTTGGCAATACACTTTCCATCAGCCACCAAACCAGTCAAATGCCACAGAGCTCTGTCCAGGACCCAAGCTGGCTTCAGGTGAGGAGAATTTACAAGGTTATAGCCACATTCTGGATGCATCCTGAGCCATTCACTGTTAGTAGCTTAGTGAAGAAAAGAGAGGAGGGGAAAACCAAAAAAAACCACATAAATACATAAACTGAACCCTTTGTTGTGTTTTGTAAACATCCTAACACCAAGAAGCTGAGGTACTATAGCACATACAGCTTATTCACAGTTAAACTAAAGTTTCCCCTGTCAATAGAAAATCCCATCTTGTGCAGAAATGCTATTACTGAGTGACTATTAATACTGATTTTTTTGGTCAAAAACACAACTGCAGAGAATGCAGAAAAACTTTTTCTTAGTATATAAAGATATGCAATGGTATCACCAATTTTAAAACACCAAAAAAAATTAAATTTTGGTGCAAGAAATACATCAAATACTGAATGAAAGATACTGATATTCTTGTGTGTTGAAAGCCAAACATACATCCCAAACTTATATTATAAAAGTTGTTTATTTTTTAATATTCTTCATCCTGTCAAGATGCCACACACAGCCAGACAGGAAGTATGTACTCATCCAAAAAATAATTATTGCAAAATGTAGTTAAATGGGCATTTAAGAAAGGATTAGCTGTGATACTTGTGTCCATAGAAAGAAGCTGAGTTGTAGGAAGCACTGAGTCTTACGCAGCAAGATGAGTGCACCGTCTGGTGCATGCAAATGGAACACTGATTCAGGCCAAACACTACACTCTGTGTTTATCTGCCAAGCTCCCCTTGCAGCATCAACAAGCACCAGAAGAAACGCTGAACATTAAAAATTAACTTAAGAGAAGGTAAGGGGCCTTCACTAGAACACAGGTGTAGCATTCTGATATAGACAGCACACATGCAGCAGTAGAGGTAAATAGACACATAGTACAGAATTTTGATTTTGGAAGTATAATAACGAAGAAAAATCCCAGAGTTAATTTCTCTCCATTTTTGCAGCTCTTTTGCTACACTGTTTAAATGAACATAAATTTCATATATTCTTCTGAATGAATATTTCAAACTGAAAATAAAAAGAAAACCTCACAGAATGCCTAAGAACAAAAAACAGGTTTTCAGAAAAGCTGAGAAAAACCGAAGTAGTACTTCACAAATGGGAAAATATATAACAAATTATTCTACTGAAAGCATGAAGAATCACTAATGTGTCCAGAATTACAGTGGAACAAATAACACTTAAAATCCCAAGTTTACTTAGTTCAAAGAAGATAAAACAAAAATGTCTAAGCAAAAAAAGGGAAGTACTACCTCAGTCTATGGTGTGAACAGCTCTTCTGAGCACCCTTTAACATTGTATCTCAAGATATTTCATCATTATAAGGTCAAACCATTTGTGGAAATTAAAATCCTTGTGGTTCAAATACAATCTACTACTAAATCCACCATGTTTTAAAGTTATGTGAAGCAATATCAAGTTTAGGCTGTCAAAGGCTGTTTCAGGCCAAACAGATTATTCCCTCCTACTCTTTTTTTCTTTATCCTTTACTACTTCTGAAAAAAACTTGCTTCTCCAAAAAGCAAAACCAGCTTGTTCTATTCTTCAAACAAGAACTATAATTTACTATAAAGGAATTTCATAAGTAAACACAAATAATTCTAAAAAGACAACACATAATTTAAATGCTAATTTTTAATGCTAACTCTAAAGAATTAGCATTTAAAAAAAGTCAACAGGCCTTCCATTAATTCTGGTACAGGAATACAGAAATACCAAGATGAGGAATTACAGAAAAGTTTCTAAAATTCATTACACTCTTCTCATAAAAATCTGAAATTATTTTCTTAACTAACTCATTTCTTACATAAACTAAACACAAACTTTACTTGAAGGTAAGATTTACTCAAGTGCTATATTTCAATTGTACAACATTTGCCTCTTATGAAAGAAAAGTAATACATAATTTACTTCACTTTATTTTTACTACTTTATACAATTTATTACAGCCACAGAAAGCTCAGAAAAGAAAAAAAACTCCAACCATCTTTCTTCTGTCTCCTGGTGAAAAGTAAATGTAAACATATTTCTTATTTGAATATACCCAGTTACCAGAGAGGGTTTGCAAGTTTATCTGTGATACTCCAGCAAAGATGCCAAAGGCTATGGGACATTCTGCATCAACACATGACTTAACTTTTCAAGTTGAGCCACAGGTGCTGCCTTTTGTTAGAGCCTCACAGAGACATCCAGAGCAGATTCCGACTGATCCCTGCTGAGCCCACAGTGTGGGCTTCACACCAAACACCTCAGCTTAATGCCTGATCCTGCAGGTGATGCTGCTTGGCTCCCACAGGGGCAGAGGGGAAGCAATGCCATGTTTATACAATGGTCTCCACTAGAAAGCAGAAACTACCAACAGATAGAACCAGTAAGCTGGTTCTGTAAGCTGAAGGGTCATGACAGGCAACAAAGTCATCAAGGATACCTTGCTTAATGACCTAAGAACCACAATCATCTGATTATTTCTATCCTCTTAGAAGAGTAGTGTCTTCGAAGTGTCTAAGCGTGACTTTTGAACATCTTTCCACCATAGTACAAATGTTGAGTCATCCATCCCAATGAAGATTACTTTAACTCTGAACGTAACCCAAAAAAGTCCTTCTACAAATGTACCCAAATAACATGACACTTTCCTTCTCAAATATATTCTGGTGTGTAACTATTGTTTTTTGATGGGCAGGAAGATCTTAACTACATTCTCCTTAGTAGCATGCAAATATACACTGTTCAAAAATGAGAGCATCTCAAGCATCGCCAAGAGAAACCGAACATCTAGTTGAAAAGCGTAAGAAAGTTTTTATCCAGAACTGGGAGGACATTCAAAAGCCTGATTCCCTCAGACACAGAGCCAACTATAATTAGTAACTTCTCAACAAACAGACAGGGAAAGCACTTTGTTCCAGACTGACTGGACAGGAATGTTTGGCAAAAATCAACACCAAAGAACTAAAGAAAATAAAGCTTGAAATTCACACATTATTTATTTTTAGGCATTTTTGAGCCTCAAAAGACATCAGTCTACATAACCTCTTGCTGTTGTCTCTGGTATGAGAATGGTAATTATGATCTTTAGGATTACAGTATGCAGTAGCAATTGCATTACAAACAAAGAAAACTCATTATCCAAATAATCAACAAAATTACAAATTATTAAGCGCAGCGCTACACTTTAGATTTCATCAGATCAAACAGAAGAAAATCCATTGTCCCTCAAGCAATTAAGAAAAGTAACAGCTTTGATGTATTAACATATCTATGCTTAAAAAAAAGCCCGCCCCAAACACAAAGCTCTTTTCTTTCTTCCCCCACAGACTGAGCTGTAACATTTTCCCCCTTACTTAATCCTACCCTCTTGTCCCATCTCTGTTTCTAGTCTGCATGTTAGACCCAAATTAGAGCAGTTACTTTTAAGCAGCTACAAGCGTAATACCCTGTTAACAAGAAAGTACTCAGTTTATGCTCATCAAACAATTCATAATACAGACTCTGTTCAAATATATGGGAAGTGCACACCACAGATAATGAAGATAGGCGTATTATATAAATACAGATACACAACTTATTAATTCTTTTTAAGAAGGTCTCTCCTCACTCGTTCAGTAGCAATACTAAGTTCTTTTATACCTGTTTCAGAGACGTATCACTTATAATTGCAAGGAGTTGTCCTGGATTTGAGAGACTCAAAGACAGACACAAGTACATTGTTTAAAACAGCTACTAAAAATGGGTTAAAGAGGGAGAAGTTAAAGGAAATAACAAAATATAATTATAGGACCAATCTGGTTATTAACACACTAAAATCATACCAGTATGATTGTAGACTACATCTGTGATGCAAAGCATATTCCATTCATTTTTCAGTTTCTCCACAAGTGCTCCTATATCACTCCAAGTGCACTTTTTATTATGGTTTGAAAATTCAGGGTTTACTTCTAACTGGTCAGCCAATGAATAACATGATCTAGATAGTCCAAGCATCTGTAGTGGCGTAAAATGAATCATGTTGTAACCTATGAAATAAAAAACCATTTATTTAATGAGGAGAAAAAAAACCAGTCAAATTTAATTGAAAGAAGCATAATAAGCCGCACTTATGTACTCAGAGCTGCTGTTTGAAATAACCAATGTAAATTAAATTTAATCTTCCCCTTGAAATTCTATGTAACACAAGCTCTAAAAATCACCCTGTCAGTTCTACAAACTTCCAAGTTTATCTGAAAAGAAAAAAATAAAATAAGTGGTTTCCAATATTAGGAAATCCCTGAATTTTTGCATCTCTGCCAATATTTTATCAATTCACTGACTTAATCAGTTAATGAAATTAAATATAGTAGAAAATATATTATTGACAAAGAATCTATTAATTGTTTACACTGAAGCTCTTCTGTGTGGGTTTTGATCATAAACCAAAAACTTCTATTCTTGAATATGTCTGTTAGCATTACCTGTTTCTTTTGCCACTTTAAGCCTCTCTTCCCATTCATGAAACGGTCCCAGACACTTAGCAAGGTACGTCTGGAGTGTAACACAGTCCAGAGGCAGAACATGATTATCTGCTCCAACATGCAAAATGGGATCCACAACTATGTAACCGCCACCACTTTTTTCATTTCTAGGAAAAAATAATTTTCATTGGTATAATTAACACCTGTTGTACCAGTCTGTTTCAGAAAGAGAATTCAAACAGCGTAGGTTTTCAGAAACACAGTAGCCCAATACAGTAGCTGGAGGGAGAGGGGAAACAGGACTGCATGACACATGAAGGAAATAGAATGTTCATCTCTTGTGCATCATCTCTTGGACTTAAAGAATACAAATGGGATACAGAGGTTAAAACTCAGGAAAAGTGAGATACCTTTGCTATTTTCTGAGATGGAGTACTGGTTCCTCCTTTTGGCATATGGAAGCACAGAAAGCATGACTGCTCATCTATTACATGTAAATCTACATTTTGAGCCCCATTCTCAGGAAGGTACCTGAGCTAAATGTCTTAAGCCTGGAAGAATTTAACCACCCATCTTCCAGAAAACACAAAATACCAGACTACAATTATTACAGACAGTGGCACTCTCTTCTGCAGTTGTCACACTAAAACAAAAGACAAAGTAAAGGATCCAAGTAAAGAATGCCAGAACCTCTGTGCTAGATAGAAAACAACCCTCAAAGTCAATGAAGTACAAAATAATCATTGAGATGCTCAGAATGCTGATGAATTTGACAACTTTTAAAAATACACTGCTTCTCCAACATTCACAGAAAGTTGATCAGCTGGGCTCTGTATATTCTCCAGAATATCTCTGCATCAGTAACAACCAGTTACTATCTTTCATTGGTGGATTCTAATTGGTCCCTTGACTGCAATTTGAAAAATGCATTGAAAAAAAAGGGGGGTTTTCAGATTAAGATGTAGACCAAGGGAGCAAACTGCATTTGGTTGCAGGTATACAAATTTCACTTACCCAAGACTAAAATAGTACTGGTATGACCCAGAAATTTGGAGATCCAACTTGCAGTATTTGTCAGAGTCATCTTCTTTTCCTGTGGGATTGTGCCACGACAGTGTCCTGAACTTGTGGCGATCAAATACTTCTCCAGAATCTGGATAATTTGTATACACAGTAACGGGCTTGCCCTGAAGAGTTGGGCCCAATCGGAATTGTAGCTCAAAACCTCAAGAAAAAAAGAAAAAGACAAAAGGTAAAATCACTTGATCAGGAGGACTAGATATTTCTAGTCTCTTATTACAATTCTAATTTGTTACTATATTAATAACACCATCATATTTGCTAGGAATTTCAGCACAATTATAAATTTCTACAGCATAGAATCACAGAACATCCTGAGCTGGAAGGCAACTCACAAGGACCGCTCAAGTCCAACTCTGGGCACTGCACAGAATTCCCCAGGAATCACACCATGTGCCTGAGAGCGTTGTCCAAATGCTTCTGGACTCTGTCAGGTTTGGTGCTGTCACCACTTCCCTAGGCAGCCTGTCCCAGTGCCCAACCACCTTGGGGGTGAAGAACCTTTTCCTAACATCTGACCGAAACCTCCCCTGGCACAGGTCCATGCCATTCCCTTGGGTCCTGTCACTGGTCACCAGAGAGCAGAGATCAGTGTCAGCCCCTCACAAGGAAGTTGCAGACTGCAATGAGGTCTCCCCTCAGCCTCGTCTCCTCCCAGCTGAACAGGCCCAGTGAGCTCGGCCATGCCTCAGACAGTTTCCCCTCAAGGCCCTTCACCATCCTCACTGCTCTTCTTTGGACATTCTTTAACAGGTTCAAACCTTGTATTGCAGCACTCAAAACTGCATCATCTCTCCCTTCCTAACATTGTTCTTGTCATACTTTATATATATCCCTTTTCCTTTACTTACATGGTACCATTCATCTTCTTTCCAATTTTTTTGTCTTTGCTACATAAAGTTTTAAAAATAAAATAAAGCAAAACACCATGATCAGACTACACACAATTTTATGTAGATTTTGGATTACATAGTCTTTAAGTACTTAGGTTTACCAACTCTTTACAGTAGGCTGACCCATGAAAACATCTGAAAAAAATTAGGAACACATTTAAAACCAGAAAACATTTCAAATATCTTCATTATTCACTGAGGATTCACTAAACAGATAAATTCCTTATGTTTTAAGGGAAGAATTATGTATACTTGTGTGTGATCTACAATATACAAATTGTTAAACTTTCAGAGAGCTCAACAAACCAAAGGGGATCTTGTATGTGTGCTTCAGGTCTCACACAGACATAGAAAGAGGCTTAAGTTTAAGCTTAAGATACTTGTAATAGTGAGAAAAAAACTAAGTTAAAAAATTAGAACATAAAAGCGTACGTACTTTACTGAGTTAGACATAGAAAATTCTGTTTAGTCAGGAGGTTTTAGAAAGGTTTCCACTTGCAGGTATGAGGCTCACCATCACACGTGGCTAAGTACAGGGTTCATTCAAGTGAACGAAACAGATACAAAGCTCTTACACAGAACATGCCAATCACGTAACTAAGTGCAGTGAATCACCTACTAGCCATAGCAGCCTACAAAACTGGGAGTAAAAAAAAAACTGAGTATTTGCAAAAAAGGGGAAAATTATTAGTACACAGATAATGAATGAGAAAGTGCAAAAAATTCTGGACACGAAATTACAATACCTTAAGCTGAAAAAAACTACTTGTTTATGAAATAGAATCATGGGGACGATAATACCAGAGTTCAGTGCCTGAACACATTTAAATGTAAGTGTTATCCAGCTTTGTGTTTCTCTCATTAACAAAATCACCACTGCACCAAAACCCACCAGGCAAAGCAGTCGTATTCAGATCTGAATGTTTCTTAGGTAAAATGAAGCCCATTTGAATGTAATAGATATAGGTATAAAACCACTTTTGGAAGGTTAAGTACACTCTCTCCAGTACTGGCCTGACATTTTGTTACAGGGATTACTAAAATTAGAGCACAGGGATATATGCCACTGATATCTTATTTCCTCTAAGAGTTACACTGACATCAGAAATGCTGTGCTCAAAATTAGCTATGCCCTCTCAGACACTGCTACCAGCAGGGGCACTTTAAATGTTTGCACTTCTGCTTCCCTCCTTTCAAGAAAATTTATACAACTTGATGGATAAGTAAAAATGGAAGTTAAGATCAACTATGCACTTCCTTACTATTGACATTTCCTTACATTAGGCTGGTCAGAAGATTTTGGAATCAATACAGTTGAAAAGAATTTTTATTCTCAAGAATCAAAATCTTGCTCCTCTTATGCTCCTAGAGTAGAAACACACTGTAGAAGAATCCACAAAAACTCTTACTAAAAATTGTTGGACTGTTAAAAATGTTTTTTACAGACAAGGGCTATAGTTTTATAGTCTAAATTTGCTAAGCAGCATAATAGCAGACCAATTAGTGGATGGTTTTTAGTTTTGGACATTTTTTTACAAATAGACTTAAAAACACTCTCAGGAAGAAATAACATCAAGTTCTTTTAAGTAGGCAGCATGATACACAGCTCTGATAATATAACAAATCCGGTAACAAGATTCAGGAGTGCTAAAGAGCTTATATTCTGAAACACTACCTCAACTCTGCAGACTTTGCAAAATGCAAGTATTACTGATAGATTTCAAAATTGTAATATTAAAATATGGGGTGCTGCATAAGAAGATAAACACTGGAGACCTTGACTTATGAGGACATTTTCAGGTCACTGAAGTACAGGCTATAAAAGGAGAAGGAAAA
>JAYDZK010000006.1:18823423-18868900 GCA_034509185.1 Euphonia xanthogaster | reverse complement strand
GAAGTACAGGCTATAAAAGGAGAAGGAAAAGGCCAGTCTAAAAAATGCTTTGTGCTTCAGTCCCATAAAGACTGACGGCTCTTGACCAATCTGCTCTTCATTTCTCAAGAGTTTAACGAGTCATATTAAACTGCGTGCGGAGTCCACAGAGCTCTGCAGTGGAAACAAATCAAAACAAAACAAACCAACCCCCCCAAACCTAAACCAACAACATCCCCCACACATCCCCAAAACCCCTCCATTTCAGGATGAGCTCTTCTTTCCACTACCATCCAAAGACGATGACGAGGTGCCGGCCATTTCCTTCTCACCCGGCCCCAGCACCCCGACCTACCCTGCTCCAGCCTGAAGAGGGTCTTGTCCAGCTTCTCCATCTCGCCGAGGTGCAGCAGCCGCGTCTCCTTACCGCCCGGCATGGCTGCGGCCGCCCGTCAGGAGCTCCCGCCGCGCCGGGACTCTCAGTGCGGGGAGGGAGAGGCGAGCCCTGCCGTGAGGGAACAGACAAAACCCTGCGTGTCAGCGGAGACCCCCGGCAGCATGCGGCCACTCAGGAGCGCCTCTCGCCGCCGGCCGCGCTTACATGTTCCCCGGTCCCGGGGGAGCGCGGAGACTCGGCACTGCAGGGCAGGGCGGAGGGGAGGCGGCACGGGACGAGCTGTCAGGCAGAGCCCAGCCCTGCTCCTGCCGGGGACCGCCGCCGGCAGCACCCCGAAGCGGCTCCCGTCCCACAGCGCGGCCCGGCCCGCAGCCAGAGCTACAGGGGTGCCCCCGGGAAGGGGAAGCCTGACACCTGTCACTCTTCGCGCCCGCCCCGGCGCTGCCGGAGCGCCCCGCCAGGCCCCTCACGGCCGCCCCGCCGCCCTCCGCGGGGAGCGCTGCCCACTGCAGCCGTTCCACCATACTCACAAGCGGGCCCGCAGAGCGGTGGAGGCGCCGCTCCCCGCGGAGGGCGACGGCTGCCGAGGCCGAGCGCAGCCGGGACTGGAGCTGCCCGCAGGGGCCGCCCCGGGCTAGTTCGGCGGTCAGTGACGCACTTGCCCTCAGCCGCGGCTGCACCGCTCCTTTCCTGCCCTTTTCTTGTCTTTTTTCTTTTTAAACAAAGTTTATTGGTTCCGCGGTGGCCGCGCTCACAGACGGGCGGCGCCGGCGCAGCTCCCGCGAGAGCCCAGGACCCACCCCGACGGCGCTGCGGGGCGACCGGGCCGGGGCTACCCCGCCCCTCCGCTCTCGCTTTCTCCCGGTCAGGCCCCGCCCCCCGGCCTTGGTCCCGCCCCGTCGGTCCCGCCCCTCCGGCCTTGGCCCCGCCCTGTCTGTCCCGCCCCTCCGCTCCCGGCCCCGCCCTGCCCGGCCCCGTTCTTCCGCTCTCGGCCCCGCCCCGCCGAACCGACCCCGCCCTTTAGTCCCCGGTCCCGCCCCTCCGCTAGCGGCCCCGCGAAGCGCACCCTGAAGGGAGAGGATACCTCAGGAATACCTTAGGGGTACCCTAGGGTTCCCTCAGGGTTTCCCCAGGGTTCTCCCAGAGATACCTCAGCGCTACCTCAGGGGTTCCCCCCGTGCCCCGCGCTGTCGCGGCAGCGAGCGGGCTGATCTCTCCGCGAGCCTGGGCCCTGCAGGGCGGCAGGGCTGTCGGACAGCGCAGTGTGGTGGTCCTGTCTGCTGTCAGCCTCTACAGCCGCAGCCCCAGCAGCGCCTTTACGCTCGGCTGGTGCGCACAGGCACGAGGGGTGTCCCTGCGGGGCCCGGCCACCTGAGTCCGGAGCTCTGTGCGGTTTACCGGGCACTCTGCTGAGGGCTAGGTGGCTGTAAAGGTTGTCTGGAGTATCCCGGCTGGTGCCTCTGGGCCCAGCCGCTCCTTGCGGTGACTGGAACGCCGCTCCCCCGCTCCCTCAGCGTTCCCGCCCCGCTGCCTCAGGGCCGGCACCCAGCGCCGGGCGGCCGGCTCCATCCTGATAGGCTGCGCTGCTGAAAAAACATGATGTCAGCCAGAGTTTAAGTGCTATATATAGTGTGTGGACAAGACTACAAACTCCGTGGATCTGTCTTTGACTAAGAGGTAGCATGGTTTTCGAAAAAATCCCAAACACCAGAATAACACCTCCCCGCCGCCTTGTTTTGCATACTGTCATCCGAAGTGCTGACACCATTCAGCCCTAACCATTGCTTTCTATTGCAGAACACCTGGAACAATTGCTCCAGGCCTCTCACGGCATAAGTCATTAACTACACCCCAGTGTAAAGGTCAGCCTTGCAGCTTTGGAAGGTCAGTCTATTTTTATTGCCTAGAAATACGTTTTTAAAAAAGTGCTTCTCAATTTACAGTCACTGTGTCCTACTGAGTTTGTTTTTTCTTTTTTTCCTCCTCTTTGAAGGAGTCTTCAAAACAATTTAGGCTTAACTTTTACTTCCAGTCATCCCATGCATACCCTTATAAGTGTATTTTACTGCAGGGTGTTTATCCAATTGCAGTGCATTTAGGGAAAGTCCAAAGGTCTTGATATTCATGAAAACACTTCCACTCATTTCAAACTGAAGTTTTTTTATCATTTGGTAGCTTTTCTTCTTTATTTTCTCTTTCACTTGCTCCTCCCTATGAAAATGTCAAGAAATCTGTTTGTTCCTCATTACAGTTAATGTTTTTTGGTATTGTTGAGAAAGGTTTTCATGTTGGTGTAGGTGAATATGTCAACTTGTATGCCCTTGACATATATCAGGTTTCCTAGACAGAATGGGCCAAAAAGGAAAAGCACCCCTGTAAGTGCAGTTCTCTTTAGATTCACCTCATCAAGGCTCATTCAGATATGGTTCAGATGTGATACTTACAATCTCATTTATTTCACATGTCTATTTCCTGCCCAGTAGAATTCTCCCATTGTCCTTGTCTTTTCCAGCCCCCTTATTCTTTAGTCAGCTTGCTGGCCTGTGTTCATATACAGGGCAGACTTGCACCTAGCAGAACCCTGGCTCTCCTGGCATTCTGGCTGTTTCCTCTGAATTGGATGTGTCCCAGGAAAGATAATACACCATAGGAATGGGAAATACAGAAAGCTTCAACAGTTATGAAAGTCATATGGAAGGAACAAAACCAACTGAGGTAACTGAAAGAGATGTGGACCATCTTTTTTCTGGGGTCCTCTGCAAGCTTCAGTAGCTTGAAGTGACTGCAGTTGGTCTGCCACAGAGCCTTGCACAAGTGTCTTCTCCAGGCTTGCTGTTGTCCTGTCACATACTAAAAATGGGCTGGGATTTAAAATTTCATGAGCTGCTTACATAGAGAGCAGCTCTAAGAGAGGGAGAGCAAATGATGCCTATGTAGCCAAGTCCTTTGCATAAATAGTTATCCTAAAGTGCATGTTGAATACTCTGTGAAAAACAAGACAGGAACTAAAAGGGCATTATTGAAGGCAATTTCTCTTTTTGAAATGGAACCAGGTTTATGAAAAAGAATTTTTTTAGTGTCTTGGACAAGAATCATTATGAAACCAAGCCTGAGCCAGTTATTTTGACATCATTTGTGACTGTAGCTAAACCAGATGTCAACAGTGTAAATAAAGGACTTGATTCACTACACAGCAAAAAAGTTTCCTAGGTACTGTGCAATCACTTAATAATTGGTATAATTTATATATTTATAATCACTTAGTATACTTTCATTGGCTATCAATTCAATGTTAAAAAAATACTGTTTCAAAGATAATGAATGTTGCAAGTCTCTTGATGAAGTGTAATCAGGAACAGAGCAGATTTCTCTAATCCTTTCTCCATCACCGGCATCTCTTATGCTGGCCCATCCCTTACAGACTTTGGGTCTGTGTTCATATAGCAGAGCAACTGAGCTCTGCTAAATGCTCAGTTGAGCAGTTTTTCTCTATATGGAAGCCAGCAAAACAAGAGCTACCTTTGAGCCTTGCACTTTTGTCTAGAACACAGCCAACATCAGCTGAGCATTTGCTACACTGGCATCTAAGGGGTGATTTTCACAGTGCCATTTAATCTTGTTTGCAGTTTCTCTGTGTGTGATTATGATATACCACAGCAGGAAATGATCAATAGTTGCTTCAAAATAACAGTACATACTGTATCAATGTTAATCATCAGGAAATAATTTTGCAGCAGTTTCAAATGTGCTCCTTTTACATACACCTTCCTAGTGGTCCTCTTTTCTTTCCTCTTGCTTTGCAGCACAGTGTTACAGATCACTTATCCTAGTAGTGGTGTCAATACACTTTGGGGAGCTTATCACTAGGTGTCACATCTCCCTTACGCCTGTTTTAAAGGGTAAAAAGTACTCTAAGTACTTCAAAAGGGTGAAAACACAGTGTGGGAACTTGGAGCACTTACATGGTGGCAGTAGTTTTTTATTTTTAGTAACAGAAAAATAGTTCGCAATAACAACAGTAAAAGCCAACTAGCACAGAGAGAACTTAGCTGAACATCTAACTAAAACTAAAAGCAGATTCCTTTGGCCTGCGCACAGGAAATATGAGACTTTATAAAATTTAAAGTGAGCACATTTTTTCTCAATGCTCTGCACTCATGCCCTGTAAATTCATGAATTAGCACAGTGTTATTGTTCCAACAATAAGAAGCTTAAGAGGTGTTGAGTCTTCTGTCTAGCTTTTGTTTTCTAATGGGGATTTCTCAACCAGAAATGCAAACTTGAAAGAAAGTTCCTTTTCTTTAAAAGTGTATCTCTGCAGTTTGTTTAAACTTCAGTCTTTTCTGAGTTAGATCTTTCCTATGCAGTAACTGAAAACAAGTGCTTTCTTAGACATTTACATGCTCAGCAGAAATTTGGATGTTCTTGGACATTAGAATCTAGTATTGAGTGGAAACATTCATGAGAACATTGATGTAATCACCCATAGCTTTTTTTTAAAAATCCCTTCTAAATGGCTAAACAGATCGCAATAGCCTGGTGTGCAGTGAATAAATGATAAGCTGGAATAAAAATGTCTGTTTAAGTCAGAAATCATATGAGATGGAGAGGCTAGGACATGAACCTATTTAGTTTGTCCTTACTGGCCTTTCATGTAAGGAAGTGTTTGACCTTTCAAAGATTAACATTTTGGATTTGTTTTCAATTCCAGTTTGGTCATTCTTTTACTGGGTGGCCTCAAACAACCAATGCTCTAACATCCATGGAAAGTTAATTTTTAATCGAGTTTAATTTTTAATAGAAAATTGTAAAATTCAATGCAAATATCTTTAAAGAGGACCATAAAAAATGTCATTAAAAGTAGCTTTTCACATAAGTGCTTAAGATACATTTGACTGTGCTTTAGCTAACAGCATCACATTAGTTTGATATTAATAATCTGCAAGTGTGTGACTTGGCAAACAAAACTATCTGAATTATATTATTGTACCATTTAACTTAGTTAAGTTTAAAATTGATTCACATATACCTGACCAATTTTTCTTGTAGAAGGAGAACTTATCATACCAGTGTGCTGAGCCACTTCTGTCTTCCTGTGAATTGTTCCATATAATACTAGTGAGATATGCTGAGATTTAAGACTTCAGTGGATCTATTCCTAAATGAACTGTAGCAATGTCTTATCAAGCACATCTATTTCCTCCTCAAAAATAAATATTCAGAGCATCTCTTGCACACTCCATCCCCTTTGTGATGTTCCTTCTTAATATATCAAACCATACTGAGAATATCATGAATATTTTCCTGGTCCATTAAAATAATAATCCTTAAATCTTACGTAGATAGGTCTTTGAGTTCAAATGGTAACCAGCTGATTTTTCTTTTCTGTTGTATATATTTGACAACTGATTTTTAAGCAAAGAAATAATTACATTAAGTTATCTGAAAGCTAATATTAGGAACTGTAGTCCTGCTCTGTAGTCTTTCAGTGCAGGCAGAATTCAAGCCAGGGTAATTTGAACAGGCTAACATGGGGTAATATATTGCAGAAGGAAAGTATTTCACCACATGTATGAGTACCACAAGCATTTGTTTTAAAAGGTATTAAACATGAGCAGGAAGATCAAGGAAGATGATATAAGAGAGGTTTGCACTAGAGTGCTACAAAGCTGGAATTCAGACTGGCAAATCTTTTGCTATGCAGCAATCAGACCACAAAAACATTTACAGTTGTACCATCTCCAAATGCTGCCAGAAAGTAAAAGTCCTTAGTGTTTGTCTCATTGATAATCATCAGGTCTTTTGGTCATCCATGAATTTGAGTTTAGGATTACTGATGAGAAGTAGTTTGCCCATTACTGGGGAGTGGTTCCTATGTGAACACCCAGAACCTAGGAATTACTGGTGTATTTTGGGACAAACTGCTGCTGCTGTCCAGTTTTTATGAGTATCCTACCTCTGCACGAAGCACTGAGTCTCCATTTCAGCTGGAGGAAAGTGTCTCGTACAATAGAACAGCTTTGATATTTTTCTTCTGAGAAGGTTTGGAACTTCCTTGGAGGTACTGGCTTCCAAAGTGACCATGTGCTAACCTGACTGTGCAGGAGGCAGCTTTCCATAGCCTGTCTGGACTGGGTCCCTTTACACCTTGCTTGATATTCTCCTCTGCTTAGCAAGTGACGATTGCTGCTTATGGGGCTTGAAAACCTGTTTGAAACAATCTTCTCTCCCTTACTCTTCTCACAGCTCACAGTGTTGGATATGCTTTTTACCAGCCCTGTTATGGTCTGACCTGTTTATTAGCTTTTGAAAATCTCTGCAAACCTTTAGGTGAGACTTGCTAAAGTAAGAGCTAAAATCCCTGCAGCCCTTTGCATGGAGAGTACTCAAACGTCATGGTTCTCCCACAGGGGCACTGGGCATGTACTAACTGGAATGTTGCTACAACTGACAGTGCTGAGCATCAACCCTCCAGCAGGACTGCTTGTGTTTGAACCCAGAGCAACTGCAAAACCCACAGACATGCTGGGTCTGAACCAGGAATGCATTTAAAGCTGTGAAGGAGTCAAATTAGGAGCTGCTGAGAAAAGGTGAAGAAATGGAAATGGGTTGTCTGAGAAAGGGATTCTGAGATGAGATGAAAAAGGGTAGGAAAATTAGTTCTTAATCCAAGTGAAAGGGCAGAGGAAAAAAGCTTGGGGGGGAGGGGCAAAGGAAGAATTGAGATTGGCTGGCAAGGAAACTGATTGTGTGAGAGAACGTTGTACAAGATTTCAATTAATCTTAGCTTGACATTATGAATTCTGTAATCAGGTCTAAAGTGCCTTGCACTGAAGCACTTATAGGTCAATGCCTTTGCCAGCAAGCTCTTTGCTTCCTGTAAAGCAGAACAATAAAAACATATCACATCTTTCTGGTATAATGAAATTAATAATTCATAAAAGCATCACAGCAATAGTCAGAAAATAGAGAAAACTCAATAAAGTTAATAATGCAGTACTTTCATCAGATAAAACTTGATAGTGTGCGTTACACTAAGCACTGACCCACATCACTTGAATGGGGTGAAATGATTTTACTGAAGTCCTTCATCAATTTATGTTGGGCACTGCACAAGTGGAGACTTAGAAAAGTGACAGGTTGTGTGTCATTTTCTCATAGCACCCATACAGACCTGTCTCAAATTGATATCAGGGAACCAGTTTAAATATTTAGTGTCAGATAAGCGAGGAAGTACTTTAAAAAAATCTATTTAAGTCATAGTGGACACATGTTTTGGTAGAAAGCTATGGGGCAGGGACTTCAGCTATTGTTTCAGAATATAGATGCAAAACCAAAGCAGGTTTTTGTGTAGTCAACTGGCAAAACTTATTTGACTGATTGGCTACTGCCACCAGGTGGCTTGTTGCAGTCATTGACTGAAAACTGTAAAATGCCTTTACCTCTAGGTAAACAAGTATTTTCATTTAAATACAGTTCCAAATCTAAATTTTATGTGTGACACACAAAAAAAAAAATCTAAAATTAATGTGATTAGTAAAGAATCAAAAAATTCATGCAGTAGAAGGACATTTCTGAACATAAGGGGAATACTTTAATCTAATTTTTAAAATTAACAGTAAGTTGGTAAACCAGGTAAGTATGAAACAGTGCCAAAGCTCAAGGGAAACTAAATTATTAATTATGGAGAAAAAAAATCTCATCCTACATTTTGACTTTATCACAATTTATTTCCTTTTAGATGGTCAGTATTGTTTCAATGACTCAACATTCTCCTCTCTTTGGGAGGAAAAAATCCCACCATATACAAACTGATTTGGTAGGAAGAATTCTTCATATCTAAGATAAAAATATTCTTATTAATTCCCTAATAAATCTTTAACTAAGACAATAATGCTGAAAAGCTTGAAAAATGCTGAAAGCTTGAAAAATCTTGAAGTGCATGGTTTTGTATGTGTAGTTTACACAAGAGAGAGGTGAGTAAATATTGGTGCCAGGACTGTTCTCTTCAGAGAAAGCCTAGTATCCAGCATGTATTTAGCCAACTCCAATGCACTTTTTCAAACATATTTCAGTATTTCAGGGTAGGTAGTGCTAGTAACAAAAAATTCTTTGATCCAGTTATCCATCATCAAAACAATCTGGTAGGGATGCAGCCTTTTGCACATCACTCGATTTGAACCCCAGTGATGTTTTATGATGATAACTTGCCAGTAACATAGAGCTCAATGCACATATATGAAACTTGAGCAAGGTCTGACCTAAAATGCCACAGTTTTGCTGAATACTTAGCGCAATACCTTAGAGGAAAGTTGATTAGAAGGAATTATATAGTAGCATGGGTTCTCTTCAATGGCTTATTGTTTTCCATATAGCTTTGGGCTTAAAAAATACAATAGCTATCAGTATAAACCTTGGACTGCACAATAGTTAATTTCCAAAATTATATATATTTACTTAATTGCTTTCTCGGTTCTTAAGCAAGAGAAATTCCCTTTTATATACTTGGAATGAAGTCTCCTCTATGAAATTCCTGTTGCTTTCAAAATTATAAGCTTGCACTTACTTCCTTAAGTGCCTATAATAAACCATGCAAAAATCCTCATCAGCTTCTTTTCAGGTTAGATGTTGTTTCATTCGTTTGCCACTTGACGTCCTCTGACACAGGTCAATATTAGGTTACAGAGCTTTATCTCTCCAGGATTGCAGAAGATTCAAACCCACCCCCAGCCCTCTATGTCTCTATCTCATTTGGTTAAGGTAGAACGTCTGCTTTGAAATAAATATAGAATTGTTATGACCACACTAACAAGAGTTGCAGTACACTTTACAAAGAAGATGCAGCTAGGGATTTTTTATAGTTCATATACCCTAATGCATTCTGTTTACTTTATACTGGATATGACACTTAACAAATTAGCAAGCAGTACCCTTTCATAGAAACATTTTCATTAAGGCTGCAGAACTATTGATTTTACTATTTTTTTAAGGAGACTGGTGTGTTTGAAAAGAACCCTTCCAGACAGATTGAGGATTGCCAGTGCAGTTGTATGGGGCCTTGTACCCAGTAGTTACAGAGTTGGCTTTTCTTCTCCCTGGTTCTCTTGGTGTTATCTTGGTTTTCTTGCTTTGCAGCTCTTTAGCAATAGCTAACATCTTTCCAAATAAGAGAAGCTATACAATGATAAGCAAAACAGTATTCCCTCCCTTACCCTCTTTACTTTTCACAGAAAAATTATTTTTTCTTCTTAAACTCTGATTACCATTTCCAATAGAATTGTAGCTTGCATTTTCATGCCTCCTCATGAGTCTTAATAATGAAATTACTTCCATATATACTTATATATATTATAGTGTTTCAGACATATATACCCAATTCTGTCAATGAGCCAAGACCCTAAAATAATATCTTAAAATATTTGTATATTGATTCCACTATACTCTGTGAAAGTTACGAACCTAAATATTGTCAAGAATACTGGTCCCTCTGGTCACCAGTTTTCTTACTGTAAATATATGTATGTTATTATTTGTCATACTAATAATGTATCTGTATTGGGTAAAAACACACAGGCACATAATAAAGCATGTATTTACTTAGGCCTGCAATTTTATCAAACTCTTTCATATATGGGAACTTTATGAATGCAGTTGTACACAGAATTTTTTTTTCCCCCCCCAGCTCTGGGGAAACAGCCATATTTCACTTTCACTTCAAACTATTGCTTATGCATCATGTTTCTTCAGTTACTGAACACTGAGTGAGATCTCAGCTTCCCAGTAACTCCCATGAGCAAGGTAATACAATTAACAGTCAAATAATTTTTCTGATTAGGCAAAGTAATCCATTACTGTTTTTCATGTTGAATATATTTTTTAATATGTTACCACAGAGTACCTCTGTAGAAGACACGGGGCTTGCAGGGTCCCATGGAGAACAGATGCCTAAAGATAAGAAAATGCCAAGTCATACTGACTAAGCCAGAAGCCCCTCTCTCCCGTCTTCCAGACCCTAGCTTATCTTTCTGGCATAGGTTACTTTTCCCCAACCCTTGCTGTTTGACAATTTCTGATCCTTTCTAGTCCTGTATAAGCACTTTAGACCATTCTGGTTAGAAGAGCTGTCGCCAGAACCCTTCACGGACCTCCCAATAAGCCTATACTTAGCCATCCCAATAAGCCATCCCTGTAGAACCCCCGGGCTGCCTGGACTGCCTTCTCTCTCTCTCTCTCCCCATCTGCTCGCCTGGAAGCAACTGCCTGCCAAAGTGCCTTTAGCAAGCTAAAAGCTGAAAACTATAAAAGAGCTGAGATCACTAAGAGCTGATATCACTTGAGCTTGCTAGAGGTTGCCTGAGGCTATTGCGGCTTTGGGTATTCGGAGAGCTCAGTCTTCAAGGACTGAGCTACCTGGCCCGGAGCTTGCCTGCCAGCCTGGGGCACACGGACCCTGCAGGAACCCAGCTATCCAGCTATATACCTCTAAAGGTTAATGCTGCTTTTATGGAAACTGAGAAAATAGTGAATACTAACAAGAGCATTTCCTAGTCTGTCCTTTTAGTAGATAGTTATTATTTTTTAGAAAATAGTACTCAATTAAAAGTACTAAGATCTCTAGAACTGCTCAGAACTAGTAGTAAGCAAGTGAATCACTTTAGCTCTCCAGTAAAGGTGTTTTTAAACACAAACACAATATTTCTATGCTGTGGGAGGGCAAAATTCCTGTTGGATTTCTAAGTAATTGTCTTTTTGTGTAGCTTCATGAGCAATTGAGAACTTGGGTTTAAACAATATAGAAGGCAGTGAAGCCTCTGTAAGCAATTGCAGTTTCTGCCAGCAAAGCTCCAGTTACAGCCAGTATTTATTTGCTTTCTTGATAAGAAAAGCCTGATTTTGCAAGCCAGTATATGTGACCACCTTTCGGCCCACGAATAGCACCACTAATGAGCTCTGTAAGCTTTGACAAGGGCAATCTCTCAGTAAAACTCCAGCTGTTAACCCAGGACGGCCATCCAGACGGCCGGCGGTGGGAGGCTGTAAAGAAAGGAGATGCCCGAACACCGGCGGGCAGCACCTGGGGCGGGCACACGGAGCCTTCGCGGCTCCGCCCCCGCAGGCAGAAAAGCGCCGCGGCGGAAGCTGGAGCCGATGGAAGTGTTGCCTGGTTGGGCTGCGGTTCTGCCCTCGCCCTCTTCGGCTGCAGCGGTGCCGGAGAGGAGACTGGGGCTCCCTGGGGCAAGGGCGTGCGGGGCTGAGGAGCTGCTCTAGCCTTTGTAGTCGTGCTTTGGTTAAACTGATGCCAGTGAGTGCTCAAAGTGGGTACTGCAAGCTTTTTGGAAAGTGTATTTGCTTAATAGAACATCTGCAGCAGGTATGAAGTAAAGTAAAATCTGGTGGCGTTTTTAGGGCACTGTGTAGATGCTGCCTTTCATGCAAGATTTCTGAATTGCTATAGAGACAACTCTTAAACCTGTGTGCCTTAATGAGTCAAGGTAAGCTATGGCTTATTTTATCAGGAAGCCATGCCACCCACGTTCCTCTGGTATCTTTTTTGCTTCTTGTTATGAGAATATTTCTTATTTTGTTTCTTTGTTAACGTGCATAGGAGACAGCTCTATGATAACTGTGTCAGTAAAGGTGCTCATGCTGTAGTTGAAGTTACTTGTTGGGATAACAAACTACGTCTTTTTAGGTCAGTCTCCAACTTGGGGCTCTTCATATAGATAAAAGTTTGCAAGCTTAGGGCCATGAAGGTTCTATGCAGAACAGCTGCCCAAGTAAAATCATTAAAGCAAACAAATGAACAGGACAAAATCCTTGCCTCCTGTTCATTCTTGGTGAAATATATGGAAAAAAGAGAAAGTTACCATATTTTAAAAATTTCTTATTCCTGTTCTGAAAGGAAATGTCTCTTTGATTGGAAGTAAATGTATAATGAGCTTTAAAATCATGCTGCAAATTTATGTCAACTAATACTTGGAGGAAGAAGGTATCAAAAGTTGGTTGTAGGTTCCCCCTGTCTGCCTGCCCTTAACTGCACCAGAAGATAATTAAATAATTACTTAGCATGAACCTCTTTGAGGTCTGGGAAAGTGTCTGAAAAATCAAAGGAAGCTGCAGTGTCAGTGTTTCATTACAGCTTCATGCATTTCAGCTGAAGTGTAGGAAAGCTGTTTAAAATATATGCCTGAAGTAAAGATGCTCTCATAAACCTTATATTTTTTGTGTGTGTACTGTTTCTTTTTTCAGACAAGCTTCCTGGATATGGTAAAGGTTAATACAGTTAGATGCAAAGCAAATAGAAGACATTACAAAGTCATATGAATTGTTTTACTACAAGTAGAGAGCCAATGGCAGTTTTACTCAGGCTTCGTCACTGTAACAGAAGGACTGGCTGTACAGTAAGTACCTACACTCAAAGTGTTACAAAAAAGAATTTTGAAACACATATGCCCTGGAAATTCTCTTTCCTAGAAAGAACACAATGCTGAGGTGTGTATTTTTTGTGTGCATGGGGACTCTCTGTGTTTATAGTTTAAAAGTAATGAATTATTATGAGTATGTTTTCTTCTGTACTCAATCCAGCTGTCACGATATGACCACCTTTAACTAAGCAGAAGAGGCCAACCCAAGCTCTTTTTATGAATTGAGAGAGAGGGTGACTCTTGGACAGCAACACTGTCTTCTTTCCCTTTGTAGGGGTTTATTTCTAAAGGAATGTGTCATAAAGCCCTTATATTAATATAGCTTATTCCCCTTCAGGTGGTTCTTTCCTTTTTTGTTTGCCCTCTTGTCTGCTCAGGAGACATTTCTGTCACTGGTAGTTTTGTACCTTTGAGCTGGCAGTATGTTGCCTTGTCTGTTGTCTCATCTTTTCCTCCTCTCTGAAGTTAGTTTTAGATTTCACACTAGGCAGCTAATGAAGTTAAACAGCTGAAAGAAGATAAGCTCTATGAAGAGATCCTGAGTTGGAGTGTGAGCATTGTGCTCATGAGCTATTAGGCTATCAGGGCCACCTGCAGGTACTGTAGGAGTTGTTTTCAGTGCAGGAAGAAGTAACTTACTGCTCTCTGTTTACCCAAATATTTTTCAGATTTTGATTTTTTTTTGTAATTCTATTAATCTCTACTTAATATTTTTCTTCTGCCAGCTTTTGAGTTGATTGAATCTGACAAGAATGTTTCTTGTTTCCTTTACATCCCTACCACATCCTCTGCTGCTTAAAGCAGAATACTACTCTTTTTCTTGTCTCTGTGATATGCAGCCTTATCTCTTCTTGTTTTGAAATTTTTTATGGTACATGTAATTGTACTGAACCTTAGTCTTTAGCTTTCTATAGGTGTCTTAACTTATGTATAGCAAATCAGTTAGATGTAAACTTTTGACAGTTTGGACAAGTGTTTGAACTAGAAGGAAATACTTGAACTAGACATTAAAGATATGATCATAATGTTATCTTGAATATTTGGGAGGAGTTGAGTGAGATGAGAATTTTCTAGTTCTTGAAACCTAACTATTCAATGCACTGTTACCTCTGATTTCCTTCTATTTAGTGGTGTTAAGTTGCTGAGGAGCCCATATGTTGAAGTACAAATCTAACATTGCCTTGGAAAATTGTGGATTTCCCTGTATGAGAACTTCAGAAGAGTTCATGTTGATGACTCCTATGGTGTAAGATAATGTTGTGCCTTGTCTTCATTTGACTGCTTTTTAGGTATCAAGAGTTCAGTCTGAAATGCCTCTGTGTGTTTCTTATCTTCATGTCCATGCTGTCAGGGAACTTCATAACCTGATACATCTTATCACTGGCTGCAAAATGGGCATGGCCCTTCCAGAAGGCAGACCAACTTGCCTGGTCTATGTTCCACCGGAGCTGATAACTCACTTCTTGTGCCTAAGGACTAAAAGAAAGTTTCTCTCTGTTCCCTGGCCTTTTGGATGTGGAAATGCTGTCTTTTGTTGGCCTAGGTGTTCTGTAAACCACAGTACAGCTGTAAGCCCTGCATGCTACTGCAGCAGCAGAACAATTGCCACAGCTTTTTTGAAAACAGTATTGTGGTGGGGCAAAACATTGTATGATGAAAGCTGAGGTTAGGGGTTCATATAACTGTTTCAGGATCTGAAGTCCTACTATCCCTTGTCTTTCATGCATGCTGTTCCCTTGACAAGAGTGTGACAAGCCAAATCCGTTGTTTGACTAATTGTCTAGAGGTCCAATATCCAAAAGGAAGAGTTCAAAGGAGAAGTCTTGTGTTTGCCTGCAACAAACATGCATATTTCTTTGTCTAAATCTGTGTACCAAATTCACTCTTGCATATATAAAATTTGTTACTGGCCTTTGGCAACTTTAGTTTCCCTGCAGAAAGAAGAACTTGTTACTGGGGAATTGTTTGTCATATGTGAGGAAATAGACACGGGTTGTGGAAATAAAAGGCAGTCTGTAATGATGCAAAATTTGAAGCTATGATTAATAAAAATGGGCTTGATACTAGCTGTGTAGTTCCTCAGTACTGTTGACCTTTATATATCTGTGAAGCAAATTTTAAGACCTGTCTGTCCTATGCAGATGTTTAAGGAACTTGATTTTTTTTTTTTTGAGAGAGAGAGAACAGGAGAGGGATTGGCAAAAGACATTTTAAAAGAAAAGCGCTGTCAAAATGCATGGAGGGAAATAATCCATCCAGTGGATGGAGGAATCCATTGACAGCCTGTAGATGGCCTGAAATATGGTATCTGAACATTCTTACAATGTCTGGCAGTTATCAGAAGCAGAAGTTATTCAGAAGCTGGGAGTGGTGTCTTCTCATGAATGCTTTTTTTGAACACAGTTTTGTATTCTACCATTCAACTGATTTCTAAGGAGGGGTGGTTACCTATAATGTAAATATTTATTGTGTTTAATTGCCTCTAAATTTTATTTTATACAGATGGAGCTGCCTGGTTTTGCTGTTGCTGTTTGGATGTTTGTTTGCCTCTATGCATCTGTGGTTGGCTATCCAAATGGAAGAGTAAGAGAAGCTTGTACTAGCATGGTACCCTGTCATGGTAGCTCTCCTCAGCTGTCACCTGAGCACACCCTTACAGTGAATGGGACTAAATTTAAACCAGGGGACAACATAGAAGGTATTGTGTCAGTTGCAGCTGAACAGTTTAATTTATTGTTGCTTTGTATTATAGTATGTCTTTGCTCAGTTTTCTGTACTGGATTTATCTGAGCAGTTGACTCTTGTTTAGGTAATCCATTAACCATTATTCAGTTCTTGTAAAATGAGTGTCTGGTAGTCATTGTTGAAATACTTCCTTCTTCCTCTGGAGTAAACTTCCTTATTCTTCTCCTTGCTTTAGTTCATCTGTCTGGACCAGATTTTGAAGGATTTTTCATACAAGCCCGGGATGCAGAGCACCTGGATAGCCCTGCCGTTGGTTCTTTTGTGTTAGCTGACTGGAGACATTCTCAGCTGCTGACATGTGGTCGTACCAAGGTAGAGTCCAGTGCAGTACAATTACTCAGTGGTCACTGAGGGGCTTGTTCTGTCTCTTCATCCTCTTGTTGTTGAAAAGTGAAGCATTTCCTTACTAAGGAAACCTCACTATTTCTGTATAAATGCTGCATGGACCTCTAGCTCATTGCTGGAGTCTTCTGGATTGAAAGTCCTTCCTTTTAGTCTTGAAGTTTGTTAGTATGAGTAAGTTGCTGTGCTACACCTCACCTGAGCTGATCATGGCTGGGGAAAAGCCAGTTGCACTGGGCTAGTGCAGTGCAACTGCAGTGTCTCTGTGGGATTTAGCTGTAGCCTCTGCTGACTGTGTTAAGTAACAAAATGTGTATCCACTGTGTAATTCTTGATATATGTGTGTTTTCAGAATTCAGCTGTCAGTCACACAAGTAAAGCGAAAAAGAAAGACATAAAAGTTTATTGGATTGCTCCTGAAGGTGCTCCAAAACATGTACAGTTTCTGTAAGTAAACCTAGTATAGATTCTAATTTATTAAAATGCAGACAAAGTAAACCTGTACCATTGTCTGTCAAATATTGTCCAGCAATCGAAAAGCCCTTGGGTCCAATGACCTGAAAAGTCAACATCCCGTACTTGCTGTGGAGGCTGTGTTAATGCAGACACATTTTTAGGAAGAGCTTGAGGGTGATTTTTCTTTGCTTTCCCTTTTTTTTTTCCTTTTTTTTTCCTCCCAGGGAGAGTATAAGGGGATTTGAAGATTGGTTTCTTTAGTCTTTCTAGCTACCTTCTCAGTTCTCATACCTGCAGTATACACCTAAGAATCTTTCTCTGTGCTGTACCTAACTAAATGGTATGTATACCCTCCTGTTACACTACTAGCTTTTTCTGAACTACAGGATAAAAGCAATGCAACTCTTCTCTGAAGTTCTAATCTATGCCATAGGCATGAATGTTTCTTATATTCACTGCAGCATGTAGTATTATGTTTTAAAATTCTTTTTCTAAGATTTAAGATGCTTTTCTATTTCAATCCCTAAAATGGTAGAGGCCTCCATAGAGATGAGGGTTTTACAAATAATTTCTGTGAACTACAGATTATTTTCCTTTTTGGTTTGAAGTAGCAGCCAACTATAAATATATACAGTAATGACTCTGTGTGTGTTGTGTTTTTTAAGAGCCACAGTTGTGAAGAAATACAAGATTTTCTGGGTGAAAATTCCAGGTCCCATTGTTTCTCAGCCTGATGTGCTGTCCCCAACACCACCTTTGCATGCAACATCAGAGCCTATGTCAACTTCACACCCAGCTTCCTACATATCAAAGCCAGTAAGTAATGATTAAAGCTAAATCAGGCAATCTTTAATGCTTGTGATCAATGGAATTCAGTGAGATGACATTGATACAGCCTGTTAACAGAAAAGGAGAGATGATGGATGAGTAACTTTGATATCTAAGGCTAAGAACATGACTGCTACCTTTAGGTGAGTTGCCTGAACTTTGCAGGGTCAAATGTTCTCATGCTGCACAGGTGAGAAGATTAACAGAAAATTTAGAAATTAATGATCAGAAAATATTATGCATACTTCTCATGAGAGATGAGAAAAGACTTAATCTAATGACTAATAGCTTCCTATTTAGCAACTGCAGGCTCAGAAACTTTCCTTTCTGAGTTCATCTCTATTACTGGCTTTTGTTGCCGAGTCTTGAATAGATCGAGCAAGCATTGCTATTTGATCCAGGATAACTGTGGCTTATAATCAATGTATTTTCTTTAATGTGTGTCAGTGGAGTTGCTACTTTAAAAAGCAAGCATAAGGCTGTAGTACCCTTATTTTCTTTCTCATCTTACAGCTGATGCTGCCTCTCTTAAATATTAGACCAGAGGAAGTTGTTTTTTCTGAAGTTCTTGCTGACTTTTCAAAGTTATTATATTGTAATGTCTTTAAAGTGAAAATTCAACTCAAATTTGTCTTGGAATTCATCATTTTACTTAGTAGTCCTAGGGTAATTGTAGACATAGATTAAGAGATGTGTATGTAGACACAGATGCTGTTGTTCCTTGTATCCTTTTTTCCCACCATGGGTCAAAAGGAGGAAGAGAATGGAGACTCTCATTGCTCACAATTTGTTTGTTTTCTTAATTGTTTAGTTTAGTGCATCAGGTTGTGGAATTACGAAGTTCTGCATTAGGAACCCTACAAACTGTGATCCTGGGAGTGCTTCATGTTTTTTTCTATCCTTCCAACAAGAGGGGAGTTCAGTTTTTATTGAAATGAGTGGTCCAAGTGAAGGATATTTAGCATTTGCATTTTCCCAGGACCAGTGGATGGTGAGTGTTTTGTTTTATTTTCCATAGTTGCTTTTGTGATGTTAGTAAAGTTTGAATGGAAATGCATATGGAAAATGGAAATACTGTCAGATGTCACACGAAGTGTGACTCTCCCATAGTGCTAAAACACAGGTTGTTTCTTATAGGTGACTATTCACTTTTAGCTCAGGACTGAATAACTGCAGTAGAATTTCCCTATAGATATCTCTTACAATAGAATTCAGCCTGTCTGAAATTCCTGGTTAAATCAGTCTCTACCTATCCAAAAAATCTTACCTCTCTGAAACTGAGTTGTTCAGAAAACCATTTGCATTTGATCCTTGAATGTTACTCCTATACAAACGGTCTTAAAAATGTTGAAAGATACTTCTTTCTGACTTAAGTTAGTGTGAAGGGATGATGCTGTTGACAAATGCCTAATACGTAAGCTGCTTGTTGCACAAAGGAGATGCTGTTTGCATTTATCTCCCTAGTGCAGAAACACTTGGTTCTCAACAACACTTTTTTTACAGCTGTGCTAGAAAAAATCTTGTAACTGAAGTGGATTTTAAAATAGCTCCAACATCCATCTCTGTCTCGTCTAGTCAATTTGATAAATTTTAATTATTAAAGAAGCTTCTGATAATACAGTTGTTACTCTGGGAGGGGAGAGTGAATCATAGTGCGCCTTTCTATGTGCCATCTCTTTGGCTTAATGTGGTTCCTCAGTAATAATACTGATGTGCTTGGAAAATGGGGAATAACAGCTTGATATCTCTCAGGTCTTGCTGCTTATATTAAATCAAAGACATTTTGGAGACTGCCACTGGTGTTTTTTATTGGGCTATAGATATTTTTCTTTTCAACTCTGCAGGGTGGTGATGATGCTTATCTGTGTGTTAATGTGGATCACCGCATTCATGTGAGCACTGCCCTTCTGAAGGAGCGAAGTCATCCTCTCTTGGATTCAGAGGTGTGTTTTAAAACAACTCAGACACTTCCACAGATGTAGCTTTGAAGTAAGGCATGCTGCTGGTTTGTACTTTTGTTTTGCACAGCAGGTGTAAATACTGAGGTGGATCCATAATTCTCTAAGGTGAGATTCCTTGGGCTCTTACTTCCTACTAAGTGTTAACTTTTGAAGTCTATATTTAATTTGTAAGGCTAGTCATACGATGGGAACTTAGTCTTTATAGAAACTTTGTCCCTATTATTAGTCTGTCCCTTTGCTAGAACTGCAGCTGGTATGTCCTGAGTTAAACATTGTTGTAGGCTGTAAAAATTAGTGGTAAGTTCAAACCCTAAGTTGCTATGTTGACTTCCTGACATACCTCTTGTGTGTCAATTCAGAAGGGATCCCCTTTCCCTGGATAATTTACATTTTTTTCTTTATATATCAGTGACACTCTTGTCTTTTGCAGGGTTACTTTTAAGCCAATTACTCAGCCAGTCTGAAAACATTGGGTATTAATATCTCCCATTTTACAGAATGCCCTTGAAGATGTGTCGTGGAGGCTCGCAGATGGTGTTCTTCAATGTGCTTTCAGAAGGGGGATTCGTCTCCCTGCTTATAAAGGGAGATTTAATCTAGATACCAGTTACTACATCTTTCTGGCAGATGGGGAAGCTAGTGAAGGTAAACTTGACTTACATATGGTTGCTTTTCTTTTAACAGCTCCAAATGAGTTAGTAACCCTTCTGTAAGAAATGGCTTAGATGAGAATTGGTGTCTGAACTAAGGTTTCCAAGCTTGAGGCCTTTAATTCAATCACCTTTACTGCTTCTGTGGATCATGGGTTTCCTTGTGGAAGTTATTGCAAATTTACTCATATATGTGTTGTATTTTCTGTAGCTGGGTGAGTTGTATTTTGCACATTAAGTGTGCAGGATGGCTTAGATGGTGTAAGGTTCTTACAATATGACATGTTAGCTTGTATGGTTATGTGCAGTGGTCACAACACAGCTTGAATTCATGAATGAGGAATGGGCACACAAGTGCAGTGGCTTTCATTAGCAAGAAATAAATCACTTTGTCGCTGCTCAGGTGGACTCGTACACAAACATCGTCGTCAGCCCCTGGTCACCAATGGACTGTACAATGTCACAGGCCTCCCTCAGGATATCGGAGGTTCCCGGGCCCCACAGCTTATCAAGGCTCATGGTAAGCTGCAGTTTCTAGTTGTGTCTCCCAGTTCTAGAGTTGCTGAGACTGGAGGGTTATATGGCAGGGTTATTCCCTCTTGTGTTTCTGGCATTTGTTGTATATTCTGTTGGCTAGCAAGATCTCATACTCTGGTGGCAGAGCGAAGTTCCTGGTTTTTTTTTTGTTTCAAGAACAGTGTTGGAAGATTCTTTTTGCCCAGGAAAATGAACCCACCACCGCCTTAAATTTAGAACTGGGACTTGTTTATCTCTTTCTCTCTATTTCGAGTTGCCGTAGTTGCATTTTTGATTTAGTTCTATTTGAAATGAGAAACAACTTCAGTGGCTCTAGACTGCTAGTTGAGTGAATGGCAATTTTTTCTCCCACACTACTGGACTTCAATACAGGTCCATGATCGAACTGCCACTCGTTCTTTGTCACACAGATTGTAGCATTGTCATCTTTCATTCTCTGATGTCTGAGTTGGTGATAGAATGGTTTCTCTCACAAGTATGTACAAAGTGTATTAGCATGTGTGAAATGTGCAGTAGCCAGAGCTGCTCTGTTCTGTTTCTCTGTGGGAAAAGTATGATTATCTTTTGCGTGGATGTTTGTTCTCTAGCGAGATAAAGGCTATAAAGCTGTAGCCTGAACCAGGTGATAGGTTTTTAATTATTGGTCAATTCTAACCATGTGCATATGAACTAAACAATTACATAGTCTTGGAAGTTGTAGTCATGTGCACTTAAGTTAGCTATCATTTACCTTGTTGGGTTGTTTGTTTGTTTTTCCTATTTTTCAGGAGCACTAATGTTTGTTGCTTGGATTACCACAGTTAGTATTGGTGTTATTGTTGCACGATTCTTCAAACCTGTCTGGAATCACTCATTCCTATTTGGAAAGGAGTTGTGGTTTCAGGTGGGCATAATCTCCACATATCTCCAGTTGTATTTTCTAGCACGATTGCAAGCAGAATTATAAACCTACTAGATCCAAGAAATAGGCTAAACATGCTATAATCTTATAAAGTGGAACAATAAAAATCTGAAGTTCACCTACTTTACTACTAAATGTTAAGTCTAAAGTGGGGATTAAGGTTATCTTTTAACTGTAGGTCTACTTAATGTCTTTTAATGATGTATTAATTGTAGTTTCTAAAAGCAAATGTAACATTTCTAGGTGCATCGAATGCTTATGTTGACCACAGTCATGCTTACAAGCATTTCTTTTGTGTTGCCTTTTGTATATCGAGGAGGTTGGAGCCAAGTAAGTGTGTACTTTTTGTCTTGTTTGTTAACTGAAAGGTAAAGGTGGGACTAAAAGAATGAGGAAGTCCACTCCCAGCTATTATGACTATTTCTAACCAATTTTCTGTGAAAGCTGTTCTTAAGTAGGCTGATTTCAAATTCTGGCAACCCAGAAGAGGAATTTTGTGTCCTTTAAACTACAGCTGAAAAATTTTGGTGTTTTCCTTTCTTCCTCTTTCTCCTAAATAACTTCTTTGCTCACAGTTTTTTATGTACTATTTTGGTCTTACTGTTTCCTTAAAGAATATGATCTTGGGAGGGGAGTAAAGATATGATGGCTGACAGTAGCATGGTAAATCTGCTGGGAATGAGGGTTTTTGTGAACTTAGACATAATAGTGAGTGATAAGCTTAGTTTGGAGCAGTAGCTAGATAGAGATTCTATACCTATTGCTGTCACCTGTATTCTGTTTGATGCAAGGTCACATCAAAAGTTGGAAAGTCTAGAGAGTATCTGAATTCAAGGTGGAAGAACATGGTCATCACAGGTGTGAGCTAGGGAAACTGAATAAAATGTTTTTGGGTGAAAGAGAAGACCAGTGCTGGGATGAGTTATAAAATAGGCCTATCCTGGAGACACAGGATTGAGGTTGGAGAGCTTGGACTATGGTTTCTATAGTCATGTTAGTCTGCTCTTCAGCTGGTAGAATTTCTCAATACTGCAAAAATGTGGGACAAGCCCTGAGTGGGCTTACCAGTGTGTCTGCTACCAAGGCAAACAATCTCCATCTGGCTGCAGGGCAGCTTATTGTGTCCTGTTGCCTCTGCCAGTGCTGCTCCATTGTAACTTACTAATACAAGAACAACTACAATTTGCAACTTTCTGGTGTCTTTTCTCTATGTTTATATAGATATGATATTTAAGAACAGTGTCCTCTGTTTAGCAAGCAGGTTTTCATCCTTATCTTGGCTGTGCAGTGATGGCTTTGACAATCTTTCAACCACTTATGGCAGGTTTCAGACCATCTCGTCACGCGCCAAGGTACGACTGACTCATTAAATTACAGCCACAGGAATTAAATGTGACTGTTTCTTTAAAGATTCTTTTTACAATGGGAAGTTTTTACAGTTTGAAAGTAAAAGATGTTCTTTGATTTCTGACCCCTTCCCCCAATGGTGTAATCAATAAAATGTGTTTCATTGTTTTATAGGAGGCAGCTGTTTAACTGGTTTCACTGGAGTACTGGTACAACAGGTAGAATATTAGCTGGTGAGTAGAAGTAACTAACTCCCATTTAACTGATTTAAAGAAGCTTTGCCCTTTGTCTGGGCTGTTGTTCATTTAAAACATCTATGTCCATCCCATCCAGGCGTGCCTGAAGGTCCTTTTTCTTGGCCATCTTTTTTGTGAGTTTTAAGGGTCCCTTGGATACAACTTAGAGAAAAAGTAACTTTAAAACCAAAGGAATTACTGGCAGATCTGAAATTCCTCTGTAATGAGGACATGTCCTTATCTTCATAATTTCTTTTTGTCTTGGAAGATATGAGAATAGTGTTCTTACAGTAGCATAGTTCAATGTTATTGAATGGGAGACAGGAATTTCACTTACAGATCCAGAAGCTGATCCAGAATTCTTATAATAGAGGCAAGCTTCCACAGCAGCCTTAAGCACTAATATTGTGGTGACTGGTGACTACCAAAAAAGCCCAAAACAACCCTCTATCCCCCCCTCAAAAATCCCTCAACAACCTTCAGCTGTGTGAACTCCTTTAACATTGTTCCTCAAGCAGTTTTAGGTAATTAATGGGAAATCTATTTAAAAAGCATTGATAGAAATTTTAAAGCACACTGGCACAACATTCTGATTGGGTTTTTTATCTTGTTTTTGTTGAATAGTTGTGACTATGTTCTTGGGAATGGATCTGCCAGCACTTGACCTGCCCGACCCATGGGACACCTATGCAATGATTGGCTTTGTAGCTTGGCATGTTGGTACTGATGTTCTTCTGGAAATACACAGCTACTGTCTTGTTCGTAAAGGTACACACCAGCAAAGCTCCTGCTGTCTCCTTGCTTACTCTGAATGAAACCAGTGTGGATGGAATTTTAGGAGGTGTTCTTTGGCCTCTAACTGCTGAAAGGGAGTAACTCTTTCGTAGTGTCGTATCTTCTGTAGACAAATGAATATGGAAGAAAATCAGTTTTTAAGGCAAAAGTCTTCTAGAAGAGTGGGGTTTGTGCCATTTTAAATAGTAGCTTCTCATTTCTCAAACCAGAGTTCATAGGGGGCTAAAATGTGCAGACTGAAATATGTAAATATTTTCTGAGACTCTTACTTTTTGCCATTTTTTTGATCCCAGTGGGTGTGTTAAGTCCAGATTATTTAATGCAGATTTAATCTTCATTTAAATGTTGAAAAATTACTGTTATTGCAGGAGCAAGCTTGAATGCTTGCCGTTTTCATTGACTGGGGAAGGAATATGAAATCCTGACTCCAATATGCCTGGGGAAGAGATGGGTGGTAACTTGATTAGAAATTATCTTTGCTGGGTGGTGTCACAGAGAGGAGGTGACTGCACATGTGAATGACCTGGGTCTAAGGCTGAGATGCAACAGCTGCAGAACTGAAGAAGTGTGATTTAATTAAGAGTCTGTGTAAGGTGGCATGTGGAGAAGGAGTGGTTATAAAAGAGGTGAATTTAAATTTAACTGCAGTAATTAATTCCTAGAAATAAGGAAAATTAACCTGAAATGTTTGGACAATGAGTGTTCTCATGTTGGCTAATGAAAATACTTCATATGAAATCCAGTTATCTTAAAATATAAAAAGGAAATGTTTTAGTTCAAAACTCAGTGTTTTGATTATTCAGTCTAGCAAAAGACAAAATGTTTTTTGACTTCAGTGTTCAGAATTTACGTTTTGTAGGTCAGCGCCAGTATAATTTTTTATTTGTGCTGTGACTGATAGTAACAGGTCCTGAATTGTCAAATGAAACTCCCAAGTCCTTTTCAGATTTGGTGCTATGTAAGGCTTAGTCACAGGATCAAGACTTCTGTGGTACACCTCTTAAGGGCAGACTTGACTTCTGTTTTTCTTCCCATGAACAGTTGAAGTGATAGAGGATGACAGAGTACAGATACTGCAGTCACTCACATCTGCAGAAGCAGAGGTGAGTCGCAATTTGGTAACAAACTACTGTGAAATGGGATGATTCTTCATTTAAATCAATAAAAAGACTGTTCAGTGACTTTTCTTCCCCTTGTCTTGCAGGGTCGTCTGTTTAAACAGATTGTGTTAACCATCTATGTCTGTGGAAATATAGTATTCCTTGTTGCCTTCCTGATAGCAATCAACCAAGTATGAAATAAGCATTTGAGAATTTTGTGACAAAATACTGTGCAGTTGAAAAGTCTGCAAGGAATACTTTTTACTATGACGTTTTTCTCCACATGGTCCTGAAGAAGTAATTGAAGAAGAGCAACAGCACATGTATGTCATGCTCAGTGTAAGGGAGATCTGGAATTCAAATCTAGAGAGAAATCTTGCAATCCTACAAAAACTGTCTTCTGATGGGACTTTTAATGGGAGCCTCTGCCTGAGTGAGGAATGAAATTTGTTTTTTAAACACACTAGTTAACTTGATTGAAGCTTAGAGGTGAAAAGAAGACTGAGAAGATGTGACAAAAATGTGATTTGGGTAGTCATTTCCTTAAACATTTTGTGAATATTATTGGGGGAACTGGGAAAATATGACTGGTCTGGATTAATCTGTCCCCTTTACTGTGTTCTAATATATGATATGGCAGCTTCCTGCTCTTGACAGTTTTGTGCATAAAGAAACCTCTGACCAAACAAACCTCAAAACTTAGTGAAATATTGTCACAAATGCAGGTTGGTGAATGAACTAAATAGATAAACGTAAAAAAAGCACTGTCTGCTCTAAGAGAACTTCAGTACTTGAGTAAAAACACCATTTGCCTTATTCAAAATACTGTTCTGTCTTCTAAATCATAAAGAGAAAACATGTTTGCAATATAAATGCATTAAAACCTATAGTAACTTATCTAAAACTCAAACCAGGAAGAACCTAGCTCTGTTTATGGATTTCTGTTTTACTGTCTTTGGTTGCTTGAGGCTTCTGAATTACTTAACTGTATAAATAAGAAGAATTTATGCCAACTGATGCTTTAATGGAAGTGAAAATACTTGCTCTGGAATGTTGCAGTTGTATTTGTGCTATGGAGAAAAACATAAATTGGGAGCTAGGTTGACTTCAGGAAAAGCAGCTTCTGTTAATGTTAAGTGAGAGTCCTTTGAGCTGGCATATCTAGAAGACAGAACTATAAGAATTCTATAACAACTCTATTCCGAAAGAATATTGGAGGGCAATTTTTTAGTCAACAAAAGGTTTCTCCAAATAGATAAACTAGGTACAGAGACTAAAAAGAGACTATATTGTTTCACATTATTGGTTCATGGTTTGCCTAAGTATGGAAGGATACTCTTGAAATGGCATTTTGGAAACGAAACCTTAATATGCTTTGAAGTTGTATTTTGTGGCTCTGAACAGGTTGCTCCCACACATCTTCATTTTTCTTACTGAAAAGTATTGATTTTTAGTTGTAGCAATTCAAGGTGTTTTTCAGGTAGGCATACTAAGCTAGCTGGGAATTAAGATGTTGGGAGGATTGGATAGAAGAGTGAGGCCTGACTTGGTATAGACTTATACAGCAACATCTCTACGAGTGTGGCCAGCTCTAAATTGTGGGTCAGGTGACCAAAGCTGTCTGGTTCTGTCTCTTCTCCACCTTCCCAAGTACATAAGTGCAGCCTGTTGCATGGACATGTAATACTCGGGAAGCTGCATGTTTGCTTGTCATCAGTGATCTTTTTAGCTGCTCAGATATGTGATTTAGCCATAAGGGCATTTACGGAACTGGGATTAATCCCTTTGTCAGCAGCAGCTGACTGTGAATGACTCTAGGTTGAATCATCTCCCTTAGGAAAGTCATGTGCAGACTGGGAAAGGGGGACTATGAAGAAATGAGTCACAACCCAGGCTGGAGGACAAGGAGCGTGGGGTCAGCTGGGTGGGTGTGAGGTTTTTTTAGAGAACTCTGATCTCAAAAAGCCTGAGAATCTCAGGCTCATCTACTGCTAAAGTTTTGTGGGACTCTTTCATCTACTGTGAATTTATAGAAGAAAAATCACTCAACTTGGGCATGATTGTCAGCTTTTTAAGTTAAGGTTAATGCCAGATTCTTTCTATAATAGCTGTACTGAGGGTTGTTTCATTTACGTGTGACAATGAACAGGGGTTTTAAAAGATGAATGTAAATATCTCAATAAAAGTTCTTGTCCCTTTTAGTAATGTGAAAATGCTCTCAAAAGAGAACTGGAAAAGTCTTGCCTAGGAGCAAAATGGATTGTCTGTTTTTTGTAGATGATGTTTTATAAATTACAGATATGTAAATCCTGGAGAAATTACTATTGAAATTGAATGTTAAAATAGTTTCCTTTTTTAAAGCAGTTTCTTTTCCTCAAGAAGAAAAAAAAGTTTCCTTGTTCCACGTCTAATACAACTTTTAAATGGGCAAAACTGTCAGTTGTTCTGGATAAATTTTTTCTTCCCACTGCTTGCAGTATTGTCTAGTTTCTTATGGATCCCTTATGTATAATATTGTAACTTAATTGAGTGAAAAACTTGCTTATTTTACATAATTTCTATTTACACTGCCACTCACTCCTGTCCTTTTCCTGCATAACTAATAAGAAGTAATATGTCATTGTATTCCAATATCTTCCAAAGTTTTTTTTGTACTCCTTTGAAAAAAATCTGCAGAAGGGTTTGATATTGGCAGGAAAATAGATGACAGGTCAAAGTTTGTGAATTATCTCACAAGTAGTTTATTGTCTTGATTATTAGGTGCAGCCTCCAAATACTCGTTATCTGCTCTTGGCTTAGCTACAAATCATGTTCTTTGCCTGTGCTTTGAACAAAAATTGCTTGGTGCAGATGAAATGGAGTTCACAGCTACTTTGTTTTGCTTTAAGTGGTTTTTAGTTAGTTGATAGTTCGGGCTTCAGCACGAAGCCAGGAAGGTGTATTTAATTTCTCCTTCTTACACGGAGTGCTACACTGTTTTCTGTTTTGTCAAAAATCCCAAGATGGGGAGACGTCCAGTTCCGTGGAATCATGGCTATGTGATTCCTTTACCCGGGGAAGGCTAAGGGGAGCTTGCCTGCTTTGTGTTCCATCAGTGCCTAACACTACGTGGCGCCCTTGTTCAAACAACAGCACTTCTGCTTTGCTTGCTTGCTGTAACCTGTCCGTGAGAGGTTGACAGGGAAAGGTTTTCCAAAATAGGAGGTGTTCCTAAATGAACTAATTGGAAAAATTTTCAAAAACTCATCAAATTTCAAGCCATATCATTCAGATAGACATTCTGGAATGTTTGCTTGCTATCTATTCTTAAGCTTTTGTTTGAGCAGATATGGATGGTTTTCTTTTGTCATGTGAGTATATCCTTGTCCACACAACAGAAGATGAACAGCAGTTGCCAAGAGAAAACTGCAGCATTCTGCATTTCTATGCAGAAGTTAATACCTCAGTGGTTTTGGTGCAGGCTGAAGTAAGAAGAGTCCAAGTGAATGGAAGGGTGATTAACAGGGATGATCTGAGAAATTCTTTGCTCACATAAATCTCATTCCGACTTCTCTAAGGGGAAGCTTGCACATACCTGAGTAAGTGGCGCAGCACAGGACAAAAACTGGCACAGGACAAATTCTTCAGAACATACTTGAAGCCACCTGTTTTAGTTCCTACCTGAGCTAGTTCAACCACTGTCTAGCTTCTGCTGGTCTTCCTTGTGCTGTGCAACAGTGACTTCACATAATGTAAACCACAAAGCTGCATCATTCTGAACCAGCCATTTGTGACGCACATCCCACTGCACTTAAGAAGGACTGCAGCTTCAGCTTTGCTTCAGAGCAACTTTTGTCTCGTGGGGCCTTAGAAATCACTTGGCTTTAATGATGAATTAGAGTTTTGCATGGCATCTCTACTGACATTTGAAAAGATAATTTGCCACCTTGTATTTCTGTTCTTGTTGATACAGGATGCAGGAAAGCTCTGCGGCTGTAGCACTCAGATGATAGACATTCCTACTTTCCAGAAGCATAAGACTTTCTAGTTTTTCCTTTAAACTACTTTGACTAGTATTGTGATAATAGTTGCTCCCTTTTCCATATTATTTAAGTTTAATAGTACAGGTTCTTGGGGGAGCAGAGGATGACTGTCCATAGCTGTCTGCTTCTGTTAAAAAATTTTTTTGTGACTACTTCCTATCACTTACCTGCTCTAATTTTTTGGTATATCCTTAAGAGTGGTGTCTCCTTCTGCTTTCACAACCAGCAAATAACAGAAGTGTTAAGGAAAAGACCCATTATAAAACAACAACAAAGAAGAGGATAGACATAGAGGAAGTGTACTACAATAAAATTTATTTGTTCTTATTTACTATTCCACTCTCCAGGTAACCATTTCTCACAAGTCTTAAAATTTGAGATTATTACCCACATCAGACTGGGAGCCACCAAACGTTTAGAGGCTACAAATCAGTCAATTACTACCATCGTGCCTCAGTATGAGGTAGTAACTTCAGTTTCCTGCTTTGAAAAGAATACCAGCAAAAAAGCATAGCTTTGTTTTGGGTTTTTTTGTTTTTTTTTTTACTGGTGCATAATTGGAGTCAGCTATACCAGAATAACACAACATGAGCCTTATGTGTTTAATGTTACAAAAGAGACTAAGACCTAGTGAATTAAAGCTGTTGTACTGATTTGAGTATAATGGTGTAGTGTGCTATGAGGCACTTTTTCTCCCTAGAACCTTGTACTGGAAAATCTGACTTGGATGTGTTTTCCCTAGGTATGATTGCACCTGCTTTTAGGCTTTTACCTCCTATACCGTGTGGAAAGAATTAACCTGTTTTTTGGTGGGTGTAATTGAACCTGCTTTTAGGCTTTTACCTCCTATACCATGTGGAAAGAATTAACCTGTTTTTTGGTGGGAGCCTTGAAACTTGCTGGAGAACCATGGCCAGCGGTGGCTGCACCTGTAACAGATCTTAGTATTCAGCTGCAGGACAAGCTGCTGGCAATTCAGCATTTCTGGTGAGAGGCTTGCCTGATTTTAGCTCCCCAGCCTACTGAAAACTAAACAGTATGGCTGTTGGAGTATTTTTCTGTTGGGGTTTTTTGTTTGTTTATTTTGGTTGTTTTTTTGTTTGGTTGGTTACAGCGTTGCCTGGCAACCAGTTTCTTGGAAAAGCAGGGCTTTCTCAGCAGGCTGGGAGGTGAAACCATGCTCAGGAGGTCAGGCTGTTCATATTATTGTTCACAGGATTGATCTGTGAGGTTGTGGGTGGGCAGCATGTTTGTGGGATGGTGAAGAGAGCAGGGTGTGAGAATGGCTGCACTGTCATATGCAACATAGAAGGGTGAATGGACTGTGGAGGTCTAGAAGGGGGATAACGTTTCAATATCCTGGCTTAATTATTTTTTGTTTGTTCTGCTATCACTTAAAAAGGAATGCTTTACATTTCATCCAAGGTAGTATAATTGGTAAGCACGTTTTATATTTACATGTCTTCCTGCTGCTCTCTCACATTTTGCTTTTTATTAACCTATACTTTTACAAAAAGAATGCTGGGGCAGCATTTTCAGTCAAAATCAGATAGATTGGCACACTTTAATGTGAAACAATGTCCCATGAAGTTCCATGGAGATAGGTGTTTATCTGCTCTGTATATACAGCAACAGCATATTTCTGATTGTGAGAACAGGTATGCACATGTCTTCATACTTGTATATACACTGCATTTATGGCCTTAGGTAACTTCCCACTACTTTTAACAAAATCCAGGATGTGATATGTGTGCATGTGGCAGTTGGTCAAATCTGAAAGTCTGTTAAAGTCCATTGCATTATGCAGAGGGCAAAATAGCCCATGAAACAGAGTAGCAAAACAAGCATTATGATCCAGAAAAAGTATTTGGAAGAAAGTCTTCTTAGCTTTATCTGCTTTGAGTGGTAAATTTTACTTCCATGTCATTACAGCTGTTAAAGGACCTTTTTCCCCAGCTTTGCCATTCTCATTCTCAGAGCTGCAAAAATAAACAAAGCCATTGCATTTTAAGTCTTTCTTACTAATTCTGAAGCAAAATCTCCTAATTTAGAAAAATGAAGAATACACATACCTCCAGTGGTTAATCCAGCAGAATAAGCATTGTTTTAGTGTTATAGAAAGAAACCAGTAGAAGGTGTTAGTTCTGGTAATTTTACAATAAAGTGAGTATATTTAGAAATTACTCCGTAATTGCTATTTAAAAATAGCACAGTTACATTCTATTTTATCTCTGTTACCTTCACTAACACATTACACAGAGTTGGTTTTGCCCTTGAATGGATGCTGACAGATTAAAAGGACACATGAATAATTAAACAAACTCTTTGTTTAAACTAAACTTCTCAGTGGGAGCTGTAACTGTTTGGAAACATTTTCCTTTTCTGTGACGCTCAGAGAAAACTTTCCTTTCTTCCCGGTGTTGTGAGTCAGAGTGGGAGTTACTCATGTTCCTGATTTCATCTGATGCAGTAACAACACCTGTATAAACATCAGTATGACTATTGTCTGTTACTGGGTATAGTGGGGGTAAGTTTGAAAGGGACAGTAAAAGGCCAATGATTTAATGTTAAGGTTATTTTTAGAACAGCAATATAATGCTGTTGTTTGAAATGTAAAAGCCTCCCCCAGCACATTGTTGAATAATCTCCATTACTCTGACCTGCTAGTTTGAAGAGTTACCAAAAATAGTGTCTCATTCCTGCACCCTGCATATTTCTCTGTGCTGGGACACGAGGGGTCAAAGCAGCTGTTTACTTGATTTACACATGTCAGCAAGTGTCCAACTCAAGTTATGTTTTGAATGCTGAAGTTGATGCAAATCATAGAAGCATCTGAGTGTAACTTTATATCATAGTGCCACTGATGTTAACCTTAGCTCTTACAAAGACACTGGTACTTTTTACAGGCTGAGGAATTCTGAAGGATTCGGGCTCTGGTCATGGTTTGAGAACAGTCAGTTTGATGCCTCACTTCCAGCTCATACTCTGTTTTTGTCTTGTTCTATACATTGCAGGAACAGATGGTGTGCGTGAATCTTCATTAAAAAGGATTTTCGTATTTTACTTTCTTTGACACAAATGGAGCTGTCTCCACTGTGTTTTTTGAAGGTTGCAAAGCTTCCAGTGGTAGGAAAAAAAAAATAGCTAATATAGACTAGCTGGCTGCCAAAAGCCTTGGACCTTCATGTCCCGTGAGAGCCTGTTCCACACTGTCAGTATGTTTTGCTGCCTATTCAGCTTTAGTTTTGCATTTCCTTATTCATTTCACTATGTCTAACCTTTGTTCCCTCCCAAGGACTTTTCATTTCCCTAATGAGTATTGCATCTTCAAAACATTTGCACTTGAATTAATTTGCCTCAAATTTGAAGAAGAAAATAAGCCCTAATAATGCCAATATGGGTGTACCAATTATAGTGTTGTCATCCTTTTCTCTGTATCTCTGCCCTCTGATTTTCTGAGGGCACATACTTTGAGATACTACTCAAGAAGGGAGCTTGTGGGGGAAGGAAAATTGCTGCTATATGGAAAGAGGTATGTCCTACATCTTTGTAAGATTGTGGGCATGAAAAGGTTCTAATTTATTTTGATCTGTCTCTATATAGATTGGCACATGGAACAATGCCTCTGCTTCCCTGTCCTTGGCCATTGCTAACTAATTCAGTAACTTGTTCTGAAGGTTCATCTCTTTCCTAAAAAAAAATTGTTGCATAAAGGGCCATCATGCTGGTCTGTCCTGTGCTTCTTTGTTTTCCATTGTCTTTCAGAGTCCCCAGTGCTTGTTTAATGCTTATATGCTGCAAGTGCTTCCCAAATCTTTACTTTCCAAGAGGATTCCTTTTTCTATTTTACTGTTCATTGTTTTAGTAATGAATGATGAGCTACCAAAAATAATTGACTCCACTCTTTGCCCTAGTGGTGTTTAGGTGAACCTGCTAGGGTGGGCATCAATGACTGCTTTGAAAACAATATATTTCTCTAAGAAACAGCTCAGTATAATTACATTGTTCTAGATTGAGAGGCTTTCCGGGTTTTGTTTCTCTTTTAGAAGCCTCAGTAGGATTATTGGGCTGCTTGGGAAAGATTGAGTCACTTCCTGGCTTTTTCCACTGATCAAAAATGTCCCAGGGAGTGGCAATAAATAAGTGGAGGGCTAAAGAAGAGTATGGCTTAGCTCCAAATTCTACTAGGCATGAAGATAGTCACTTGGAGGCAGTGCTGACTGGGGGAATTTTTGAGGCAGTTGCCAAACTGCTTTTAATTTAGCTGGGATCCATTTTTCCCAACTAGCCATTTTCTTATTGGTGGAATAGTTATGTGACCTTTCTCCATTATCCTATACTTATGTGATGGGGGAATTAAGGGACCATCCCCAAAATATAATGGGCTGGAGCAGCTTCTGGGGCAGTTTATCTTACCTGTACTAACTATGTCTTCTTCTAGTTGCTGATATAAAAGCTCCTGGCAGTAACTCTTGATGCTGGAGAACACACAGAAGTACAGAGATGGCAGGAGGGGTGCTTGAGGAAAGCAAAGGTAATGGAAAAGTGTAGTGGCCTTATTGATCAGAAAGGATGGGCAGCACTGCTGGAATGTTTCTGGCTTTTGTGTGCATGGCTCCATGATGTTGATACTCTTAAAAGCTGAGAGCCATGCTTGCTGAACAGCTCTTCCCAATCACTGCCTACTGATGCAAAAATACTTGAAAGTTCTTACATGATCCAAAGATCATCCTCTCTCCTGGCTTTACGTCTAGTGTAAAGATTCCTGGGCTGTCAATTCAGGTTTAGCCAGGGTCTAAACTTACATTTTTGCTGCAAATTCTCTGGAGGAGACAATGTGGCATCAGGACCCCTGATCTTCCTATAATTCAACTAGAGTGTTCTTTGCTTCAAGTGGAATGTGACTAGTCTGCAATCTGCTGCTCTGTAAGTATGCTTAAATGGAGTCTAATTGTATGCGTTAAAGTGCAACAATCATAAAGAAGAGTTTTCTATGTTTCTGGAAGATTCTGCTATTGCTCTCAAACTTTTATTATAAAATTTATAGTAAGAAATAGATACTGTATGCATTAATAGAATATAAAAATTATTCAAAAATAACTCTGTGGTCTACTGAGCTAACAGTGTGTAGTGATGAAAACTACACTTCATTTCATTATCTTTCAGAAGTTTCATTATCTTTCAGAAGCTATAAAAATGTCTAACTCGGGTTAATGGAAAAATGTTAGAACTTGCATAAACACTATCAAGACAATGTCAGTAATGTTGATTCCTTAAAAATACAAAGTAAAGCTGATTATTAAGCAGTCTTTCTTATTTAAGGAGTAACTTGGATGGTCTAGGAAGTAGTTGGAATGCAGACAGGCAGAAAAACATGCCAGTGAGGGAGGAGGAATTGTTAAGTAGCAATGCTGTTAGTTACCTGCAAGAAATGAAAAGTAATTCTGCTAATTTTGGTAGCATTAATGGAACTTGAAAGAGAACCACTTTCAATCTTTCAAGGTTATAGGAATGGAATTTCTGTAATAGTTTATTTTCCAAATTTTGATATGGTAACTAGTGCATTGCTGAAGACAAAATAATTCAACAGATCCAAAATATAGATTGGTATTTGTTAACAAACAAGAGAAAAAAATATTATTAATAGCATATTAGTCTGAAACAATCCAAACAATGTAAGAAGTGATACAGTTGCCAGCAGATAAGAGCAACATCAATTTGCTACATGAGCAAGCAGCAGTGACACGATTTTCCTTTTCTGTTACCTGTTAGTGAGGGATCTTCTGTACCATCTCCAGACACCTGGCTGTGAAGATGAGCATGGTGTGTTGGTGAGCTTAAGCGTTCCTCTTGTTCTTGAAGGGAGATGGAATTTTTGTGGGGTACCTTGTTCAGGCTTGCACCCAGACTGCTCACAGGGTTTGTCTGTTGGGCTTCTGTGGTCTTCCTGTTTGGTGGTTGATAAACTTGACTGTAATGGCCTATGGGATGATACGCTGGTTTCTCAGATTTGCTGTCATCTTCATCCTCGTCATCAATGATAACCAGTTCTGCACGGATAACCCCATCGTACGGAGACAGCTTCTGGTTTGCTTCTGCGTCGTCATCATCAACGCGCTGGTAACCCATGAAAACCATCGTCACAGGTTCAGATTCATCCACGTAACAAGGTACAGCCTGGACAATGTTGTACTGAACATCTTCCTCATCCTGAGGTGCAGGGGATGCTGCGTTAGCATGAGAGAGATTTAAAAGCCTTGTCTCACTTTGTTTTTCCCTTGTATACTGGTAAGGTTTTAATTCCTCATGTGTAGCATTTCTTTCTTCATTATGAATCATCCTGTTGTCAGGATTAGTGTGCACTTTCTTCTCTGTATGAGAAATTACTGGAGAGGGAGACTTTGGTTGTATTACCTTTGGAAGATCAAGGCCATTCTCTTTATTTTGCTGCATAAAGAGCTCTGTCTGATGATTGCTAAATCCATTAATCTCTCTTTTGTCAGTGCCTTCTGGTTTTGGTCCTGGGACTAATTTGTCTTTCTGAGGAGTAACTGGCCTGCAGAATTTGTTTGCAAAGACAGGTTCATGGTACTCTGTGGGAGACTGAGAATTTTTTTCAGTTGCCTGCCGTAGAAGGTCTTCCACTTCAACAGGAGCAAGTTCATCCATCCCATTTTGTGTTGTGGTCCCATTTGAGGACACTGCATAGACTGACTTCCTGCCATCATCATAGACTTTAATTCCTGTCTCTTTAAACTCCTTTGAGGGAAGCGGTATTGTTGATAACACTGTGTTTTCTCCAGTCTTCATGTCTTTTTCAACCTTAATTTCCATGGCAAACAATGCTGTTGAAAGAAACAAATGCTTAAACTGGTAATGCAGTGGCTGCAAGAAATACAGGACTTCTGACGGTGATAGGGAGCAACTGTCAGAATGAATTATTAAATATGTGAAATTATCACACACACAACCTGTATATTAGATTCTCATTTTGGATGTCCCTTTTATCCTGTGGAAAAAAGTATTTTCATTCTGTGAGGAAGAATCAGCTGTTGAGGCAGTTTTCATTACATGATAGACTGAGAAATCCAGATTTAACCTTGGCCCCTGGTGTTATGCTGGGCAATAGCAGCTGAAGAGCTCCATGTGCTGCGATGCCAGAGAGTTTTGGGCACTCTGAAGGGTTGGGAGGCTTTGTAGTAGTTGGGAAATAGCCTGACTACTGCTGGCTACCCAACAGCTGTAAGTGCAGACAGAAAATGAGAAATGAATGATATGAAGGGAGTCTGTACTTAGTTATGACAGGCAGAAGAATGAAGTCCTGGAAAGAAGTGTCAGTGGTGAAAAGAGTTCTTCTCAGTGGCACATACTTTACACCACTGTCTCACCTCAGTTTTGATGACCTAACTGGTAACACAGCTTAAATGAGAACAAATGTCTCATATCTGTAGTGTCTGTTCTTTGCTTACAGTGTATTAGATTCAATATATAGGAAGCTCTTATACATATTGACACCTTCTGGAGTTACTAATAAGCAGTACCTTTTCTCTTTTCTTCATCGTCCGTGTCAGCATGTGCTGTACTTCTCAGTGCAGAAGGTCTGAAATACTTGGGAAGGTCAGGGATGCTGGCATATATGTAGTCTGCTCCCTCTAAGTAAAGAAGATCCACAGCTCCAGAAATATTAGTATGTTTTAACTTACTTCTACAAGAACCTTTAAAAAAATATTCTTTTGACTAAACGTACCTTTTTCAAATCCAGCTTTTTCAGTCTTCACAGACTAGGTGGGAAAGAGAACCATTAACAATGAATGTGATAGTTACTTTTAAGATGTTAACTAGACAGTGCTTTGGTTTCCCTGATAGTTTTAACCTTTTGTGTGCACAGCTTCATAGAGAGAAGGGGCTAAAAGTGAAATGTGCTCAGTTGGAGCATGGCAAGTGAGAAAGTGAAATTTCTGTGGTCTTTTGCCACTATGATTTCCAAGTCACGCAGGGAAGGACAAAAATATTATGAAGTGTTAAACAGTGACCTAGCCTCCCACTGTGGCCCAACCTGGTTGGCATCAAAGGTTTTTTTACAGGTCCTACTTTGGCTTTCCAGTTTTACTGATCTCCCTGTGTAGCTTCAGAGAATGTGTGAGTGTATGTAAGAACAGCTGGAGAACTGAAGTTTCGTTTCATCACTATTTTTTTTGAGATGGTTTAATATGATTTAAAAATATTAAAATTACCTTTTGACAAAGACTAATGGCTGATAACATTAAGATGCATCATCATCTCTGTCAGGGACTTGGTGGAGAGCATGATGCAGTTTAGCTGGGCACGTCACCTGAAGGAGCATGAATAGACCAGCCTGGCTACCTGGTCTGTACCTGCTGTGGCTTTGTCTGGCTGAGGTGCAAAACTGCTGGGTGTCAATGGCAGTGCTGTTTTCAGAGATGTGCTGTAGATGAGTAAAGATAGGAATTGCTCCCCCACCCCCATAAATAAGCAAATGGAGACATATGGGCACTTAAACAAAGTAACATCTTGACCCCTCTCGTGTTTGAACTGTTGTCACTTCAGACAAAAGCTCATGACCACTCAGGGGATCCAGCTAGTTCCCCTTTTCCTGGATATGATGATGATTGAGTAATAAATTCTATTTCTGGAATAATATAGCACTAACCTTTATTATGTCTTCTGTTGTTTTCTCAACAGACTTCAGTTTCTTTAAAATTGCTTCTTCCTTAGCTGAGACTTCCATTTCTTGTCTTTCCAGAGCCTCGATTTCCTTCTCCAGTCTGCAATGACAGTTATATTTGATTTAATACTAGGCAGAGAACAACACTGTGGAGGTGATGCATTGGGAATATGGACATTAATAGGCATGATTCTACTTACCTTGACAAATTTTGCTCTCATATGAGATCAACTTATGGTTTCACACACATTGGGAAAAAAGGTGTGAAGTAGTATTTTCATTTAAAAAGAAAAAACCCCAACAACAAACAAGGCCTTCTACATTTAAACATGAACTATTTTGCCAGTTAGGACTTGACTGGTGGGTTAGCTGTTTTATTTTAAAAACCTTTATTTTTATGTGAAAGGAATATTGAGGCTCAGAAGTAAAAATTTCTTTTGGGCTGTTGACACATGCTGTAGTTTTGTATGTTGCAGCTCCCTTCCCTGCCCTTCTTAAGTCTGTGTTGTATGGTTTCTTGCATATTAAAGCTGAGTACAATGATTAAGGTATCTTTTTTCCTGATCAGAGTTTTTATTTTCTTAGTGTATGACAAATACTTCTAGACAGAAAAGTCCAAGTTAAAAAATTGAATCTCTGTGTCAGAGAGGGAGAAAGCACACTGCTCAAGTGAATTATCTTGGTCAATTTTTTCTTGGAGTAAGGCAGTGACTTAAGCAGGTGTCCTGTTTCCTATTTTTTATTCTTTCAAATCAAGACTACTCTTTTCTTCATAAGTGCCTATTTGTTGAGTTTTAAATGGAATTTGCCTTACTAGCTGAGTAGTTGGGAAGTCAATTCTCCATGAAGATCTAGAATCCAACTCCAGATTTAACTAAATGTCTTTTGCTGTAGGTTAATGCTGTATAACTTTAGTCTCATGGTTCTTTTAAAATGAACTTCTTTTAACTTAAAAGAAAAAAGAAAAAAGGAAATTCCAAAAGCTTCCATATTTGAGTGAAATATGCCTTCTATTTTTTTTTTCAATCCATGCTGGAAATCAATGACTGTAGACCTAAGGAAGCTGCAACTGATACCACCTTTTGCTGAGAGCAGACAGAATAGTTATGACTGAGACCAAGTTACAGACAGGGTTATAGAAGTGTTGGCCTATAACCCCAAGGGAAAGAAGTGTTGGATTTTTGTATTTTGACTTCTTTACTGTGTGCTAGGATTCACAATATTATACGGAGTCACCCTGAATGGTTAGTCTGCCATCCCTTTAAAGTAATCAGTCTGGAAAAGCTGAACGCAGCTTGACAGATTAGCATTATTGATTTCCTTCTGTGTGGCTGAGGAATCTGAATTGCCATTATGGCTCTTGCCCTATTTAAACTCAGATATGTAGAGCTAAACTAACAGGGTGCTATGTGGACTTTTATCTGTTGGTGACGACGTCTCTCTTTTGATATACAAAGGTATCACAGACCTCAGAACAGATACGGAAAAAAAAGCCCTTCAGGATGAAAGTAAAAGCTAAAAAAAAAAATATTTAAAAGCTGCTCACACTTTGGACCTGAGCTGTGCAAGATGGCCTTAGAACCTTGATCAAAGGTACTGATTACAGTGCTAAAATGTTAAAAAAATTTTACAAGGGGGATGAATATTTTTGGACAGCTGCAAAAGAAAGTAATGACCATGTGCGATATTTTTGCACTTCTTATGGAAGAGTCTTTGTTTAATATATTGAGATGTTTTATTTTTATTGACATGTTTATTTTTAGATGAGAGTTGATCACAATATCCTCATAATCTGAAAATCATTAAAAACTCACAGAAGCACAATGAGCTGAAAAATCATTCACTTATACTGTGGATTCATTTTAGTCTTGGCTCTAAACACTTCTAGACACACAGGTGCAAGAAGAGGAGGAAAAATCTTGGAGATACTTGAAAAAAGAGAGGTGGGGAAAAAGAAAACACAACCCCAAATAAATCGAAAATTATAAATACCATGTATTTACCTGGGTGATCAAGAAACAAATTACAGTTTATATATGCTCTTTCACCCATACCAATACCCACTTTATATGGTAATTAAGAGACCTGATTCAATACTCAGTGAGTTTAGAGAGAAATTCTCATACCCATGTAATGGGAATTGCATCTAGACTCTGAGTACCTCTTTTGCACTTATACTTGCAAAACCAGATTTTATGGCTCACTTTCAGCGTGTGTTGTGAATGTGCACTCTGGAATTTGTGGAAAGAAAACTTCTAAGAGATACAATTTCTATACTTCAAAGAAGTTGAAGCCCTTATAACATCATGTGGTTGGAAAGTTAAGCCAGGATCTTTCTGGTGTGTTTAAATGTTTACAAACTTCTAAGTCAAGCATATTTTTATGAAGTTATATCACAGTTTGTCTTGAAGGGGTCTAGCAACTATTCTAGCAATTGTATGAAACTACCTTTTGTACAGTGCTGCATTCTTTAGGTGAGAAATGGAAGTATGACACAGCTACTGTATTAAATTAATCCTTTGAATATTCGTCCTCTTTTCAAGTAGCAGTGATTATTTGAGAGGGGAAAATAAGTACTATAGAGGTGTGGATGAGAGAAGAAACCTTAGAAATCAAGACACTAATTGAAAGGTTTCTCTGCCAAAGTAACAGGTGAATTAAGAAAATCTATGGAGATGGCCTGGATGCTGCTGGCCACCAGCTGATCTGCTGCAGTTGGCATCACTGCCACCCTGGGAAAAAAAATAAATGGCTTGAGAATGAAAAGCAGATAGGAACATACCACCCTGAAGAATTCTAGACTGGGGGGAAAAGGCAGTTTAGCAAGCTGTCACAGGTTTGAGGTGAGTCAAATGCTTTAGCAGTTCTATAGTATAGCCTTAAGTCTACTAGCATGCATCACATTACAAGCAATTGAATAGGCCTTAGTTGTTTTGCATTTTTGAATATGTTGTTTAGCAACTAATTCCATCAAGAATGAGTGTTATTAGCTGAAGATTAAGTGAGAAAACATGACTCATAATTCTTCATTCAGCTTGTACCCTGACCAAGGACGTGCTCACTTGGTTCACTGAAGCTTCCAACCTGTACAGAGGTTAAATGGGATGGACGGTGTAAATGCAATTTTTTGTCTGTAACAAAAGCTCTCAGCCATTTGTCTCCAAGGTGGCTCAGGCTGCTTGCTATTCACTGTTATGTCATTGATACAAAGAATTTTTTATTTAAAAAATGCTCAAATCTGAACTGATTAGCAGACATACACCAGCTCAATTTGACACTCAAGTAAAGAATGTTTCAAAACAGAGATCCCATTTAAGAAGGTGATGGCAAGGCCCATGCCACTACTGTAAATAATCTGCCAACAATTGCAATTATCCTCTCAGGAGAAAGGAAAAAAAAGACTTGTCTAAGGGTAATCAAAGAGTCTTTAAAGTGATTCATAATTTTTTAAATTGAAGACAAAACACACACAGAATCATCAACAGGGTGAACTGAATATCTCCAAATCAAATGAGTTTTAATAGTCAGATGCTTAGAAGAAATAATTCTACTGAACCTCTCAGTTTGTTATTTCTGCTGTATGATGTATCTACATGATCAGTTTAGCAATGTTTGTTTCATTTACAGGGCAGGTCAAGGGTCAGACAGGCTTTTGTTAGCTTTGGTGATAACTGTGGTGTAGCAAAAGCACTGTGCAAGAACTGTATGATGCATATTTTTTATTTATTAGTGGACTTTATTCCTAGGTTTCTGAATCACTGCTGGGTGGTTTGAAACTGGCCTGGGTGTGCATAAACAAGATGTAATGCTATTTAGAAGGCAATGTGGATGTTTTTCTAGATGCCCTTGCTAAACAGCTATTAGGGAGTGGTAGGAAATTTAATTTATAGCAAAAGACATGTGAATAAACCTTCCTCAGTTCTTAGCTTAGCCTTTGCTCATGGTCAACAAGACTTTGAATCTAATCTTTCCTCTCACTACTTAGAGAAGGGCTGAACTTCCAGTGGTCTGATGGGGAAATGCTTGCTCAGCACAATTTCCTTGTTGCTCCTTAGCCCATTCTAGCCCTAGATGCTGTTCTGGGCATCACAGTGCCTTATGGGCCCCTCTTGCATGCCTTCAAAATGACAGCCTCCTGGGATGCTTTCAGGGCTTGCTGTCTGCCTCCTACCACTGCAACATTGAACCCTACAGAGGTATGTACAAAGATGTTCTGTAGAGAAAAGTGCTTTTGAGCAAAAAGTCAGCACAATTATAGGACAAACTGGCACGAGGCTGCTACCTGTCAGCCAAGAGAATTATTGTCTGTGTCAGAGATGGAGTGAGGAGGGAAGAGCATTGGAGATCACCAGAGAAAGTTAATCTTGGTGACAGCTTTGTCAAAAGAGTATGTGTAGGAGGGCAGTGGAAGCAAAGTAGAAAGGAAAATCCTGTTGAATTGAAATAGAGGAAGAAGCCTTTAAAAAGAATGAAGAAACTTTTAAGAATCTAAAGGAACACAAACATTTAATCTTTTCTGTGGGTGCTAAGGGGTACTACCAGTCAGTATGCCTGGACCCAGAGAAGGAGCTGACTGTGTACCCAGCTCTGTGGTATTTGAGAAGGGCTAACTGGAGCTAACAAGCACCTGGAACCATGTCCTTGGTAAATAAGTCTTTCATGAGACTGTCTCTGCAGTTAAATGCTAGCCCTGTGTGATAGGGAAGCACTAGGTGATGAGATTTGTAGAAACATCTCTACTGAAAGGTAAAAAAAGCTCTTTGCTATAGCAGGTTTCTGGGACTAAACTGAGTACAAAATCCATAGAAAACTGAGGATAAGTGTTACTAATGGGGCTAGGGAGCCTGTACTGTTCTGAAGTGCTGTTATGGTGAAAGTCAGGTATTAAAGTGCCAGGGCCTAGTGAAACTGGAGAAATTTCAACATTTATTGTTATTTTAAAGTCCTGATTCAACAATTGCTCTCTTAGCCACAACATATGGGGCTTGCTCTTACACCTACCAAATTACAGCATGGAAAGGATATCTGGAATTAGAGAAACAAATACTCTGCAATATAGTTCTTGTGCAGATTGTTACAATTTACAGTATGGAAAATTGCATTCTGTATTCTCTAATTCTGACTGACTAGAAAGCATGGCAAGAATTGCTTTACTCTGCATGAATTATGCACTTGTTGATATTTTCATCTTTTACAAAATAAGGCAGGCCTTGTAAGATGGGACTATTTTAACCCAGACACAAGGGCAGGGGTACTTGCCTACCTGAAAATGTCTTGCTCCAGCTCATGAGTCCGTTGTTGGTCCTCCTGATTCTGCTTTTGCATTTCTTCTTCTTCCTTTGGAGTCATGGAACTAAAGCCGTCCAAGAGCCATTTTTCTCGCAAGGCCTTTTTCTGATGGGGAAAGACAGACAAGTAAGTGAATGCTAGAGTTAGGCTATTTAACCATTTGCTGTATTTGTTTTGATGCCACAGATGTGATGCGCAGAGCATTGTGATCTATCCAGCATAAGGCAACCTGACAGTGAGTGCCACTGGAAGAGAAAAACTAAATTTTTGTGTTTTGAGATTGACTTTAAAGCAAAGTCTTTAGGAACAATGCCCCATTTTATTAGTTCATCCAACAAAAATGTAGAATATGTCAGCTGCTATCTGTACTAGATTAATATGGGTAAGTGGATCCAGTGGTTTGTGTGTCAGTCAGTTGTACAGCCATACATACAACAGATTCATGTGAAAGGCTCCAGTCAGGAGCCCAACAGTTTTATTTCAATAGCCCAAATTTCTGGGGTCCTGGCATTGCATAGCTTCTGGAAGGAGGTATAAAAGATGAGAAGTCTCTGTAAATAATATTGTGAAGGAGTAAGAGATCTCTAGGGAGTTAGTGATGCAATGGTACCCCTGGAAGTTAAAAGGATCTTAATCTTGTAAACTTATGATAGTGAACTCACATTTCAGCTGGTGTAGATGTGTGGGTAGGAGAGGCAGTAGAAAGGTGGAGCATGGGCAGCTGGTGCCTGGTTAGTGTTTCAGCAGAACTGCTGTGTATTTAGAGCTGCTGTTGCAGGGGCAATCCAGAGCTTAGGTATTTAGGTCCTGACCTGGTTAGTGCCTGTGGAGTTATTTCTGTGCAGTGGTGGCTCAGTGTGTGTGCATAGGTAAGTGTATCTCTCTCAACTGTGCTTTCAAATTCTGAAAAATACCATTGTAGGCGTTGATTGCTTCCTACAGCTGCTTTACACTAGGAAAGGTGGTACCTGAAAGTCATCAGAGCTCTCAAAAACACTCCCGGTAAAATAAAAAATATTCTTGGAGATAAGTTCATATTTGCAGGCTGAAACTTGTAAACCATGCCAACTTTCTTGCATTCTTTTTACTCCTTTCAGTCTAACTCGGGGGTATAAATGCAGTTGCTGCCTTGGGGAAGGAGTTGGAACTCTTTAGAAATACTCTTTCAACAGGCAAAAAAGGGGCACACATACAAAGTCTTTAATTAACCATGAATGTCCCAGTTATAATTTAGATTCCTTGAGCTGCCTAATTTCCATATTAAGTTTTTGGTTTTCTCCCCCCATACAGTTTTGTTAATTGCAGGATGTGGATGCAGATTACATTGAATTTTGACTACTGCTGCTTGAGGCAGCGTGCCCAGCAGTGCTGCATTAACCTCAGTGCTGCTTGCAGGGGCTGTTGGAATCCCTGCCTGCATCCTGTGTTGAGTCACTTCAACTGTTGCTTCCTGCACTTTTCTATTTATTGTGTACTTTCCATGAGGTTATTACTGGGGCCCAACTGGCAGAGGGATATATATGTGGGACCTTATTGCTGTCAAAAGTAATTTTCCACTTGACATATAATGTCATAGAAAGTGTCTAAAAACAGGCTTGCTGAGAAGCCTGGGCACTCTGTGGTGCTTTTAATTTTTTTACTTGTGGGATGTAAGAGCAATGTTTACAGTTGCCTTTGCCTGCAGGACAGTATTCTCTCTCTCTCATCACTGGATCCTAGGAAATCTTGGTAAACACAGGTTGCTCAAAACTGATGTTCTGAGCCTTGACTCTGTCTGTAGGATCACTTTGCAGCACTTCCCAGTAGTTGTTTTTTAAGCTCTAATGAAATGAAAACAAATTTTAATAGGATATTTTTACATTATCTGGTACATGCAGGTAGCCTGGTGTTGGCAAACCACCAGATCTTATTGACCACAAAATACTGTATTCTTAAGCTGGAGGGCCCATAGTTATTAATTCCCTTTCTATCAAGCTGTTTAGATTTTAATGGTAAGTTGTGCCTCTAGAAAAGTGAGGTTTTCATCTTGGCTGGAACAGTGTTAGTCTAGCACTTATGTCTCCAAAAATGGAGTTATAATTCCTTGTAAGATTTAGAGTGGGGCTGGCACTGTAGACCTCAGAAACCAATACCATATATTGAAATCAACAAAAGCTTCTGTCTGTATAGGGTTAGGCCCAAGAGAGCAACCTCCCTAAATACAAGCGTAACACAATAGTGTTATTTTTGCATGTTTCTAGAGCAGTGTGCTGCTACTCCCAACTAAATGCCATGTAATCTTTTTTATTTAATTTGCCATTTTTGAAAGAATGACACATTGTGTAGTTTGGAAACAAGTTTCAGGTCTGCTCCATCCAGGCAGAGACACGAGCTTGATGGAGCAGACCTGCAGGAGCAGCCGCTTTGGGCCTGACAGGTTTTTCTCTCCTGTCTAACATTTCCTTCCATAACAAAGTGTCTCTAGCTCAGAGCCAGGTTATGCATGTGTTATAGCACTGACATGAAAGCACGTTCATTTTGCATTACACTCTGTGTGTAACACTTTGTGTTAAGGCAAAGGGATACTTGTCCACTGTGTTGTGATAAAACCCTGGGAAGGGCCAGAGTGCTGGAAAGGAATCACTTTGTTTTGTGGTTCATGGTCACATCAAAAGTACCATGACAATATCCTGCAGATTCTGTGCTCCAGATGTAACTCCACTACCATCCTTAACAAGGCTGGACTAGCATTGAGAGAGTTATCCTTCACTGGAAAGCAAAGGTGCTTTGCATTTGGGGGTC
>JAYDZK010000006.1:18791504-18804860 GCA_034509185.1 Euphonia xanthogaster | reverse complement strand
AAGTATGTTCTACAAAATAAGTATAACTGATTAAATAGAAAGCTAATTGGCTCTTCAGAAAGCACGGTTTCTTACTGATGGAAATTTGACAGTAAAAGGCAAAATGATTACAAAATTCAGTAACTGGATGTTGAAAGGTGAAATTACTGCATGGGAGAAGAGATTTTTAAGAGGGACAATAATTCCAGGGCAGTGACAAAAGCAAAGTGATGAAACCTATCACAAAACCTAAGAACATTTTTAGCATACTCAGGAAAGTGACTAGTTACATCATACAAAAATAGCATAATTAAGGGCAACTTAAAAAGATTCCTCATTGAACTTTTTTCAATTTCCTTCTGATTTTCAATTTCCTGAAGAAATGCTTAAAATTTTAACAGTTCAGAATTTGCTATTTGTCCTGAGTAGATGGTTATTTTGTCTGTCAGTATTATAGTATCATCTACAGTCCTACGGTGCCAGTTGCAGAATGTATTTACAAGACATGTGGCAGTTGCTGCTGGGTCCACTTGCTTGTAGATTTCCCTTTGGAACTTTGTGTGTTTTAATCAGTAACCTTTTATAACCCAGAACCAGTGATTTTCAAATAGGAACTGAATTTGCCATTCTTTCTGGTGTCATGAATCAAGAAATGTGGGTATAAAGATGCTGTCTTTTCATGAGCCAAGGAAAATTGTGAATGTATCTGTGTAAGTCAGGAAAATCAGCCCTGTTTCTCTGTGTATTTCCTGCTTCCCATCTGCCAGGTGGGCAGGATGGTACTTTCCTAGCTCACAGAGAAGTGTGCCATTGTTAAATATGGACTGTTCCTTGCACAGCCATTTAGATGATTGAATTTGGAGTGTACCTAAAATGATGGTTGGTCATTTGGTAAAATAAATGTTGGGAGAAAAATCACTTTAAACAGCTTTTTGATTTATAGATTTCCATGCAAAATAACAATTGCAACCAGCCATAGTAATAATGGAATACTGCCAAAACTGTGCTACCAAAATTCAGGCCAGCCCAGAAGAGAATGGAAGCATCTGCTTGATTTTTGTTGAAAACCCTGCAACTCATAAGCAAGTGCTCACCATGAAGTATAAGCTGCCTCTATTTCAATGGATGTCTCTGTTCTAGTTTGTTTCAGTTGCAATAGGCTTCTGTGCCTTATTGGTCTCAGAACTTTACCTTTTAACAAATTATTTTGGGTGGCATGGACCCAGCAGCAGGATAATGCACTGTAGTCATCATTAGCAAATGTGCTTTGCCCTTGAACAGTCTCCTATGCTAATCATTTTATGCCATCACCATCCTTTTTCAGGAGTAGCTGCCCTTGCTAAAAGCAGCCTGGCCCTGTCCATTTGCCAAGGGGAGGTCCTCTCACGTGATTTAGTCCCTCTGAAGAAAGCTCTCTGTGTATGGCTTGGCTGACTTCTCAGTTCATTGCCTGCTGACACTGAGTGTAGCAGGCTGTCTGTCTTCACAGAGGGCTGTAGTTCAGCTGATCTTAGAGGTATTTTCCAACCCTTAGTGACTCTATGATCTCATCTGCTGCCCTTTCTAAATGAGCAGCCAGGCTGATGTCATGAATTAACAGACGACAGTGCTGGATTTGGTGATGAGGCCTGTATATTACTAAAATGTGTAGCTAAGAATGTAAAATCCATAAATATTCTTTTAAAATGTCTATCTCTATAAATTAACTGCTCCTTCACTCAGAGATTTGGCCACCAACAGAGTGCAGTCTGTGCAGTCTTTTACTACCAGTGTTGCATACTCTGGTCCAATCATACTGGGGGTTTTACAAACATTTGGGCAGTGGTGCCAGTGGTGAGTTTATAAACTAAGAAAGCGAAATGGGTCTTCATAAAAGTCTTGGCTTTGAATCTGCGATGGCTTGTATGTGCTACCTTTTCTGATAATGTTAGAGACCTTATCAATACCAGGCAAAGTGTCCTGTTAGAAAACATTGAATGTCCTTTAGATAATATAACACAATTCAGTGCTTACTGTGACCAAAGCTCACGTTAAGGTAGCTGGAATTACTTAGCCTTCTACTCCCTTAACTTTAGCTCTAACTAGATAACTCCTTTTCTAACTCAGCTGTCTCTATTTATTCATGGCAATAGGCTAGCTTAGGGTGTTCGTGGTGTTTTTCCCTAACAATACCTTCCAGTTTGTGATAGATGCAGAATACTTCACTGCCTGACAGGTTACAAAATTTAATGCGAAGAGTAGAGCATAGTGTGTCATGGTCCCAAATACACAAAATATGAGAGTAAACTGATATTTCTAGTGAATGGTCATAGGTAGTGGGACATTTCTCTGGACTGTCGTACTAACATTGAGCAAGATGAGGGGAGAATTAACCTCAGCATATTTTAGACCAGAAAAAGAAAAAATTAGGAAAGCATACAGGAAGCCTGCTACTTGCTTTTGATTTGGTTTCATTTTATTTGTGGTACTATTTCATGTCAATGACTAACTTATAGATGTACCTTTACACCTCTGGACACATTCAAATGGATCACACTGGAACTTCTGGAAGATATCTAATTGTAATTGGAACCTCAACAACACAAAAACCAGGGAAGATATTATGAGGTTCAGAGATTGTGATGAACACTAGGAAAAAGTTAACTGATACATGAGAAAGTAAGTTGCTGAAGAAGCAGTTTCATGGTCTGTAGTTCGGCCTTTTGTCTGTCCTTCATCAGGTATATAATAACAAAGCTTGAAAGCTCTTTGATCAGCAGTTCAGGTCTCACACTGGGAATGAGGCAGGGCTTGCTCATCTGATACTTCATTCTGACAAAGAAATTGAGTTACAGGAGGGACATAGAGCAGGAGTTGGTGTGGCATCAGTGAAAACAGTAGTAAACTTCTATCAGCCACTGTTTGCAGGAGAGGTAAGAGCATGGACAGGTTAACCAACAGCACATCCAGTATTACTTGTTCAGCTGCAGCAAAGGAAGCACTTTGAAAAAAGGAAATATAGAAACTGGTGATCCTTCTGGGATGAACCTGCTGGGACTTGTAGAGCTTGGCTGTCTGTGGTGGGTGGGGAGATCCTCAACATGTTTTGTCAGACCCTGGCATCTTCACTGCCTATGAAAGAGGGTTGTGTTGTGTTCTGACAGGTAAATATGGGATGACACAGTAGCTGTGTGGAAACAGCATAGTGACACAATCATCAGACCACATGAAACTCATTGAGAGCAGAAAGACACTGCTTGAGATGGCATCTAATGTAAGAGAGAGTTTTTCCTCTCTTGATGTCCTGATGTGATAGTGGTTCTTTCTGAGGGTACCAGCAGCCCCCTTTGCTTTCTATACTGGATTGAACTAATGTTGCCAAGGAAGTGTCTGCAGGTGCTTTACACCATTACTCTGTGACCCATGTGGCTACTAGCACACACTTCATAGGAACTGATTGTGATCCTTCCAGCCTGCAGCATGGAGAAATTGTTATTAACAACGGAATGTGTCTAGGACTTAAATATATGGAACCTGAATCTTACGAAACCTCGATTTATAGAGCCTGATCCTCTGTGTCTGTTCACCAGTTTCCATCAAGTCGAAGTCCCCTTAAACTCATGTGAAACCTTCAATTTTCTGTCAACAATGCACAAAATCAGGTCTGTTTGTGAGCAGCTTTGGGGACTGTCAAGCAGCATGATGTTCCAAAGAGCTTTAGTCCTCTGAGGTACAGCATAAAGTTTACTCCTGGGGTTTGGACTGAGGGGGAGTAGTTTAATTATTTGTAGAGATCAAATTTACTAAAGAAGGTTCTGGCTGTGCAATGTAATTTCTTTATAGCATCTGCTGGGACATTGCAAGCTTGGGCTACTGGAGGGGCCAGCCAAAGAGTTTAGCACCTCATCTGCACTGAGGTAATTAACCAAAGGAACATTACTCTTGCACTGCTCAAAATTGCCTGGAAAGCTAGAAGCAATTTTCAGTGGTGTGCTTAAGGTAGTTTTTGGCTCATTCATAGACTCCTGGGGGTAGTTTTCCAAAACAATGTTCCGTGTGAGTATCTTTGTAGAGATACATACAAGTACAATCTTTACTCCCCTAGCATTGACTTTGTAAGGAACATTGTCATTGTCTTTTATTTTGAGAATTGTTCTAGAGTTACGCTGGGAGTAATAACCTGGATTGAACCTTGGAAGCCCCTGGAAAGATCTGAGTAGATAGGAATTAATCTCTTCTTTAGGCAATTCTTACATCAAGAAGGCAATTTCTGTGTGCTTTGTGAACATCTTGAAAAGAAAGTGTTTATTTTGAAAAAAATGTTCTTGAACTTCAAGCAAAAATACCACTTAGGGAATGGACTCTCTCCATTCATGCTCAGTTTTGCATGGATCTCAATGTAAATAACAAAACAGCAGTCATCCATTACTAGTTTAAGCATCTCTGAATTCTAGTTCTTAAATAGAGTAACATGTTGATAGAGTTTAGTTATGTTTTACTATGCAAAACAATGCCTTGAAATATGAGGATTAAGTAGAAAAAAGTCTCATCATATTGTAAGGAATTTGCTGACTCTTTTTGGACTCAATTGAGCAATCCCAGGGCATGGTAATCTCTTCGATGCAGAGTTTAGGAGTTAAAGAGCACCTAGAAATGAAGCATTTGTTGTTCAAAACATATAATTACAAAATCTGTCTGCACAGATTCAAGTTCATGCTTGTTGCCTGACAGCTAAGTATTAAGTCTATAGAGGACTATTTGGGCAAGGGGCAAATACACAAAGCAAACTGCATTGATGTGCTTCAGTATATTTAATTACCCTGCAGTGAAATTGGGAGTTTCTGCCAAAAAGCTCTTTTGAGACCATAAATCTTTGATTTCTAGCAGCAGCAGCATTGACAAATGACAGTCAAGACACACATCATCCTGGGTATTATGTAGTCAGCTTGGAGCTCTATCCTTGCTGTATGAGGGAGAAAGGAAATAAGATTACCCTGGCATCTCCTGAACCTTTTGGGTTTTGTTTTTGGCTAGTCGGCCATCACCAAAACAGGGCCAAATTAATTCTTTGGGTACCTTTGAAATTCAGAGGAGTTATAGCTGTACTAAGTCCCAAGCTTCTGAGTATAAAGACTGTGCTGTCTCACAGGAGAATCCCCTTTTCAGAACCTTTCTCTAATGGCTGCAGTGTTTAGCATGGCTTTTCATTTTTCATGGTGAGTCATGCTGCTGCCAGTTCAAAAGCTGCATTTGCAAAGATGTGGTTTTGTCTTTTCTCAGTTTTCAGTGAAACATGAAAAAAATCTCATGAAACAATTACGAATCATGCCTAGGCCCATCAGTATGTGTGGGAAGATGAGGAGATGGATCAGCTAGGGTAAAAGGCATTTCTGTGACAATGTTTTGCTTTGTACCATTGCATTTAAAGGTCTCTTGATGCCCAGAAGACTTCATAGGGCTCCTTTTACTATTTGATTCCCATGTCTTTACCTCATCCTCTCTGCTACGTGTAAAAAGTCACAGTAGGCTTGGTCTCTTTGCAATCTTTCACCTAGGTTGCCGTCAAGGTTACTAGCAGGGAAAAATATTTGTTCTTCTTTCCCCTAACTCTTAATGTAGGGACTTGTTTTATCTATATCTTAAGCTGATACAAAAAGTAGTGGAAGTTGTTTGCATAAACATTTGTGTGATCCCACTAGGAAGAGCAATACCCATGCTCAGATTTTTTTCCACTAGCTGCCTTGTGATGGCTTTTTTCTTGGGCAATTGTTTTTTCTGTACCTGATAATCCCCATGGTAGTTTTCTCCAATACCCCAACTTCAGCATCATGTTATAATGATTTCAACAGCACTGACTCACGTCTCTTGCAACCTAGAGCAAGTTGCAAATACTTGGCATTCCAGTTTATGCAGCAGACAAATACTTGCCTTCAAGTACTTGCTTCTGTGAGGCCATCACAGTGAAACTAATTGATGGACAAGCCCAGGCTTGGAAACAAATGTTTGTTGATTTTCCTACTTTATTCTCTCTCATGTAACATCTGCTGTATTTTTCAGTTTACTGTTTCCTCAGCTAGCACTGCCTGTTTGGAAACACTGGCTGTTTCCAGACTAATGGAAACTTTCTTCTGAGTGAAGCAAGTTGTAAAGTCATCTATTGGAAAATGGAAAACATCTATAATCTTTACATACAAAGATCTTACCATAAATATAGAAACAAAGCACTATTTGTGCCTAAACCTCAAATACATCTTTGAAATATCTGTGAGCTGGAAAAATGTTTGGTAATGTGAAGGAAGATGAGTTCTTTAAACATCTCATTATGAAATGCAAATGGTTTCTATTTTATTTTGCTTTTGAGCTCTTTATTCCCACAGGATGGCCTTTTAAAAAAGGAAATGTGGCCATTTAAGTACAAGCACAACTGTAGCTTGAATTGTTGGCTTGGTCTTATCACATTCTAGATAGAGGAATTGAAGATGAATGGATTCACACCCAAATTCCATTGTAGTCATCAGCAGAAACTTTAGAACTGGGCTCATGGGCCACTTGTCCACCTCCATGTCCAGCTGTTAAAGTGCAAGGATCTCTGAGCCTTTTCCTGATGTACTTTTAGTTGGTTGTTCCTTTTCTATAACTGGGAGTGGCTCAGGTATTATGGCTGCAACCACAGTGACAGAGATGTCTGTAACTTACTAGAAGTCTTGTGTAATTTTTCTGACAGGGATTCAGGATCCTACAAATCTGGCCTTTTTTGTTCTCAAGGCAACATTTTCAGGCCTCCCAAAAAATCACAACTAGTGTTTATTCCTTTTCTGCAATTTGCAGCCAGAGTTGCACAGAATTTTGTTCAGGGTAGAGATGCTGCTATCTTGAGTTATTTCTCAGATTCACTGGCTGTATGGAATAACTGTATGGTTAAGGCAGTTTTGCATATTTTTAAATAGAATTGCACAAATGAAGCTATAAGTAAATGGACATGTAAAAATATTCCAACTTTCTGTAACAAGATTTATTCAGACCAGATTTCATTGTTAAATATTAAGATACTGTGATCTTCCTGCCTTAAAAACAGATTATGAAATGGGAATGGATTGTTCACTGAATGGTAATTCCATTTATGTATATATGTTACAGAGGGAGCCATGCTTTTCTGTAGCTTTTATGTGGCATTTGCCAGAAAAGTACAAGTGAAAATACCAGCAAAAAGTCCTGTTTTCATATAAGTTTATTTGCATATTTATATAGACTATGTGATTGCTAGAAATGGCTGCTTTGTAGGATTAGTGTGTGACCCATCACTTGATATCTGGACCCCAACAGACATTTTGAGAAAGAACTTCCAGTATCTTCGATCTGTTTGTTTTGATTAGAACATTCATTGGCAGGCCTGTCAAGTGTTTGCTGTGTCAATGATCTCTCCAAAGTCTTTCTTATATGTGTTAATTGCCTGAAAATTATTTTGGTATGCTCATTTCAGGGACTATATTGCAGACTGAAAGTAAACACGGTGTTATAAAGTAAAGCTGGCAAAAATTCACCTCCTCTTCCCTAATTTTATTTGTTCACAGGTCTGTGCTGGCTATTTCAATCAATGCCTGGCTCATTCAAATAAAAAATTACATATGAATTCAAGAATTAAGCTATCACCACTGAGTTAATTTATACCTCAGTGAATCCATAATGAAATATTTTAACTTGTTTGCACTGCTTGACACACTTTAAATATTAGACTAATATTATTACCATCTACTAAGCATGAGTTCTTCCCAAACTGGGAATATTCCATATCAAATGTGGGTAATCTTTCCATTGAAATCTCTCTCAGGCAACAGCTGGAGTGGGAGTCTCCCTAGCTAATGGCTAATAGCTAAGTGCTGCTCGCTGGCAGCTTCCCTTTCATCCTCACTGCCTGCCATCAGCCTCCAGGAAACCTGGCCCTTGGAACCTCCTTAGTAATCAGTATGGACAAAGGTACTTCAAGGTGTGCAGGAATTAAAAGGAATAGGAGAAGTGTGTTGGCTTTAGCATAAGCAGAGGAATACTTTCTAAAATTATAATGAGGGAAGGTTTGTTGCTACGTGTAGAAAACTATGGGTAGGAAAAACCCTGTAGCCACTCCTTTGTAGTGTTGGCTAGGGGTCACATTGTCCTTTGGCATACATGGAAATGCATAATACTGGAGAATCTGACACTGTATTTCCATTGCAGATTGTGAAATCCCACTGGAATTTCAAAATGTGAAGTGTCTCTAAACAAATAGAAGCATCTCTCTTAAGTCCTGCTTATGTTCAATGAGCACCAGTTTACTCTGTTTCAAATGCTTTAATGAAGTTACTCGGTTTTGTTACAAAAAATACCACCTGGAAGCAGCTGAAAAGGTGCTGAGCTATGATTACCACTGCCGAGTCCAGCTCTGTAGCACTGCTGGAAATTGTGTGCCCTGGCAGACCACAGTGGAACAAGCTGTTACTGCTGTCACTCTGAGTCAGCCCAGACTTCCCCTCAACACCCAGCCTTCCTCCCCTCCCCTGATCCCTTTTACCTTCAGACTTTCATGGCAAGACTATTATGCCTTTTCTTTCCTGCTTCCAAGTGCTCAAATTAGTGAGCTCCTCCAGGCTCCTGTTGCTCTGTGTGCACACAAGCCTTGCTATCAGCTGCAGAGCTGGTTGTGACTGATTTGTACAAGTCCCAGGCTGAAGGTGACACAGACAGTGCCAGGCAATCACAGGGCTGCTGTTTGCCCTCTACCTCTTGCCCTGCAGAGCCATGTTCTGTCACTTCTGACACAGTCCTGCCAGGAATTTTTTGAAAAACATTTTTCTGATGCAAACTAGAAAAAGAATGGCACTGTAACACTGTTGAAAATCTGGAGAACATTTATGTTTGTCTAGGTAACGGATTTCTGAGAGGAATTTACCATGATATTTAGCCAACAGAAGCACACAAATACTGAAACAACTTTATATGCCCTTTCCTCAAGAAAAAGAGGGCTATGGAAATCATATGGATTAAAGGTGCCAGAATTTGATTTCAGCATTCTCTGTGCCTGAGGTTGGATGTATAGTAATTTTAAAATAAGTGATATTTTTAAAACCATAGTCAATAAAATTCTTCACTACATTACCCTGCATCTGCTTAATACCTCTCCCAGGAACTTAGAGGAGGAGTTCTTTGTTGAGATAAGTATCCTGAGATTAAACTAATTTCATGCCAATATTTCTTAGAAGTTTGTGGAAAATGTCATTCCACCAATTCCATGTGCAAGCTTCACCAAAAAAATAGGGTAGATTTCAGAGTTCAGCAAAGTGCCCTAGAATTCATACCACGTTGATAAGCTTTGATTGTCCTTTCTCATCTTTGTGTCCTTTCACACAGTGTGTTTGGGTGCCTGGCATAAGCATCAATATTTCTTTTGTGATATGCATGGTGAGTTGATTGACAGTGGAACTGAGATTCTACATTCCTAGGTAATCTGCACAGGAACACTTTGATTTGTAACTTTACAGATGAAAGGAAAAACCCCCATATTTTATGTTATATGTATGATTTAAATGAAATACTGAACACCAACTGCTATAGTGAAAGTGTAGGAGAAATTTGGTAATTTCTCAACCAGTTCCTAATTCATCTGCTTGTTTTCCTAAAACAGACAAATATCTTTACCAAAACAGATCCAAAACAATGAATGTCCAAGGCTATAATTTACCACAAGCAAGCAAAAATCACTGTGGTTAGTTTTCTTCTCTGAGACTTAAATCTAAAATGAATATTGTGCACGTAGCTATTAAAGCAGGGTGTGACAGAAAGGTAAAGGTCAGAGAAAATGTCTCCATGCAAAAGAAAAACTGTCTGTGCAGGCATCTATAGATAGGCTGGGGGCTAGGGAGGGGAGGGGCAAAATACAACAGAGAAAATCGAGATTGTCCTTTTGTTTCAATCTGAGGATATCATTTAGGGAGGCAAGAAAGAGAAGATTAAAATTACCTCTTTTCAGCAACTTAAAGAGAAGGTTAACATGCTAGAGTATTTGAAAGGTGAAATAACCAATTTTGAGAGTGAGAAAAGCTGAGCAGGAATTGTAATTTACAGAGGTTAGGGACTGAGAAGTTAGGTCAGACAAAATCTTCATGAGAATGTGACTTCTGATAATGGAATCATCACATGACCCAGCAGGAAACTCATTGTGGGGGGTGTTTCATGCAGTCCATTTCTGGATATAGCTCTGAGGTCTGAAGAATATGCACAGAGCAAAGCAGAAGTAGTATTTGTTGATACATTTGTTGTACATAAATATATTTGTTACTTGGTGATGACTCTCCTCACAGTGCTTTTTGATGTCTTTCCTGATCATACAGAATGTTTAAACAATGAGAACTGGCTAACTAGACTCGCATATTAAAATAAATTATTCTAGTTTTGACAGTGAAAAAGTCTGGTTTAAATTAAGGCCAAACCACAGAATCTGTGAATTTATGTAAATTGGAATTATTGCTGTGCATTGCTGCTTTGCAGATGGCCAAATCAGCATGGTGACCACTGTATTCTTCTGTATTCAAAGTCACTCTCTAATACTATTTCATGTCACAGAAGCAGGTTTAGAACAATTAGATTAAATCCACCTGCATTTCAATAACAACATCTTCTTTCTTCTCCATCTTCTCTTTCTGTCCTCTCTCCCCATTTTCCCTGTGTCTCTCAAGAATAGCTGCAGTCACAGGCACACATATATTTTAAGATTTGTGTAGCTCTGCCTTTGATATAGGTACTCTCCATTGTGAGCTGACACAAATGCATTGAAGTTATAGTGCATTCATACAAATAGTTCTCTGTCCTTTCCTCCCACACCTGAAAGCACACCAACTCATACTCCTGATCCACACCATAACTGTAGATGTATAAACTAGGACTGTTTTTAGTAAGTAAGAAAAGCAGAATGAAGAGCAGGATGAAAATACTATGTAAAAACAGATTTCGATAGACACGTTTCTTCAGAAGATAGATTTCAAGAAATAGTGACCTTACCTTTTTTGTTGTTGATGTTCAGAAACCAAAGTGTGAGACTGCATTTTGATGTCACATTTATCGCCACCACTTTGCAATTGACAACAAGGTAGAGGACTGGAAGCAGCAAAGTCTCAGATTATAAATCCTTTTGATGTTATGTTATTGTGCTTTCTTCATGCACATATCTATCCTGATGAAGTCTGGGGACTAAGATAAACAGATGGAAACAGATATTTTAGAAAAGTCCATGGTGGGCTAAGGAGTACTTGCTAAAGACTTTCCCTCTGATAAATCAGTTGTCATTGAAGGGACCAACTTTTCTTGTATGTCAGTTAAAATCTAGTAAATTTTTAACCTGCCAACTAAGAGACCTGGGGCTGTGTGATTTATAAATGGGTGTAGCCCTCACTTTGGCATTTATTGTGGCCCTTTGTTCTGGACATATCCTTGCTAAATTAGTGGGTGAGGTAAAGGCTGTGATTTATCGTAATTTCTGAACAGATAAAAAGGCTGGGCAGATGCTAAAGGTTGTTTTTAAAAAAATTTATAAACTTTCATATGATGAACTGTCTTAAATGAAATTGTTTCTTGACAGTACTCAGGAAAAAACAGCAAATGCATTCTAAAATAGAACTTCTGTGATCAGGGAATTTTCTTAGAGATTCAATGAGAATGCTATATTGGATATGTAATCAATACATGTTTTGTTTCATGCAAAATTGCTTTGAAAGCAATAATTTCGTGGCACCTGTTGGATTTTCCTGTGTCAATTTTCACAACACCTTGATTTATCCATTTAGTTATGTGAGAAGAATTTTTGGCAGGTTGCCCTCTGAGCCATATCTCAGACTTTACAGGATTCAACATACACTTCCATACCAGTGAATATCTCCATCAAATCTTCAGAAGACTTGGCCAAAGGAATATTCATTTTTAAGTGTTCAAGCTGTATATAAGACAAATTTAATAACCTGGAAATGCTGCTTCCCTAAACAGATGTCAGGACCAAAGAGCTAAGGAAGCAGGGAGATAGTGAACAGGTCAGAAATGTGAGGGGCCATAGCCCCTTTGCAGTGGAGGTTTCAGGGACTGGTAAATCTCTGAACTATAACAGAAAGGCGTGGTCTTTTTAATTCTTTCCATTTTGGCAGTGTGGGATCTCTTTGCTTTGTGGAAATATTCAAAGGCCAGCTGGGATATTGTTAGATGCTTTGTTAAATGAGTAAAAGTAGGTTTTGTAATATGAGTAAAAGTTGGTTAGCACAGAACACCAGCTGTGTGGCAATCTGTGACCAAGTCCGTGCGACTTGGCTGATCCCAGCTGTGTTCTGCAGCAGAGCTCCCCAGTTCCCAGAGGTTCTCCTGCTGGCTGAGGTTACCAGCCCAAAGTAAGGTCTGCTCCTTGCTGATAGGCAGATCTACTGACTTCTGAGACTCACTAGTCACACAGTTTGGCCTCCTACCAGCAAGAGACTGAAGGCTGGTGAACTCTGTCATAGTGCCACCTCCTAGCTTTCCTTCTCGACTTCTTCCTGTCCTTTGGGTAGGTAAACAAAAAATAAGTGGAAAATATGGTTTTGTAGGTGTTCTTTCTTCACTTGGCCAGGTGGAACTCCTACAGATCCTTTTATTCTCCTCTCTGTGTTGCCCTAGTTATTTTTTCTCCATAAAAAGATAAGAAAAATACATTAAATTCTAGTAAGGAAATAATTTTAAAGGAGGTTAAGAGACTAATCTTTAATGGCACTGAGTATCAACTCCTTTAGTCGCCATTTGCATCTTTAGATTACATAGGAACCCAAATGCTGTGATTGTAGAGACATTTCCTTTGAAGGAGCTCTGTGCACGGGAGTCTCGCTGGCTGTCAGCAGTGTGTGTGTGTGTCTGTGTGTGTGTCTGTGTGTCTGTATGTGTGTGCACGGTGCGGGCAGTGATGCAGTGTGTCTGTATGTGTGTCTGTGTGTCTGTACGTGTGTGTGTGCGCGGTGCGGGCAGTGATGCAGTGTGTCTGTGTGTGTGTCTGTGTGTCTGTGTGCGTGTGCACGATGCGGGCAGTGATGCAGTGTGGCTGTATATGTGGCTGTATGCCTGTGTGTGTCTGTGTGTCTGTATGTGTGTGCGCGGTGCAGGCAGTGATGCAGTGTGTCTGTGTGTCTGTGTGTCTGTATGTGTGTGTGTGCGCGGTGCGGGCAGTGATGCTGCAGCCGCTGCCGAGGTCCCCGGGCTGTGGCGCAGCCAGCTCTCCCTCTGGCGGCCGCTGCATCTCATTTGTGAGTGTTTCTCTCTGGAATTGATTTCAAATGATCTCTGAAAATACACAAATGAAATTTGTGTTATTTTTTTTGTTGTTTTTTTTTTTTTTTTTTAAGTTGCTCCAAGCCCACCAGC
>JAYDZK010000006.1:18766296-18791404 GCA_034509185.1 Euphonia xanthogaster | reverse complement strand
ACAAAGGAAATTTGTGTTGTTTTTTTTGTTGTTTTTTTTTTTTTTTTTTAAGTTGCTACAAGCCCATCAGCATATTTTAAAAGGGGTGAAAAGTTAAAGAATGATATAATGATATAATTTTTATGCATCCCATATATATGCATTTTTAATAAAGATTTACTGTGCCATGTTCAAGTGTTACAAAAGTTTAATTCTGGTCTACTGTGAATGGTTTGGTCAATTTTGGGTAAAAATATGCCTGAATGATGATGTTAAAACCAGGATGAGAAGGTGATGAACTTACACAAATACTGAGAAAAGACTGAAGCGGAGATGGACCTGCCAGACTTTGGCAAGAAAATTTACTTCCATAAGATAATTTTAAAAAATCTTATTTATTAAAGTATTAACTGCATCTCTGTGGTGAACAAGACAGGATCATGCAGTCAGTGCTGTACAATCAAATCTATGCACACGTACATTAAGGACCACTGACCACTTTGGCTTTATGTTACACTGAGACCTTTGTCTTGATATAGTAGTGTCCATAGCTTGAAATTAATATTATTTGCTGGACTACTGGAATTTTGTTTGTCTGAAGAGGTGATTTTTGTTCTCGGAACTGCTATACAGCATTATAGATGACATGATACTTTCTTGATTACTTTCTTCTGACTCTTGCTGCTATTGAATTTTAACCCAAAACCACTTCAAAGCAAAAGAGCACCTTTCCCTCCTCTGTTATGGTATCATAACTTTCACTGTTGTTCAGTTTAACCAGAACAGAAAACAACTGAACCATTCAGGGCAGCTAGTGATTTATGCTTCATTATTTTTTGTTCTACTGGCCAGGTCTGAGAGACAGAAGAATAGTGTGTGAAGTCTCAACCTTTCTATGTAGTTCTCATGTAGTGCCACCTAAAACAGTCGAGAGTATGTATTTAGACTTCCTTAAAATTGGGTAAAAAGACTGTGATATTGAAACTCAAGTTCACTGCTTGAAGTCTCTACAGATTTGCAAATATTACCTAAGAACTGAGCAACTGCAGGGGATAAAAACTGTGTTTCATTTGGCACCAGATGACCATTGACATTAGTAACTTTGAAATTCCTTAATTAAGAAAGAAATTTTCAAGTGTGTTGTTAACATTTCCAGATAAATATAGACATTTGCTATTGTCTTCTAGCCCCCCACAGGGTGCTGAGAGTAGCTTGTTTTGGAGCTTTGTTACTATATTTAATTTCTGTCTGAAAAAAAATAATTATTTATATTGAGTCATGTCAAAATATCTTTAATTAATTTTGTGTGATTAGATTAAAAAGAAAAAAAAAGAAAGCTGAGAATGCCAAAGGTCTTAAGCCTGTAAAAAATCCTGATTTTTCTTCTGTCACCTAAATGCCACTGGAGAAACATCCAAGACACTAGAGGAGACACTGCTGGGTGCTTAGCTCTGTGGCTTATGCTGCATAGATGCTCTCATTTGATTCAAATGTAAAAGCAATTTTTACTCTTAAAGGGAGCAAAATTACCTTAAATTGCTTCCTTCCATTAGCTTTTATTTTTAAAAAATTACCTGCCTATCTGTTTGGCTTTTACATAGCATCACTTTACTTTGGAAGATGCACCCTGATTCCACTTTCAGGGATGCATGTCTTAGCATAGTACAAAATAATTTTTTTTCCCTCTGTATATTGTGCTGTTAGGATCTCATGCAGAAGAATTTATAGTGCTTCTAGATTTAGTTTAGTTCAGATCAGGAATGTGCTTCTGAAGCTAATCTGCTTGTCCCTGGTAAATGTGGTTTGATTCATACCATGGAGCAGTCTTGGGGTGTTTCATTGGATCTCTTTCAGATTAAACTGAAAGGACAATGTTTTCCAAGAGCATTTTCAAAGCTCACTGGCTGCATTCAATCCCTAGTGAGATCAGATTTGTTCTTTTTTGAGATAAACCCTAATGAAATATTCATGGTAGCATGTCAGGTCATCAGCACCAACTGTCATTGCCCAGCTCTGTTTGCAGTGACCCCCAGTCCTTGCTGATGTGTACATGGCCTCTGGCTGCTTATGGCTCCTTTTAGCAAAGGTGGTCTCTGACACTCTGGCCTTGGAAGAACTTGTGGAAATGTCTCTTAACAATCACTCTTTTGTGGGGTCACACACCCAATTGCCCTTCCCTATGTTAGGAGGGAAGAAGGAAGGAAATCAATTCTTTGCCCAGTGTGAGATTTTACGGTATGCATGTCAGAATGTTCAGTGCTTTGCTTCAACTGGACAAGCTGGAATCAGTTGTGTTTGGGTTCAAATTATCCCCAGAATCAGAGCATTCCCCAGGTACTTTCTGGAGCTCAACTTCAGGTTTTCCCCATCTACAACAGTAGGGGAGAGGAAAGAGACACAAAGGGAGATTTACAAGTGACAAAATAGATCATCCTCCCTTTATGTCGTATAAATAACTGGTTCTGGAGTCTTCTGGGACAGATTTTCCCTTCCATATTCTTTCTTGCCTTTCCAAAAACCTTCTCCAAAAAAGAAGTGATAGAGGCTGAACTTCAGACATCATGTTTCTTCATGTAGTATGTTTTTGATAAAGCTTGATTCTAGTGAGACTAAAAGAAATGTATATTTCAGTAATGAACTAATGCAGCCCCAATGGAATGCTTCTGGAATGACAGGGACTTAGTGGCAGGGCAGCATAGCAAATTTCTGGATATTAATGAGACAAACAAAATGCTGCCCTTTATATGATACTGTTAATGGGCTGACTAAATTAGAACAGAAGCAGTTTGCAGACTGAGATGTAGGCTATGCTGTGGAAAACACTAAGCTCTACACAAGTGATGTAGTAAAGACTTTAGATATAAATCATAGCCACAGATTAGGAAATTGAATTGTTGAAGCTTCCTCAGGTCTGATTTTGGTGTGAGTGTTTTCTGTTTCTTTGTTTGTTGGTTGGTGGTTTTGTTTGGGCCTGTCTATCCTGTGTATTTTCTGTATCCCCCTCCCATCTTCCCACCTTCTCCCTCCCTCTTTTTTTTCCTGCTCTGTAGCAGTTCTCTGTAGATTGCAATGAACTCTGGAATAGAAAGTGCATTAAAATTCAAATCTGAATAGACTGAGATCAAATATCCTCATTTAATGGGAGTACCTGATGCCTACAGGACAGTTCAGAGAAGTTTTGAGTTGATCCTGGTTTTCTAAATTTTATCATGATTCAGTACTTATTGTTTTAGACTATGTTTGAAGCTAGCAGTCATTAATATATCTGAGGTCAATGTATCTCTAGAAATACCTAAGAAAAGGAAGTGATAAGAAAATGATCCTCTTTAAGATTTTAGGTAATTATTCTATAGAATAAAAATAATCTCTGGTTAAAGTACTCTCCTATTACAACTTCAGTCCAAGCAAGTGGCTTGAACTGAGCTCACAAAATACTTGACATGCTACAGATATGAAACAGGCTAGCAACTTTTGTTTCTCATTGGAGCTCTTAAGCAGGAAATAAGTTTCACAGAGATGCTATTAGCAGTGTGTTATTAACTCCTCTTTGCAGTCGAATGAAGCCTTGAAGAATTTGGAATAAGGCTGAGCTGCCTTAATGAAACAACATTTTTAAAATGGTATTATTTACCAACCTAATAGTTGCTTCGAAATTTTGCTTTGTTAACTGGAAAGCATTAAAAGCTCAAAACCACTGTGAAGGATGCCATAAATAAAACTATCAATGAGGTGTGCTGACCTCCAGGTATATGTTCCCATGTATAAATATCAGGGCTCTTTAACTGATAGCTATTAAATACTGTGGTTATAATGGCTGAGTTAGCAGCCTCAGCTGCTGGCTGGCATTCAATATCGCCAATATTTTTCTCACTTAGCTATAAAAATGGGGGTGGGGGGAGGGAGAGAGCCTTAATCCAATTTTTACTAGTGGGAAGGTGCTTAAAATGCAAATGAAAAACTCTCCTATCCCCTCTTTCAATATGTATAACAAGTGTAGTCAGCCTGTCCTTGCCTTCCTCTGTAAAAAGATATTTGTTATTTGAGACTGAGCTGTGCAGATTTCTGTGCTTCTCAGTGGTTGTGCTACAATATAAAGATCATAGATCTCATTCCCCTGTAAGGACACCTCTTTCCTTCTGCAGCAGAAACTCATTAATTTTAATATACACCAGTGAAGCAGCTGAGTGGGCTTTGAGGTCTCCTTCATAGCAGCATGTTCTGTTGCTTCTGCACCACTGAGTTCATTATTGTTTTATTAATAAAGCAAGGAGGAATGCAGTGTGTACAGTCCTAATGCTGTCTTGCTCAGCTATCACAGGGCATCAGCACTCTTCAGAAACATGGAGAGCCTGCTTGAAAATTGAAATGAAACATTCTTTATTTTGTTTAATCCCTGAGTGAGGAACGTGGGGCACATATTTCTATGTGGTTTGCTTCTTTATTTTCTTCTTACTCTACAGTTACACAGGTCAAGGATATGAAAACGGGTGGTGGAAAAAATAAATACAATGTTATATAGGGCCCATATAGGGCATGTCTGCATTTCTTCTACCAGCAACTGTATAAAAGGTGTTTCCTCAAGCCTCTAATATTTAGCTGTGTTGACATGAGTACTTTTAGAGGTACATATTTACTTTTTGTGCTGCTTCATTAGGATTGATACTTCTTTTAAACCTTGGGAGCCCAGTTCTACTTCTGCCAGTTCCCAAGTGGGTCTGAAAGTCTCAGCCCAGTTCAAGCAGGATGTATAATGAGACATTCATCCATTATTCAGAGCAGTGAAGATTTTTAAGGGAGGCATGTAGGGGTGCTCAAGATCTGCATGTATTGGTTGAGGTTCAATTCAGATTTGAATTCAGAATGGAGGTTTCATACAGCTGTCCAGCCACTTTGTCCCACTTCTGTTCTATCATTGCAAAAATTAATAGCAAATACAAAATCTGTAAGTTTCAGCACACTGTCATTTGAAGTTAGTACTCGGGCAAAATAAGTGGTCCCTTCTGTAAATCCAAATATTAGGCATGTTTCTACTTTGTCCATTAAAGAAATGCCTATTTAATATCAGTTTTCATTCTGTAGATTTTCTCAGGACTGGGATGTGAAAATTAAAATTAAGCAGAAATTTTTATTGTTTCTAAGACCAAGTTTCCCATCTTCTTTTCTCTTTTTAGGTTCATCTCTCCTTAGAGTCCCTATGTAAATATGCCCTTTTTTTCTGGTTTGCCCCAAGACTTGTTCCTTCTCATTTATAGGCCTCGAAGTCTCCTTTGCATGCAGTAATTATCATACCTGAGAAATGTGCATCACAAGCTCCAGCAGAGCCTTATTTAACTTGCATCGCCTGTTTCAGGAAAAAGAATGAAAGAAAACATATTGGAATGTCTCCCCATGCTGCTGTATCCCTATGGTGACTGATTAGTGTCCTGTCAAGAACTGCTTGCTTTGATTGATGTGTGCTGTGATAGAGGGATATACAGTGCTTGCTTGTTTGCGGTTCCATGTAAGACAGAAATGTTGTTTGTAGCATCCTTCTGTTTTGCTCTTGGAGCTGGGGTGTGGCTGGGCAGCAGAGAGGCAACCTTGCTCTCCTGTCCTTGTTACTACAGAACAGGTTAGATGAATCCTTTAACAGGAAGGCAAAGCAGCTGAGCGTGTTTGGCTAGGCAGGCTTTTGCCTGGCATGCACAGAGACAGAGGGCTTTTGTGAAGATCAGAGTAGACAAAAAGCCAAGCGCTGGAAATGCTCCAGGAGAAGCCTTTCCTCAGAACCCAGAGTGGTATGCTGCAATCTAAAGATGAAGCAAAGTTTATTGTATGTATTGTTCTTCTCCGTGTCTGTATTAGTGCCAATGCTTTCACAGTTCCCTCAGAGTTTTACCTGCCATCAGAAATCCAGAGTTTAGCCAGATGAATGTTTCTGAATCTTCCACAGTACTCTGTATGCCAGACATATGAGAAGGAGGTGAAGGTTGTGATGTCTCGGAAGCAGTGTGGCCTTGGATCCATCTAAGCCCCTTCGAAAGCTTCTGTCTCTTTTTATCATTGCCCCATCAGGCAGAAGATAAGATTTGCCTTGGAGCCAGTAAACAACATGTTTATATTTAAGTAAATCACTGGGAGAGTTGGTGGCACCCTTTACTGTGGGAGGAGAGGTGTTTTCCATGACCAAATGTCTGCATTCCCTGAGTCAGGAAGGCAGAGTCAAGATGCTGGTGGCTGGTAGGCTAGAAGTCACTGGCTAGCTATCAAGAAATCTCTGCTAGGTGATTGAAGAGATTTAGAATCAGAATGGTACATTGGAGTATGAACAGGCACATAAATTAATATCCTCCCTCCATCCTGAGTACTCAGTTAGGCAAAGGGAGCTGCATGCCTGGCCCAGAGACTGGGTAAATGTTCTGGCAGGGGTAGCTGCAGAGAGTTGAAAAGCATCATGAAAAGAAAAGCATTGAAGATTCTTATCTAAGGAGAAATTCAGGCCTGGAGATAACTGAGATTTAGAAAATGTCAGATTTTATGAAAAGAGCCAGATGATGGCAGCATAGAATGCAACAGAAAATTGGGGAAATTCCTGGGTTAAGTAGCATGAGACCTGCCCTTGAAAACTGAGTCAGGAATCAGCCTTTTCATCTAATCCTCCACTTCAACAATGGCTTTTGAAATACAGGTTTATAGTTCTGGAAAGAAGAAAAGAAAACATTTATTTTTTTTTCTGTGTGACTGTGTTGATCTTTCAAAAGCTAAGCAATAAATCAGCTCAGAAATCTTTTCTATTGACATGACAGATAAACAGTTCTGCTTCACCCTTTCAGACCCTGAAGTTTTGTATTCTGTCCTTAGCTGCATAAATTCTTCTAGGAAGTCCTACCCTTCACTTTCTTAACTTCTTGTCATCAAGATTTATTCTATAGCTACTGAGGCCTCCAAAGGAGAATTCAGAATATATCTCTAGATATAATAGGAAACATAAACCATGTGCATATTATTTTTTCAAGAAAAAAAGCTTAAAAACACATCTGAATCAAAGATGATTGACTTGGGCATCTAAGAAGCTAATGTCTTTTTTTGTTGTGGGGCAGAAAAGTGCTGTCTCTATGGCAAAATATCAGCCTGCTAATTTCTGGAGCACTGTTTAGTGGTGTTGTAAAAGGTCAGGTTGATCATTGGGCAGGGACTGGTTTCTCCAGATCTTCTGGTCATGGAAGAAGAAGTTGGGTTTTTAGCTCTTCAGAATTGCTTCTGCAGAAATATCCATGCAGTCCTGGGGAAGCAAGCATGTGGCAGAGCACTTCCAGGACATGCACTGTTAGGAGACAGTGAAGACAGTGAAGCAACACGAAGTCACAGCACATTCACAGCTGCCGTGAATATGACTCACACCCATGTTGATACAATTTAGAAGTGAGATTGCACCTCTGTTTGTTGGTAATTCTCAATTTTGGGAGAATTTCCACAGGCCAAACTGCTCCAGTAATTTTATTTTAATGTTTATTGAAAATGTTTGCATCACAAGCTTATAGAAATAGTTTCCTGGATAACCAAAAGATAAGTGGCTGTAATGCACTTAAATATTGACTGCTTTTTTTGACAACAGAGATGACTGAATTAATGCTTGTTACATCTGCAGACTCCTCAGTCTCCTTGGGATTTAATTAGAAATTTCAAGGACATGAGTACTTTACAATGCTGTACATTTGCAGAAAGAAGAGTTGCTGCAAAGAGGAATGGAGACTGTAGCAGCTTCTGGGTGAAATGAGAGTGCAATAGGTTTGAAGTTCAGCTGATTACTGGAATGGCAAACTCTCACTGCTGCTGTGACAAGCTCTGGCTCTACAGATCTCAGTTACTGTACCTTTGACCCTTGGTTCTAAGTAGGACTGGCTCTTTTGCTTGCACTTACCTCTGCCATCTAGAAGGGAGGTAGTGTCCTATGGAAAGTGAGGATTGTCAAGCCCTGTTTCACTGAGCTACTTTGAAAAGCACGAAGAACAGTAATGTTTATCCTTGTATTTGTGAAAACACCATCCTGGGGACTGCACTCATTGTGAGTTTCTACCCCAGCACTTAAAAAAGACAAGATTCTCGCTTATTGTGGTTCTATTAGTTGTGATAGTAAATAAGAACATTTGAGCTAGGGGAAAAAAAAAATAAAGTGGATATTTCCTTTTGAAACCTACCCAGGACAGCTCCACGTTATGGCAAGAGGGCAGGCTTCAAAAGAAAGTTGACTCTCATTTCTGTTCCTGAGATATCTTACAAAAAATTGGAGTCTGATGGATTGCTCTGGCTGGTAAAAGCAAATTCAAATCATTCAGTAGCACCAGTAAGGAATTTCTAGAATTCCCATAAATGGAGAGGCAACACACTTCTAGCTTATGGGGAATAAAACAAGAAGGAGAAAATAATGAAGAAAAAAAAAAGAAACAAGGTACCTGCTGCTACTTACTGTCCAATGCATACCAAAATCCTTGCCAAGAGAGAGAAATTGCTTAATACCCATAGAGTGCTTTGAAGATCTAAAGTACAGTAAGTGTTATTATTACTACTTTTACTACAGCTAAGAACTGAGATTGCTTTTCTAAATGGATATACTGAGTTTGATCTTTTAAATATTATATTAAAAAAAAGGCCCGCATGAAATTCTTCTGAAAAGGAATGAATGATACGGTGCATTTATCAACACAGTAATAGAGCATTTGCAATTAGACCCTCAGCTTTATATGGGTTCGGAAGAAAGGAATTTCTGAGTCAGCATGTGGTACCATTAAACATATTTAAAGGTAGTTTAATGATAGCCTTTTCACATCCTTTTAGTTCACATGACTATACAAATAAAAAAGGAAAATTGCTCCTGGGGGTAGGAACGCACTGTGTTCATGTTATTCCACACCTCTTACTGTAAGTAGTGCCATCAGGAGGGTGAACAAAGCATGACCATGAAAATGGGCATCATAATTGTGGAGTGATACTGCTAGTGCCCATTTTTCAGGAATGCTAAGTGGTTGCAAGTCAGGGGTAAGCACACAGAACTTCCACACATGGCTGTGCTGTTCCCCCTCAGAGATCTGCAGTTCTTATAATGAAATCTTTGGTGTCTTTCCTAACCTATAATTTTCAAGTACTGGTGTGTCTACAGTACAGTTTCTCTCTGCTATTATTCCTTTGAAGTGAACAGGAATATCTGAACAATGGATCACGGCACAGTCAATTTTAAGAGATTGAAGAGCTTCAAGAAAACTCTTTACTCCTAATTAGCAGCTACTTTAATACACAGGAGTTTTGCAGCTGTCCCATGGCTATACTGAAAATCATTGCACTCATGGTTACAAAACACTGCAATGCTGGAATCAGGAAAAGACCTGCTGGTCATTTACTATAGATCAGTAACATTGTCCTTCTCTTTTCTGGGGCAGGAAGGACCACTATGGCTGGGCTGTGAGGATAAATGTGATATTAAGACTGCTGGGACGTTGTGTGACCAGGCCTGGATTACTATGGATGGGCAGAAGTTCTTAGAAAATCAAAAGATAGGACCTGGAAGCTGAACTTTCTGGATTCTTTCAAAAATTCTTGTTCCAAAAGTCTCTTTACATAAAACTATGTTTCCAATTTCATTTTAAGTTCAGTGAATGATTTTGTTGTAAGTTGTTCTGGGAGCTGTATAAATATACAACATAAATTATGTTGTATGTCTACTTACTATTCATTTGATTTGTTGAGCAGCATTTAGAATTACCCTCTTACAGCAGACAAACATAATATAAATATATCTACAGCACATTAGACAGATTTGGGACTGAAACAAGGTTCAACCTGGAAGTAAGGTTGGAAGAAGGTAACATTTTTAAATAATAACCCTCACTAACGAATTTTACATAGTTTCATTTGAAAATTATGACTGTTTTCTTTGCTGACCCTGATGCATATTGCAATCTATCACATTTTCTATCTCCTACTGTTCATCTTCCTCAACATGGATAGAAAGAAAACTATATTGTCTTTGAAACAATTGTTTTTTCTTGATTATTCTTGCTTCAGTAGTGACATTCATGACAGTATTGGAAAATGTCCAGAGCCTCCCACACTCCCACCTATAACAAATGTAAAAATTAGTATCACTTTTCTTGGCCACATTACCTACTGGGACACTGAGATTAAGATGAGGTATACGCATTTACTGTGCATACGTACAGTGAATATCTGCAAAACTGAAATGAAATTATCCACTTAGTATTCTCTTCTGTTTTTAATGTCTATATTTGAAGATAATTTTATCAGAGTTGCACTTATCAAAAGGAATAAACTACTTCTCATAAATTACTACTTCACACATAGGGTGAAACTATACAGATTGCAACTGATTTGTAAGTAGAACTTGTCCACCTGTGCTCCTCTCACAATTTCAGTTTTCTGTGACTTTATTTTTCACAACTAATTAGAAATAGTTTTATAGCATTACTGTGTGCTATTATGTATGTCCAGGTTTTACCCCAGAGATATTTGTGTTTCAGTTCTGAGTGAAATTCTTCCTGTACAGTAGGTAATTTGCAAGGTCCTTTGTAATACTTGTTGATAAAAGGTGCTATGTAAATTATCTTTACTACCATATGGCCTCTTCATGTTTCCAGTTCAAATCCACAGGGAAAAACCTCTCAGCAACATCAACAGAAGCACATCTGGTCCACACACACAGTCTATGACAGAGTATTCTTTTGGTTTGATTAGTCTTTCTATGCAAGTTCAAATGTATTGGACATAAGAAGAAGAAACAAAGCTTCTCAAAAATGAAACACACTCTACGATGTGTTTGAGGTATGCCAAACACTGTTCTCAGTAGAGACTAGCATTACAGATTTTAAAGGGACTTGGTGAGAGGGAAAATTGCTTGTAAGGGCACAGCTTACAAACCATCTGGACTTTCAGGTCAGTAGTTAGCTGCAGAAATGCTCCAGACATTGCATATTAAAAGACAACATTATATATTTTACTAAATTCTCCTTTCCCCCTGCTGCTGACCACTGGGCACGGACACAAAAGTGATGACTGTTGATACAGTTACGTTGTGTGATGCTTTCAGATGAGGGAAACAAATACTTACCCATGGGATATACTGATTATCATGCCTGCAATGTAGGCAGAGTTTTCTTCTACTGCTTACAGAAAAGCATGCCAAACTTGTGTCAGTGATTCTTTCCATTGAGCCTCTTGCATTCTGAAAACATTTTCAAGATAAAAATGACAATGCCAGTGAGAATGAACCTTGACAGCAGTATAATGAAATGTGTGGGAGGCTACACTCAATCTGCAGACTTTGAAAGAAAATTTTATTCCACCTCCAGTCCCGCAAGATGTGGTATTGGACCAAGGACTTTCAGTACAAGTAGCAAGAGCACACAGTCTAATCCATGCACAGTGAGAATAATCCCTTCTGGTACATGCAATATTAATACTCCAGGGTTTTCTCCATCTGTTGTCATGTGTGCTTAAAGTGTACCTCTTTGGGCCAGGAAGTGACTTAATTGTTTCATGTATTTACTTGTGCCTAGCACAGTCAGGCACTCTCAGGGGGATATAATCACTACTGTAGTATAAATATTTTTTTTTCTCTTGAAGAACTCACAGGAATGAAGGAATGATATTACCCCAAGGCAGAAGAGGTGGACTTGATGGACCTTTCCAATTTAGCAACCAATCTGTGATTCAGTATGAACTACTTCCTAAAAATAGGTCTGTTTTTTGTGAGTGAATGCAAATATAAAAATTATCTCATTACTTTACTTTAATGAAGCTCCAGATTTTCATTCAATATAACTTGTATAAATCTACTGCAAAATGTAAAAGAACAGCAGAAGAGATTTTCTTTCAGTACTGGTGGGAAGATGAAACCAATAATTTTGGTATATGAGGTGAAGGTAGGAAAAGAAACTGGGCTTTCTTGACAGCTCTCAGCTCTGAGAGGATATGCCACACATGATTTATAAAGCATAATTTCTCCTATAAATCTCAGGCAAAAACTCCTTAACCAGTTCTGTAACCCTGAGTACTAAGAAGCTGGACTGTAACTCTACAGCCATGTTAAGAGGAGCATTCCTATTTGTAATCCTGCTGCAGTAGAGGCAACTCTCATGCTTATATTGCTGTGGGTTTATAGTGCTTCACGTGAATTTTTTGTAAGTTAGTTATTAATGACTAAAAGGAATCAGGAAAATGGTGATGAACTTTAGATGGCTTCAAGTAAAATATGGATGCTTGTCAATTTTGAAGAAATTCTGTGAGTTTCTAAATATAAAATTAGAGGATTTAATGGCCTTATATTGACTGTACATGTTAATTATTTTAAAAATCTAGCAAGATTAAAAAGTAGTAACACAACAGGAGGGTTTTGTCTCTATATAGCAACTTCTAGAAGAAAATTAGATCCAAGGCTGCCTCTTTTTTTTCCCTCTTAGTATACTGAGTACCCTCAACAATTAATTCCAAGCTGCTACTTTTTAGTTTATGAATAGGTCACAGATAAGAAATAGATTAGACTCCTGTTTGCATATTCAATCATCCTTTATTGTCCTGCTAGCCTACACTTTCTCAAGTGAGTGGTGAGCATTTTTCCAGCAGTGTGTGCTGGAAAAGCAGAGGTAAGGAATGTCCAGCTGGTTTGCTGCTCTGTTGAAGTCTGTGTTTGGTTGATCTGAGGGGAGAATTACATTGCTCATGGGGGAAGCTAAGATGTGTGCTTGTGTCTTTTGAGTGATGAACATGCATTTCAAATGTATTCCATTAAAATATTCCCTCCTGGGATAAAAGTGCTTTTGCAGAGAGAGACTGCTCAAAGGAGATAGGAAATTGGAAAATTTACATTTCTTCCAGGAAAACATTCAAGTGATTTTTTTGTCTTTAAGATTTTTTTTTTCATTCTGAATTAAGATAAAAAGCAAGAGTTCACAGTTTCTCTTGAGGTAAAAACTCTGTTTTAGGAGAAGCAGCCTGGAATTTTTGGTGCTTCTTTAGCTGCTAACAGGCAATACAGCTGTCACCTGGGAGTGGTTTTATTTCTCAAATTCCATTCATTTCTTTCATGCAAGTGCTTTTGAGCTGATGGTATATTTCTTCCATAGTAATTTTGACCAGCTCAAATAGCTGGGGTGGGATGTAATTACGAATGTGAGTGAAAGATTGCAATGACTCATTTCACTATGGAGAAGTCAACTTCAACTTGCTTGAACTGCGAGGGATCACGGAAATTTCAGAAAATTTCCCCCAAAAAGCCCTTTGCGAGTGAGGAAAACGGGCACTTCTCATGGAGGAAAACCAAAAAAGTTTTGTCATTCTTGAGCGGTGCACGTTTCACACCGCTGCAAGCGCCCGGGATGCTGGCTGTGCTGGCTGTGCCGTGCTGGCTGTGCCGTGCTGGTCTGTGCCGTGCGGGCTGTGCCGTGCTGGTCTGTGCCGTGCTGTGCTGGCTGTACCGTGCTGGTCTGTGCCGTGCTGGTCTGTGCCGTGCTGGCTGTGCCGTGCTGGTCTGCGCTGGTCTGTGCCGTGCTGGCTGTGCCGTGCTGGTCTGTGCTGGTTTGTGCTGTCTGTAGTGTCTGTGTTCTCTGTGCTGGTCTGGTCTGTGCTGGTCTGTGCTGTCTGTACTCTCTGTACTGTGTGCTGTGCTAGCTGTGCTGTGCTGTGCTGTGCTGTCCGCACCGCGGGTCTGTCGGGGCTCCTCGCTGAGGGCGCCCGCCCGGAGGGGAGGCCGGGCCGGGCCGGGCCGGGCCCCGGGCACCCACAGCCGGGCCCGCCGAGCCCTCAGGGAACGCTCGTGGGCCCTAAGCAAGGGGGAAAGGCCGGAAAGGTGCTGAACAGCGAGGAGAAAAGTGTGGAAAACAGCCCTGCGACCCCCGGGATCAGGGCAGGAGGAGGCAGTCCGAGCCGCGGAGCAGAGATCCGTGGATTGGACGGGAGCCCCATAAGGCAGCCAGCAGGTTCTCTCAAGTCTCTCCGATGTGAGGGGATGCAAATGTCCTTCTAGAGCTTGCTTGTTACAAGCCATGGCAAAAAAATATCTCAGGCATGGGAGAACACGTGTCTTTCTGAAGGAAAGCGTATGAAAAGCCTGCTTGTAACAAGCAGACTCTTGCCTGGATCTTTTCATATGTGTGTTTGTATTTTAAATCTTCTGAAGCAAACAAAAAAGTATGGTTGCCTAGGAGACAGAAAATATACAAGTACCAATGATATTTCATTATTGAACTGGATCAATCACTTTTTGGCCATAATTCTTAAAGCCCTGGCAGTCTGACAAGATAGTCATCATCCACACTAGGCATTGCCACAAAATCTCTGCAAGGAGTTTTTCCACAGGTTGAATTCACTTCCAGTCAGGCTACAGGGAGCGAGAGCCCAGCCACAGACCACAGGCTGCAGTGAAATCACTAAGCAGGGCCCAGCGCTAGAAGTGCTTTCCTTAGTTGCAGTTTCTGGTCACTGGCCTGAGTGCAGACAGCCCTCAGCCTCATCTTATCCTGTTTGCTTTTCCAAAGGCAGTATGATATTTAATTAGCTACAGTTTGTCTATTTTTATACTGAAAACAAATATTTGCAATTTACATTGTGTAGTAAATTGCATGTTAGATCTGATCCAGCCTAAGAGAATGTCAATGCAAATGGTTTTTATAAATTTCCACATGCAGCTCCTGCAGAATTTAACATGAGCTGGGCCCTGAGAGGTTCTTCCTGCAGCCTAAAATTGGGACAGACCTGTGCTCTCTCTAGCTAGCTTCAGGAAGCTTGCTCCATCTTCCCAGGCTGTTTCTCAGCCAGCAGGGTTTGACTATCTGCCTCTTCCCTGATCATGTCAAGTACTTATGGAGTGGATGGCCCAAACAAACACCTTTTAAGCATGGTAGTGTGTTCAAAGTATCACAAAATAATAAGCTACTTTCTCACCTTGCAAAGCTTCCTACTTATTTCCTATGTGCAGTTACAATATTAAAATCAATGTTATTATTCACCTGAATGTATGCTGTTTGACAGGGTTTGCAGAATCAGGACCTCATCTGAATTATGGAGAATATAAATTGTATAAATCAGGGACTAAATCAATTACAGTCAGTGAAGATGAACCAAAATCCTTTCTGTTTTTCAATGTATAGTGTGGGGGGATAGAATGGAAGAAAATAAAGGTAGTGCAGAAGGTAATCTCACACCTGAGGAGTTGCAGCTGTACTAATCACCAAAGATTAGGAACAGGCCTGCCCTTTATAGGCCACAGCTGTGTCCAATAAGGATGAGTGCTATAAAAGAGTGGGTTAGCTGGGTGAGGAGTGGGGTAGTGTTTGTTGGCTGTGCTGTGAAGAGCTGCATGGGAGAAATCACTGAAAAGGTATGGGAGTTTTGCAATAAGATGACAACGGCATAAAGAGTTGTGGTTTTTTTTTTTTTCTTTAATTAGACTTTACAGCTTTTTCTTATACTTTTGACAATTTAACTGTACTTATCCAAACTGAGATCTCATTAGATTTTAATTTTTTGGTGAGAGCATAATTAAGATAAGCCATCAAACAGCCCTAAACACACAATCCTTTTTACCTCAGTACTTGGAGCTCATCAAGACATATAGTCCCTAAATGTTGTACCACAAATTAGTCTGGGTTGGATGCTTAAGTAGAGAAAGCGTTTTGCTGTGGTAGTACACAGTCATAAGAAATTGTTCTTCAAACATTTTGGTTTTAGACTGCAGCTGGCAGTTCATCTTCATCTGCAACCTACCATTTCATACTGGGGTTTTGATCAGTCCAGGGACACGATGTAGTCCTGTGTCACATAACCCAGGGCATTTTCACATGCCTCTGCAGGGTAGACCAGTTGACTGCAACTTGTAAACTCACCACTTAGGCAAACTGTTATGTAATTGCAGGAAGATGTCTCATCTCCCTTTGCCCTAAGCTGTCACATATGGCTGGATTCTCAGTGGCTGAAAAATAGTTATTAAAGGCAACGGAAATTGTGCTGCTCTACTAGCTGAGAACCCAGGCCAAAATACATGTGGGAGTCATAAAACCTCTGCTATGGTTTCTGATATTTTCTGCTGTTTTGGTGCTTTGTCCTTCTATATGCCTTTACAGTAACTTCTGATTTGTATTGTCTGGGTGCAAACAGGATTGAGCTTTTTTATCAGTTTACATGTATAGACACATGTTCAAAAGTAATTTCTGCTTCCTGCAGTAGGACACCAGGGAAAGGTGTAAGAATCCCTTTGTTTTTTGGCAGAAAGTGGGGTGGACAGGGCTCTGGCTGCTGCTGAGGCCGATCTGGTTTCTCAAGATGCCAGTGGTGGTTCCTGAAGCACTGGGGGATGAATGTACTCCAGGTGTCACACCCAGTTAATCATTGTTACCTCAATGGCTCAGGTGTGCTCAGAGACTGCAGTGCTGCTGTTTTCACTGTCAGCTCAGTGAACTGAGTGGGGCTGGAGGATTTTTCCCCCCTCCACTACATCTTTGGTGCAGACAAGAGCAGAATGTGCTGCCTACGACAATTAGTGTCTGTAGAACCTGGAGTTTGGGGCAAGAGACACCTGAAAGACCAGTGGGTGACCTGGCTACCTGAAGAGTATGCAGAAGTGTTTGGAGCTTAAATGAGATGAAGGAATTCAGTTGCAACACAGGTGTGTCAAAAATAATCTAAGCACGGCTGACAGGGCTAAGATTGGCATTTACTTACACTGGTAGTATCTTATTTTGCTGCTCTTAGAGGGTATCATTCAGTGAGAGTAGAGTCACAGCAGTTAACTGGATGGCAAGTATTAACACTTTTAAGGCCTTTTATTCTGCTTATATCTGCTTTTATTCTGCTTTTTTTCTTCCCACCTGTTAGATGTACAGTATTTTTTTGAATACTGAGCAGTAACTCAGTGCAGGTCTGTGCTATCATTTTGTTGATCCTTCTAGAAATAAAAGAAAGGAATTTATGTAATCTTTAAGTAAAGTAACTTTCACACTATAGATGTTGCTGTATCTTGAGCTCCTACTAAGACAGCACTGAGTAATAAGCACTGTATGTTACATATATATATAATTTGCTGTCCATTTTAATTTAATTGTAAGTATTAAATATCTATCTGGGATAGAAAGGATATTTATTGCAATGTGAATATTGTGCAGGTGATTTTTTTAAGTTTTAGAGAAAGCAATTATTTAATTATTTGGATAAAGCAATTATTTTATTAAATAATAATTTTAAAAATTAATTTAAATAATTTAATTAAATAATTCGTATGTTAATGGCACGCATTCTTTATCACAAAAGCAAGGTAAGAAATGCAGTATAGTGTGGCGTTGCGTTGTATAAATGTGTCTCTGTGAGACCAATAGACCTGCGGCCTGTTCTCCCACCAGGGGGCAGGACGAGACAAAAATTAAGGAGAGTCAAGGGGGACAAACCCAACAGCCCTGCTCTTGATCCCCCACAGCCTCCATTTTTGCAAAGGCACAAGCTCTGCAGCTGTATGATTATCTAAGTGAAAGCGAGTATTCTGGTTTTTGGTTTGCCTTTTTTTTTGAAGGGGGGATATGTAAACGATGCTTGGCTTCTGCTTTATTGAACATACACATCACTGCTTCTGAGGTACTGTATGTCCTCAGAAACAGAACTCCTATGGTGTCTTTTCAGGAGCACTTTTTAACTATGTAGAGCTGTATAATCTGATTGTTTCACATCTTGTAAAAAAGTTGTTCTTTAAATCCTGTCTGCGGTGTTTTAGCTTCCAATTTTTCTTAAACAAAATTGGAAGATAGACTCTGCAATTCAAGCCTGTAGCATTGTATTGTTTGTTGTAAAAACAACAGAGGAGGAGCCTGAGGCTTAGCATATGCCCAGTTACAGGAGAAATCTGACGTTGTAAGTGCTTCTTGTGTCTAGGAATAACGCAGAAGGCAACCTACTTTCTAAGATATTGCAGTGACCCACTTGTGCTCTGATGGGAGGACATCACTGACTGAAGGCTGTTTAGCCCAACCATAAGTCATGCTTAGCTACGAGGAGCAAAACCCAATGCAAAAACTAGGTTTGGTCATGGAAGTGCTTATAATGAATTCTGCTCATAATTAATTATAGCCTAATCCCAGATGATTCGAGTGCTCATCTCACAGCAAGAAGATGGTGAGAGACTTTTTAGTAATTACACTACAAAATCCAATATCTGGTAAAAGTGAGAATCATCTGAGACTAGAAATGTGTCATCTAGTTACCAGGCCATTCCAAACCCACAGGTGAGGTGGGAAGCCTGTAGCAGGTACCTGCGGGTTACTAACATGATTACTAGTCATGTTTTTACATGTGTATTACCAGAGGTACAAATTGTGGTGCACCAGCAACTGTGCTGAGACAAAGTGAGTTTTCATCCCTCATAGCTTTGGCAGTGAAAAAGCTACTTAAAATTAACAATGTGCTTAGCTTTGCTGAAGGAAAGGCTTGAGGAATGTGTTTTAGCAGTTACCAGCAAAGTAGTGCCCCTTTTGTTTAAGAGAAAGAGATTTTATTTATGACATGTAATTTAAGACTCAAATAACTTGAGTATCTCTGCCGTTTTTGTTTTTCATTTAAACTTTATGCTTCAGTGTTGCATTTGGCTTGGGAGATAAGTTATTCCGGTAGGTCAGCTGTGTCAAGCAGATACTTAGAATAAATGCAAACAGATGTGGAAGTCTGAATGCTCAGAGGGGTAAATAACTGCATGGAGGCTGATATATGCTATTTCTTACCTATCACTTTTGAATTGAATCTGTGAATCTCAGCACTGTGCTCTGCCCTGTCAAAACTAAAGAACAGCTTTGGGTGCTGGTGGGTTGTGCCGATGAAAGTATTTACAAGAACTGACCACAGTGCAGGAGCCAAGTAGCACTTCTGTCACAATGACATACTTGTGATCATCTGCCAGTTCTCTTGCAAAGCTGACAGAGACTTTGATTATGTTTCTTCTATATATCCTTGGGATGATTTTCTCTTTTCATAACTCAGAACTATGGGAAAAAAATCCAGAGCCTGGAATGCTTCATAATCTGTACTTTTAAGTGTACACAGACTAAAAGTTATGCAGGCTGAGTAGGACCCAGCATCCAACCCAAGCTGCTTCTCAAGCATAATCTATACTGAGTTCAAAGTAGGTTCCTCAGGTTTTTGAGGCCTCCAGTTCTGGAGACTTCTCAGGCTCCCTGGAAGACCCATTCTACTGCTTTCTGTCCTGTCACTGTCAAAAACTATTTTCCTAATCAAGTCAGAACCTTCTATTTAATTCATGAAAGTTAAGCAGTGTACATAATGTTAAATAGTTAGGTAGCATCTTAAGTAGTTAAAGTGAGAATTTTGACAGAGCTGGGGTATGAGAAAAATCTGGAAAAATAGCCCCCTTCAGAATCTTTTAGATTGAGAACAAAAATAACTTTTCTAATCTTGATACTTTTTTCTTCTAACTACTGGAATTAAAAGCTGTCAAACATGAGTTTAAAAGGAATCTGGATTTCAGTACCTGTTGGAGGATGTAAATAGAAGTATTTCTTATGATGAATTAGCTTCTATCTGATATTTTTTTAAACTTCATTGGACCAAAACCTTTTAAGAGAGTCTTGGCTTCTCAAGTATCTTCCCATCATTTTTGATATAGAGAGAAGCCTTAAAGGATGATTACAGCTAAGGGCTTATGTAATAGTAGGCAACATTTCCTCAAAGAAATCTTTGCTCTAGAGCAGTGACTTGAGGGTGCCTAAGCTGTTACTTTTAATCCTAGTGTTGATATTACTATGAACTGTATGAATTCTTCTGATGAGAACAAATATAGGGGAAAGAATATAAGAGAATATGTAATCTGATGTTTTAATGAAGAAAAAACTCAGAGTCAGTACTCAAAACTTGTGTGAGGATAAACCAGATCCTACAGGAGGAATATGGAGGGCAAAAGCAGCTCCAAAAATACCTGTAAACAGCTAAGAATAACTATTTACATTTATTGTTGCACTCAATGACTGTTATTTTTATACTGAAAAGAAAAAAAAAAGAGTAATCCCTGCTCTGTTATGCCTTTCTCCTTAGATGCTTGTGTTTGTGTTGTGATTTGATGCTTTGACTCCCTTCCTTCATCCCCTAAGCTACAGGTAGGTTGCACAAGCTCAGTCAAAGGAGAGAACTTCTCTGTTTCTTCTCATAACTGTAGACTGATCTTGGAGTCAGAAGGCTCTTAAAATTTGGGGCAAGTCATCTGCAGCTTCAGTGGACAAAGAAAGCAGCACAGGCTGTACAGTTTGCAGGGTGTTCCTGTGGCCAGCAGGAGAAGCAGGGAGTACTGCACACCTCCAACTTACAGGGACCCTCATGACCTGGAGGATCAGGTGAGGGAACAGAATTTGGTGCTTTTCCAGATTATCCTTACCAAGTGCCTATGTTGAGCATTATTTTTCATGGTTTGCAAGCTAGCTGATTCTCACTGTTTAGGAATTGCCATCAAGGCCTGAAGAGCAGATTTGCACTTGGCAAGACCGCAGTGCATTCCACTGTGTTCAGTTCCTCCCTTTGGGGTTTGATGTGGTTGTGTCAGAGCCCATCAGCCTGTGATTTCACATATAGCTGCTACTTCTCAGCTTCATCGAGGTGTGAATGACATACCTAATGATATTGCCATACACCACTTCATACCTTATGACTTAGGGAGAATTCTTCCTTTTGTGAAAAAAGTGCAATGTGGATGCAATGTACGGTTTCCTTGGGCCAGAGAGGAGTACAGGATATAAAAATACTCCATAGATGCATACATATTGTGGAGTAGGAATCTCCTTTATTTTTTTCCTCCTTTATCTTTTGTTTGTTTTATAACTTTAGTTTTGTGTGTAACAAATTTTATAGAATAAATGTATTTAATATTGGTTTAACTGAGAAAATGTAGAGGATAAAACGAAAGGCATAAATCCAACAGAAAGGCTATAGATATCTTCTTGGCTTGCAGATATCTTCTTCAGTGCTGTTTCCATGGAAATTATTTATAGTGCCTGGAGGGAGTGAAGTGCAGGTCACAGATCTGCAGAGCTACAGTAGGCTTTCAGCCCAGTTAGGCAGAAGCTGACAACAACAAATGGGCATGTCTTTGAATGAAGCTCTTCTGCTTTCAGAGGAAAATGTAATCTCTATTAAAAATGTGGCTTTGAGAGAAAAATATTAATCTCTATGGCAGTTTCGGGTGAAATTGGAACCAAGAGCTGTCAGTTTTCATTATGAAAACAGCTTCAAACTGTTCTTCGCTTTCCCATTCCCCCATCGCTTGAAGTCATTAAGGTCTTCATCACATTTATTAGAGCAGAATTCTAAGTACCATTTCAGATTACCACTGTGTATTCCAGTTTGGCTAAATATTTTAGTTCTTGAATGTCTACCTGGGATATGCTCAAAAAGAGCACAATAGGCAAATTTGGTAAATGATGAGGATATTGCCAGTCATCAAGGAGCATATTCTGCATTTTATTTACATAAAAATGCATTTTGTATAAAATATTAAACCTATATGGAACATTTTATATGTTCGATTTATGTATGTTGCACATATGTGTATTTTTTCTTAAAGACTTACAAAAATATGTTATATAATCTATGTGACAGCTTTTTATAGAAATTAATGCTTTGTAAAAAGACTTTTTAAAAAAGGGTATGCAGATATATGGACTACAGTTTGAACTAAGTATCACTCTTGTTTTGTCACAAGTTATTTGGCAGTATTCTCTTTTAGAGTTTTAAAACCAAAATAAATTTGTTATCCATTTAATTAACTATATTTTTTCTTTTATTAAGTTAGTAATTTGTTTCTTCATCTCTTTCTTCCTAATTTATTAGAGAACAAGGAACATTCCCTATGCTCTTAAAAATTAGGGTATGCCTAGGCTCTCTGTGAAACAGGTACTGTGTAAATAGCTATAGAATGAGAGTGTGTGACCAGGCAATGTTTTTTTCCATTTTGCTGGAGAAATGAAGGATGTTCAATGTACAGGCAAGTCACTTCAGAATGACTTCATCTATATTCCAGGAAAAGAATAAATTCAGGAGGAAAGTAGTGAAATGGAATGTCCTGATAATTATTTTTTAGGATAGTAAAGATTTGCACTGTGAATGTTACTGTTTCTCATTTGACTGTGCTCTCATTCACCTTTGAACTCCTGTAGGTATGTTGTACACTGTTTCCAGCAGTTCCTTCAAAATACAAATGACTGAATATTGGTGATCACTGTGAAGGGTTTAAGTAACAACACTACAGATATGAATCAAATTCACATTGGTTTAGCTGCAAACCCTGATTTTAGTGCTTCAAACTGTTTTTCAGCTTTATTTTAGTGTCTGAAAGGTTCTATCTACTGTAGTGTGATATACTTTAGTGTAACTTCTTAGCCAAATAAACTGGGAAAGTCAGGAGATAATCAAGGTATTGAAGCAGGCCAGGTCTGCTGGTTATATCAGCAGAAGAAAGTAACTTCTGTGGAATCCTAAATAAAGCGAGAGGACTCATTACTGCAGAAGAATCACAGAATGGGTATGAATGGAAGGGACCACAGTGGGTCCTGTAGTCCAACCTCCCTGCTCAGAGTGATCCTAGAGCAGTTGGCACAGGGCTGTGTCAGACGATTCTGGAATGTCTCCAGGCTGGGAGACTCCACACCCCCTCTGGTCACTCGGTCCCAGTGCGTGGTCAGCTGCACAGTAAAGAAGTTCTTCCTCATGTTCAGGTGGAACTCCCTGTGCATCAGTTACTCCCCATTGCCTTTTGTCCTACTGCTCAGCACCACTGAGCAGAGCCTGGTCCATCCTCTGACACCTCCCTGCAGATAGGCATTGATGTGATGAAGTCCCCTCTCAGTCATCTCTTCCTGGCTGAACAGCCACAGCTCTCTCAGCCTTTCCTAGTGAAATGCTCCAGTCCCTTTTTTGTCTTTGTCAACCTCTGCCAGACCCACTCCAGGAGCTCCCTGTCTGTTTTGTTCTGAGGAGCCCAGAACTGGTCTCAGCTCTCCAGATGTGCCTCACTGGGGCTGAGTAGTGGGGCAGGATCACCTCTCTCAGCTTGGGGCAATGCTCCTCCTGACTGTCACAGCATATTATGAGCTCATGTAGTTTGTATGTCTCTCCTCAGCTCCTGAGAAGGAAAAGATTGAAGTTCGGTTTCTATGCCAGGGCTGTGACAAGGTCTCTCTAATCCCCTCCCCACTCCGCAATAGTTGTTAACTTTCTTTTCATTTGGTAGATACTTTTAAAATTAGCACACAGTTTTTCTAACGGGTCAATTAGGTAGGCCGCTTGGCCACTCAGGTGTAAAAATCTTAACTGTGTCTGCCAACTGGAGGTTAAATATTAACCACAACCTAGAAATTCAGCACTCACCTCATTAATCCATTTGCAACCATCTGTCATAAAAAGCTGCAATACGTGACACCACTTTTTTCCCCCTTTGGCATCTGCCAGTTGTTTTTAATCTCAGGAAAATGTGTTGTTAAATTCAGTAATTTTGTAGCCATGTGTTTGTCAGTTTAGAGATCTTGGCTGATATTTATTAAAATTGCTTTCATTAAAGTAGCTCAATTTGAAATCTCCTGTATATGACAGTAAACAATTCTTCCTTGGTGTCACTTTTCTTGTTGGGACAGACTGTTCTGAACAACAGTAGGCACAAAGCTGTTGTGCCTTGGAGATGCTTGGGTGGGGTTGGGGGGGTGGGGAGAGAGTAAAACAAACCCAGTGCATATGCTCCCTTCCTGTGCAAAATGTGTTCAGATTCCCATGGAGGTATGGAGCAGGTATGGAAAAAAATACCTTAAATATGCAGGAGCAATCCCATGCATTGGGATCCATTGTGGTCCATTCCTACAGGCATGGAGGGGGTACAGAGAGCAGTAGGACTTGTGAACCTTTCCTAACACGCATGATGAAACGAAGATCGAGTACTGAAGCACATTCTGTAGTACTGAGGAGAGTAAATCTGTATCTGCTTCTACAGTATCACGTGTTACAGACCGAATGCTGGCTTTTATCTCTAATTGAGGTCAAACATTCAGCGGCTGATCATTTGTTTTTTACCTATGGTGGTGTTATGAAGATGTAGAATACTTAACTCTCAAAGACTTAATTTTACATTGGTGGAAATAACTGCTGTGAGCAAAAGCACTGATACACCATCAAGGCTGCCTGAACAGGGCGCACTTAGGCATTACAATACTCCTTCTTGATGTGCAGTAGCCTGCTGAGATCCATGCTTAGATCCATGCTATCCTTTCTGCATAGCTATTAAAATAGTCTTTATTTTTCACCACAATGAGCAAGATGGACTCCTTCAGTCTTTGAGACATGTTCCTTTGTTACTTTTTCTCATTGTGTGTTGAAGATTCCTTATGGTAAGTGAAGGTTTAAGACAATGACAGCCTTCTGAAAAATATTTTTTTGAAAGAGCATTAATCAACAGTATTGGTTTTGCTGCAAATCTTTTATATAGCTTTTTCCAGCACTGTAAAAAACCCTTTATGTTCTTTTGTAAATGGAAATAGATATATTCTTTTTGTCTGTATTTTGCCCTCAAATTCCCATGTATACAATTGCAGTAGTAGTTTCCTAACTTCTTGCTTATCTTTTTGCTCTACAAACATCCTGAATATAGACAGTCAGAACCCAGAGTATATCTCACAAGAGGAGCACTAAAATACCATTTCATAGGAATGAAACAAGATTTTAACTCTATGAGATACTTCTATTTTGATGGGATCCCTATTCTTTCAGTTGTATAGCAACTATATTTGTGTTTAAGTGTAATAATACTATAGTAAAGCTGAGTGGTTTCAACTCCACTGTCAGCATAATGTTTTGACATAGCAAAGTGTAAGATAAATAAGATGTACTAAGAAGTAGTTTTTAATTGACAATTGGTTCACAAACAGGTGTCTCAGTTTAGTAGCCATTGTCTGTTGGGGCTGAGAGAAATTGCCAGCTAGACATGAGTACACTGCTTAGCTGTACAGTAAGTGAGAAGGGCAAGTCTTCTCTGATGAAAAATTTGCAATGAATTGGTTTTGGTTTGTTTTTTTTGGTTTTTTTTTTTTTTTTTTTTTTTTTTTTTTTTTTTTTTTTTTTCCCC
>JAYDZK010000006.1:18713209-18766196 GCA_034509185.1 Euphonia xanthogaster | reverse complement strand
AATGAGTTGTTTTTGTTTTTTTTTTTTTTTTTTTTTTTTTTTTTTTTTTTTTTTTGTTTTTTTTTTTTTTTCCTCTGAGGTGCTAATTGAAGCTTAGCAGTAAAAAAGACAAGATTGACAGTGATAGTGAAAACTCTCACGGAGACCTATACCCACTTCAGAAAATTTTACTAGTCTAAACAACTTTCTTGGCTTTTATTTTCTCTTGCATCAGATTAATATCTTTATTTCTCTAAACTGAAATATGTACCAAAAAAGTAAGATAAACAGTTTCTTTTCAGCCAATGACTAGCCATGTTCTTATCAGCTAAGCAAAATACTGCCCATTAATGCTTCTAGACTTAGTTTTGCATGCTACAGTCCTTTTTTTATTATTATTTTTTATTTAGGCAAGCAGGCAGAGTGAGACTTCTGAAATACATCTAACAGAGATTACTTTATAAATTAATTTAACAGAGTTGTCCCAAGTTTGTTAAGGACTCTAAGATGGACATCCCTGATGAAATATTCAGGAGAGATTTGTTGCTCAGTGAAGTTCTCTACTAGTCATTACTGTGTGGTAGCTCTACTGAGACATAAAATATACTATATGAGATTTTCATGTAGCGCTTCAGCTTCACTACTCTTTCTCTAGAGCTTATTTCACAGCAGCTTTTGCAGAACCATTTTGAATAAATATCTACTCCTGTGTTTGCATAGCCAATTCATATGAGTATGAATGAGAAGAAATTATAATTTTTCTGCTGGTTACTGCACTTGTGAGGAGTACTTGTTTCTATCATAATTATTTTTTATTTTTTGTCTCTATAGGATTTTAAAGTATCCGTTCAGCAGCTTGTACACATGAGCAAGATGATACATAGTGTGCACTCTGAATAATTCTAGGCAAATAAATATTCAGATGTCTTTGCAGAAAGGTGTGTCTGAGAGGAAGAGCACCTGGTGTAATCCAAAGTGACCACAGGGAATGCAGTTACATGGATGTGTCAGTTGCCTGTTGTCCAATTGGCACAGGAAGCTTAAATTTTCTATTACAGTTCTAGGATAATTATGCAGCTCCCTGACATGAATGGACTTGGTCACTCCCAAAAGAGAGCATGTTTGCTGTTAAAATAAAATGCAGTCAGTTGCTCTTGGATTCTCTTATTTAAGTCTGTCACTAAAGGCATGGGAGAGAGATTGTAGATAAATTATGTAACTGCCTTCATTTCAGGTCTGTAATAGTAATTACACATGGAAGTACATGAAGCAGAATGATTAATTTTTCTTGTTATGACTCAAACTTCACTCTGAACTTGTGCTAGGGAGTGTTTTCCATGAGCTATTTGCAATTGGGTGTCTGGTAAACAGTTATTGGGGTTGGGATGGCAAAAGTGACCAGCTGTGATGCTAAATGGAAGCATTTGAATTCTTTTGGGTGAAGTTGGTTCTACAGGCTGGTGTGTCTTAGTTGTACTGGTATAGTGACCTAGCTAAGATCAGGAGGATTTTTTGCCTTTTGAATTACGGTAGAATATTTCAATTGGAAAGGACCTATAATAATTTAGGATCTTATCTAAATGCTTGGCCAGCACAGGGCTGACCAAGGTTCAGAGCTTGTTATTAAGGGCGTTGTCCAAATTCTTAGACGACAGGCTTGGGGCAGCAACCACCTTTCTAGGGAACCTGAGCCAGTGCAAGACCACCCTCTCAGTAAAAAAATGCTTCTTAATGTCCAGTCTAAACCTTCCCTGGCACAGCTTTCAACCATTCCCATGTGTTCTATCACTGAATACCAGGGAGAAGAGATCAGCACCTTCCTCTTCACTTTCCTTCCTCAGGAAGCTGTACAGGGCAATGAGGTCACCCTTCAGCCTCCTTTTCTCCAAACTAGACAAACCCAAAGCCCTTTGCTGCTCTCCTAGAACGTTCCTGCCCTTTCCCCAGCTTTGTTGCCCTCCTCTGGATGCGTTTGAGTACCTTCACATCCGCCTGAAATGGTGGAGCCCAGAGCTGCACACAGAACTCCAGGTGAGATTGTAGCAAAGCTAAATACAGTTGGAGAATGGCCTCTCTTAACAGACTGGATTGTGCATGGAAAAGAAAACTTTGATCACATCTTTACAACTGCAAAGTAAGGACCTTGCTGTTAGAGCATCTTGTTGAAATGATTACATTACAGACCTATCTAGTCAAACCTCAAAGCCTGGTTAGATACCAGCTCAGCCCAGGTTGCTCAGGGCTTTGTTCAGTCTTGAAAACTTCCATGGCGGGTGATGGCACAGAATCCCTGGGGTACCTGCTTTATTACCTGATGGCTTCACAGAGGGAAAGCCCCTCCTCACAACCAGCCTGAACCTCTCTTGTTTCAGTTTATCCCCACCACCTCACACTCTCCTGCTATGCACCAGTGTAAAAGTCCTGGCTCTGCCTCCTCCAGGATCTGCTTGCAGGCCCTGGCAGTTTGCCAGTGAACAGGAAGATGTTTGAAGCACTGTTTATTTCACCTTTACATTGAACAAGATGCATTGAAACATCCCTGAGTATTTTTTATTTTTAAATCTCAAGCTTTCATAAATTCAGATTTTATGGTAGAAATAAGCATGCAGTATTTTTTTTCTTCCAAGCTCCTGAGTGTGTGTGAAAGAAATGAGAAAGAAATAGGGAAAAAACCCAAACCACAACAAACAAACAAAACTGAACAAACCCAAAACAAAATCAAAAGTCAAAAGATAAGTTTTTATTATTCTTGGATTTATAATTCTATTCACACTAACATTCAGTCTGGATGTGAAGTGTGTATGAGAGGATGTTGGTGAAATGCTTCTCATAACAGAGGTATTGTGTTCACAACCAATGAAGTCTTAATGCTTCTGCTTACATTGGGTGTACCTGAATATAAGGGTGACTTTAAAATTAGGATCTCAAGCATAGCAAAGGATTATTTTGTAGTTATTTACATTTTAACTCTCTAGATCTGTTTGTTCCCCAGTAAAAAATATACAGTCAAATAAGGAATAACACTAATTCTGGTGTTGAAGTTTTTTTATCTTTGTTTATAGAGTGGTAGTGAAAGCAAAGTGAGACAAATTATTTGATGTCACACACCAGTGGCTGACTTCCTACATCTCTTTACATCAGCACTGGGTGTGGTATCATGAGTTTTTTGAGTTTATTTGGTAAATTCCCTATCTGTTGGGTGAGTTTGGTATATAGCTGAACATTAACTAAACAAGGATATGAAACTGTGGGAAAGTAAAATAACGACATATATAGACCCTACTCTGATATATTCTAATGTGGATTTGAGTCTTAGATATTAAGCTTACCCTGCAGCAGAATCCGGCTGATTTGCTCCCAACCTTCCCCCCTCACCAAAGTGATGCGTGCGCTGTGACCATGTTTACTAACGAATGCTGAAGTGTGTGCAATAAGCATGGTAGTCTTTGAATATTTGTGAGTTCAGTGGAAAAACCCTAAAATTCAACATTTAAAAAAGATGAACAAATTATTTTCACACAAGGGCACAGCAGGTGCCTCATTGTCCCCATCTACTAATTCAAATGTTCATGCCTGTTACTGAACACACAGAACAAGCTGGGCCATCTTTGATTATTTGGTTTGTACACAGAAGTTCACTCAATGTATACACACACCAAAAGACTGGAGCAATGCAAACAGAGAAGATGTGTGTCAAACAGCGCTCACCCTCTTAATCATTTCAGTGGAAGTGAAAATGAAAATGGGGGGCTGAAACATGATCTCACTTAGCAGCTGGGCTTAGACCTGGATGCTGATTGTTTAGATGTCCTTGAATGGAGGTTTTCGTTCCAGTCTTCAGCTGGCTGCAATTATATTTCTATCATCTTTATTTTTAATATATGCTGATTTTTAATTTTTTAAAAATCTTACTAAATACGAAAGAGGCAAGAAAAAACATCTGCTGTAGAAAATATTCTGAATCACAGTTTAGAGAGCTTATGAATACTGTAGGTTTAACACTTGCACAAAACTGTGTGGGTGGCACACTGTTAAGTGCAGACAGTGGTGGGAGACTCCAGTATGGAAATCTTTTTTTAATGGTTGTGAAAAGATCAAAGAAAAAGTATTTGGAAGAAAAATGCTTGATTTGGAGGGAGAAAATATCATGTTGGACACAAATTAAATTACTGTATGGATTTGGACAGATATGACATGATTAAAAATCCATGTAGTTAATCCACCAAGTTTTTAATAGAGCTCATTACCATCATATGGGAAAATTCCTGCTGAGAACTTTGGGCTGATTAAGTATTAACCTATGGATAGAAGGGATTTGGCTTTTATTTCTAAAATCTAGATTTCTCATGCTATTCTATGAACCAGGAAGGATTTGAAAATTCAGCCATGTTTTTTCTTCACTAATGAACCTACGTGTTCTTGGCAGCTGTTGTCATTTTCAGCTCTTTCATTAGTGCTTCTACCTGGCTTTAATGTTGCTATGTCTACCAGCTGGGTCTCTAGCTAGGGCTCAGGAGATAATAACAGAAACTGAGAAATGGAGGATTGGGTTGAGCAAAATAAATAGAAGAGTCTGACAGAATGTAAAAGATTGTACTTGTTACTAGAACATTCTTCTGATTTGCAATATAAATGCCAACTAATATGTGTGTTCCATAGATCTGTCTGCCAAATATGTTGGACTTGGGAAAGAAATTTTCCTGCCAGTTGCTGTATACTTAGCCTGCCTGTCATTATCTCTCTCAGCTTGTTTTTTTCCCCAGTGATTGTGCATTTTACAGAAATACAAAAGACAAGCAATTTAAAAGGCTTTTTGTGTATAAGATACTCTACAGGCAACTTACCTGCTGGCAATTAAATGATTTTGTGTGACAGTTTTCTCCCTTGCATATAACATTTATGCCACAGAAATCATGATTGTGGAGATAGAGTTCTTATTTACTGATGCGTTAATTAGAGTGAATAAAAGCATAATTTTGTATATGGTTTAAAGAAAGCCAAGCAATTTTTAATACAAACAGTTTCTTTGCAGGAAGGCAGGAAATTTCATTTTCTATCCCTATAAATATTCACTCTTTAAATACCTTCTTTCTCATAATGAAATATGGATCCTTTAAAACATTAATGAACTTATAGTGTGGAAAAATGCACTCAGGGATCTTGAAACATCTAATTGAAACGACTTTGAAATATTGAATTTATTATCCTCATTTTATGTACTAACTTTATATGTACAGACATAAAAAGAAATTCTAACTAAAAATAGTATTTTCTGTGTTTTGAAAAAGTAGCATGAACTATTTGGATACCCATAGATTTTTCCATTTCTCTTAATCAAGAAATCAGTTAGTGTTTCTTTTTCACAAAATGTTGTAGCTCTGAAAATGCCATATTTTTAATTGAAAATATCTGGTCAAACACTTCTCATCTTCCTACACTACAGACTTCACTCTTATATCCATTTCTGACCCAATTAATACAAGATTTGTTTACTGCCATTTAAGTAAAAAAAAAGAGACGATACAGGACCTTTACCATATCTTGAATTATTTCAGGAATGTGAGCAGGTCCACTATTTTATTGATCTTTGCAGCAGTTTAGTCACCAAAATATGATTATGAAAACTTTTTTCAGGGCTTTCACATTGACACAGTGCTGAACTATCTTGGACAGATCATGCCTATGCTGAATACAAAAAACACTTGACATATTCAAAGTAATATAGAGGTGAGAAGGTAATATTCTCTGTAGCAGAGAGCAGGGGTGCCCCTACATGCCATGATTTTGCTCTTCTGAATAAATGTCCTCTAAAATAACTAACGAGGCACTTCAGTTGTAATGCCAGATGTGTCTCCGGGCCAACAATGCCCATGATCAGTGCACCTCCTCAGACACACCAGCAAACAGGGGCTGAGCAACAAGGGGATGTCACCTAATGTAATTGCTGGCTGGGTTCTTGGATCTCCTCAGACTTCTGGCATTGTTCAAGGGGAGAGGGATAATCTCCCAGTTATCATGTTAGAGGCAGGGGATCAGGGGCTGAGGATTCCCTGCTGTAAAAACTTGCATTTTCCTGTCAGCTGTAGAAAGTGTAGGGTGATCTGGTAGAGATAGGACCCCAAATGTGAAATACACCTATATGGATTAGCAAGCATCCTGCAGCAGCAGACCCTGACAGAGCGAGAGCACTGGGGGCCTTGTCAGCAGGTCACAGGAGAGCAGGGCCGTGTGGCAATCCCCATGCACATGAGATACCACCTGACTGCACTAAGCAGGCAGCTGAGGGAGTACAGGAGCAGTTCCTCTAGGCTTTCACTGTAGCTATTTGCTAGATTAATTACTGCTATATCTCTTATCTGAGGCACAGGCTGGGTCCTGGAGGCATTTGACATGTACCATGAGGCAACTCTTTTTCTCATTATACTGCCTGTAGTGTTTTCTTCTAGGTAACTGCTGGAATTGCTAGTTTAGTTTTTAGATCCTTCCTAGTGGAAACAGAAGAGCCAGAATTATAGATGTATTCTTTATGTGTATTGCATACTAGACACTGTGGCCTGCAGCCCACCTACTTATGGAAGGTCATCCACAAATCAGCTCTAAAGTCTCTGCTAGTTTAATTCATAGTCCATCTGCTGTCATTATTTTTTCATCACTTGTTTTCAAATGATGGTACTTCTAAGAAAAGTGAAGCTTCTGACTCTTGCTTAAGCATTGACTTGAGCACTTAAACATTTTATAGGGGATTGGTTGTGTGAAGTAGGAGAAGAAAGTGTCAAACATACCAAATGTATTCTGCTTCAGATATTTTTTATGTTTCTGAGGTTCAGTGCTCAGTTTATGTGGCAATGCTGAGTTCTGGCAGTCTCCTCCAGACTCATTTCTTGAGTCTCCTCCAGACTCATTTCTTGGGCACTATGCCATGCTAATGCCGCATTGGTTGTGACAAGGAGATGATTTCTTCAAGAAGTGCTTTTTTGCCTTTGTGGAATAACAGAAGTTTTTGTAGATCAGCAATTTATCAGGCTCCATTGGCTGTATTTTCAATAGGGTATCTTCAAAATAGACTAAACTAATATAAGACCCTAAAGGATCCCAGACAGACTGATGTCAAATTTTCTGCCAAAGAATGCTGTTTAATGAAAGTTTTGCTGTTTCACACCATAACATGGTTAATGTTTTGTAGGGGTGATGAATCCTATCTCCAAGTGGATTAAATTTGTGTCATGGACACCATGGATCAGAAATTGTTCCTTCTGGCTTAGAAGTAAAACATTAAGAAGTGGATTTCATGTAAATCCTCACTTCAGGGTGCTAAAGATTAAAGTGAGTTTTTATTAGCATAAATCTCTCAGTCCCAGTTCCCTGGACCCTCACAGCTGCCCAGAGGTACCTTCTTCTAAGAAACAGCACGGAGAGATTTTCTTAATTCATTGGAACTTGTTGGGACAGCCGACTGTGAAAAGCAAATCTGCTTTAGGCTATGTGGTTCCTTGAGCAGGGAATTAGAATCATTGTGCATTTGCGAAGTGCTAGGAAGGTGCTGTAATACTTAAATCTTGTAAAATAATTATAATCTTTCTTTGTTTGATCTTTCCCAACTCATATAATCCTTTTTTTGTTGTTCTTTAGCTGAAGTTCTTGATTATTGAAATTAATGCAAATTCAGGTATCTAAAAAATAACTAAGTATTATTCAATGCTTTCATAAAATTCAATGGAAGATGTAAGCAACCAGTGTTCTTGAAAATGAAATTATGCTTCATGAGAATGGGTAGCTAAAATGTAGTACCTTTAGTTGTACCATGAAGCCAAGCTGGATATTTAAATAGAGGCTGGACACTGGGCGTCTGTGTGGCATTTGTGCTTTATAATTTTGGCCTCACAGCCAAAAACCCAGATCTGAAAATGTGTAGAGTGTTCTTGGCTGGAAAACTAGAATTAGCTTAGTTAAATATCTGGAAGTGGGCTTCTATGTTAAGATATCACAGCTTTGGCACAAAGTTATACCAGTATTAAAACAACGTTAATGATACCGAAATGTTAAAGAATATTATCATGCTACCACACAGAGAAGTGTAGTATAGTCATGGCCATCTTATGACAAGGTACTACACTGAAATAGGAGTGTCATTGCTACAATGCCATTTATGGTTAGATTAAATGTGCATTTATTCCTGACTTAAGGCACCAAGGGTAGTATACACACACAGAGAGAGAGAGAGCATTTGCTAGTATTTGCAGAAGCCTCAAATTTTACTTTTAATTATAGGCTAAAAGATAGTAACGGTTTTTCTTTTATTCTGATTGAAATCAGCATCTCTGTATTAGCTTATGTATCCTAGTATGTATTAGATGTATCTATTAATGAAAAATAAGGCTTCAGGACTTTTAGCTGGCCTAAATGTTGTGATTTTCATCTTTCTGATGTATCTAAATTGCCTTCTCCACTTTTTACTTAAATTACTCATAAAATTCTTTACATATTTAGCTGGTGAAGCTGTATTGAAAGATAGCAGAGGTATATGAAATCATTGATAGATTGGTGGCTTTTTCGGGCAGTATTTTTTTCCTAGGGAATTGAGATTAAAACCTTGGCTTCCAAGTGCCCAAGTACTCTCCTCTTCAACCTTGCTCCTAAAATTGGATTTCTCTTATTCATTGTGTTAATTCTCCTGCTTCTTCTAAAAAGAAATGTTATTAAAATCATGATCAGAATTTTTATTCCCTTTACAGATGGAATTGTGGAGTTGCTCCATCCATTGTGTTAAAGAGAGTATTATACATCCCAAACACAATTGTATTTTAGGATCAGAGACTGTCTGTGACAAATTAGACTGAAGACAGCATTCCTTCTTAGTTTAAAAATTTTTATTTTATTTTATTAGGATGATCCTGTACCCTTTGACTCATGCTTGGAGGCCTCCTGTTAGTTCTTTTATGGGCGAAGATTCAGAGCAAAACCACTGTAGCTTAATACTGATGTTGAATAGCTTGGCTGTTAATTACATGTACCTTTTCCCAGTGACTTTGATGGAAATAATTAAGGTTTTTTAGACAGGCCAATCTAATAAAATACTATTTTAGATCTGATCACTCCTGTGGTTATGGAGAAGGAAAAACACATTTCAGGCTCACAAAAGCAGAAGAGAAAATGTCTGTTTTCTTGGAGTTCTGGCTTTTCAAATGAATTTGAGAAAAGTTGTGTACTGTAAAGAATTCTGTTTTAATTGGCTCTAAACATTAAGGGTTTCTTAAAATTGCTTCCTTCTCTGTAAGACATTTTAACAACACCAAGTGATTTAAAAAACTAATAATTTTAGGTTCTGTCATTATAGATGGGTGGATGGATGACTATCTGTCATTGCCTATGACAGGCACCTACTCTTACTGAGCTGTCAGCCTTGTGCTTTTAGATGATTGTTTGCAGGAGAGACTGCAGTTGTAAGTGAGCTCTTACTGTAGAAGGCTGAAGAGAAGGTATTAAAGCTCTCTTTCAGCAAAGCTGAGGTTTCATATGACAGGGTACTAAGTAAGTGCATGCACAAAGTACTGGACACAATTTTGAATATTATTTTTGGAGAGGAATATTGAAGTACCAATGTTCCCACAGACTTTGCATCTGGTTTTCGAACATGTAATTTTTGCAGTCATTTGTGACAATTTTATACAAAATCTGTGTTAGTTACAGTTGGTGGCTTTTGTGAAAGCCACAAAAGCCAGTGAAAGGACCTGTACAAAGTGTAGGAAAAAGGAGAATCACTTATTTATCTGTTTAGAGTCTGCCTATTGTAATTATTATTAGTTCCTCATTTTGGCAATGCACAGAACATTAGTGGTATAGAAAGTTATAATTGGATTTTTTTAAAATGTAAATCACCTTACAGCTGAATGTTGGTTATCAGCACCTAAATCCTGGGCGCTAAGGTTTCTTGTCAACTGTGTAAATTCTTAATTTTAGGTGACATACTGTAACTCAATGACCACATGTGATTGACTCTCATGCTCTGAGAAAGAAGAGTGGACAACAGATTACAGCAGTTCAAAATACTCAAATCATACCTGCCCTTTCATTTTTCATGGCAAAAATCAGCAGGGAGAGGTGTCTAAATGATATGCAATACTCTCCTGGTCCTGATTTTCCAGACATGCTGCTTTAACTGAAGCTACTCAGTTTTACTGGTGATGGAAGAAAATTCTGTCTATGAAACATTTTCTGGTTTATGAATGGCTACTTCTGTATATCATTTCACAGTATCCTGTTTATACCTGTATGTGGGCCATAGCCTGTCCTTCATGGTTGAGATCCATGGAAATATATTATGGAATCTATGTGAGCTTCTGGAAGTGCTTAAAAATCTTTATAAATTGCATTTCCTGCATAAATTAGCCGTCTGGTCTGCCAAAGAAATATCTCATCTTACTGCATGTTTTATTTAGATCTAAACAGAATATGTGTTATTCTAACTGTCAAGGGGGAACACAAGAAATTACCCAAGAAAATGATAAAAAAGTTTCAGTGAACCTCCCCATCTCCTCCCCACCCGCAATCTATTAAAATCGTTGTCTTGGGGGTTTTTTATAATGCATAATATAGGTGACCAGAATGAGTTAAAATTTATTAATTTTTTTGCAAAAGAAAGAAGTATTTAGAATAGTTTTGTCTGATGTTTTGAGTGAATCGGGTGTGACATTAACTGTTGGAAAGCAAGAAGAAACGTAGTATGCTGACGAGAGAGAGAGACAGAATTCTTTTTTCTCACATTATGGTGTGGGAATATTTTGCTAGGAAGTGGGAACCCTAAATCATGGCTGGTTCCTTGTCTTGAATAACAACCCATCTGAAAACAGTGTTCTGGAAATTATGGTTCTGACTCTTGTAATCAGCATTACCAGCATAAGCAAGGGGTTAGGATGAGCCCAGTGGCCATGAAGATGGAATAGATGGACAGAGAAGTTAAAGAAGTCCAGGACAGAAACCTTTTCAGCAGTTGTATGAGACTGATGTCTTTGGTTTTTCTGCTATATAGAGGACAAAGCAAATGTGATTTCAATCAATCCATTGTGAAAACACATAAAGTATTTTTATCATTATCTAATTGCAGTTAGAAACCGTTTTAATCATAACTAAGATCAGTTTAAAGATTATAAATGTTGAGTTTATAGTTATAACAGCAGAAATTAGTCCTATGACAGATGTGATTTTAAGACACAAACCCATGATGAAGATACTAAGAGTCTCATTAAATTGTTGCCATGTGCCATCGATACTGAAACATCTTCAAAAAATTAAAAGGAAGAAAGAGAGCATAAATAACGTTGGTGCAGGATATGTTACCTCACATTAAATCAGTATTCTACACTGACAATAGCTAATAGTGATTATGTCAGCTAGAGCAAGGTAGAAGGTTACTAGAAAGTTACTTCTGTAAGAACATTAACTCTGCATATCTTTCTATCTTCTCTTTGTAACCCTTTTTTTTTGTTTGTTTTGTTTGTTTCATTTTCTTTATACAAAGATGTCTACAGGGTTGCTGCAAATACATTTGGAAATTCCTGCTTTTTATGGTCTTAGTACTGGATCTCAGCAGGAGACTGGAGGCTTCTGTGTTCATTACCTTCCCTACCTTCCATCCAATTTTAAGGATCTGTGGGTAACCCCCAAACCCCATTTTCCTTTTCTGTCCCCTCCCCTTATTTCTAGGGTTATTTCATTAGGGATGTCAGGTTAAATCTGAGTCTCTAGATTGTCCTACAGCGTGGGTGGGATAAGGCCTGCGGTGGGCATGCACCACATCCTCCTAATGGTGAATTTACATGCATTCCCCCACAGTGCAGTCTGTTATTTTCTGTTACTAAGTGTAATTTTGTTGACAAATTGTCATGAACAATGAAGTTATTAGTTGGTTTATTTTAAAAGGATATTTGGAACAAGTGACATCTGATATAAATTTGTGATTAGGATAATTTATCTTTGAGATTTTCAGGCACATTAATGTTTTCCTAGTAGAACTGATTGGATTCCTGTCAAATCTGTCTAATTTGGGACAATTTCCCTACTAGAGAAATACTAGGTAAGATTTAGAAAGATTTGTTTTGTTTTTGTTGCAAAACTTGCTCTGTTTCTTCAATACGTATGAGTTTTATATGTTAGCAGTTATAGAAATGGACAGATTGTATTTGCTTTTAATCTAGTTTATGCTTTGATCACTCTTTGTCTTTTAAACAGTCACTGGTTGAAGTAATTTTCTTATAAATCCTTAATTTTTTCAGGCTCTCAGCTGGTTTTTATATTGTGTTGCTGCTTCAAAAGAGTCGTAAAAGTCAGCCTTTCAGTGTTTTGTGTTTCCCAAATTGCCTTTTAGAGGCTTTCTGCAGGAGAATCTGTAAACAAGGTCTCATCTGGAAATATAAAGGGGAAGTTAATATTAATATTTTGATGTAAACCTAGAGGGGTCTGCATTTTTAGCCATTAGGAACCAAGCAGAAATATAATGTCTGCTTTGCTACTTTTTCTAGTTTCTTTCTTTTGGGTGCCTTGCAATTGCACTTTGAAGTGGAAGTTATTGCAAGAGTAACAAGATTCATCAGATTTATCACAAAATATCTGTATGAATTTGTGAATCTGGAACTGACATGGATGTAAAGAACAAAAACAGAAATATGGCTTTGTGCCATACTTGTCTATGGGGAGGTGTGATGAGACATTTAAGGACAGCTGTTTTATGAAGCCTTAATGTATTCATAGTGGCAGCTGCAGTTTTCTTAGAAGAGAATAGCAAGAATGGATGAGCAGCAGAGCTGCATGCTTTGAAGAAGAAAGGTTTTATCCACGACCAAACTGTAGATTATAATAAATTGCATTAAAAGCATAAGAAAATTGCAGAGTAAATGTTTTTTCAAGAGTTCAAATCAGATTCTTCTTGAAGATGGCTTTGGTTTAGGAAATCGCAGTCCTTTAACATGGCTGCACTAAACCCAGTTTGCAACAGGCCACAAGGGTGTTGTTTGAGAACCCTCTGAACCATGAACTGTTGAGCAGTTGAGATTTTTCTTACATCATTGTATTGATATTTCTGCTTGGTCTTCCATATCCTGAGGTATTTTTCTCCATCAAGCCATTCTAGTACTGAGTCTTGTAGCACTTTTTATTTTCTCTTTGAACTCCAGTCAGTCCTGATTACAAGATACACAAGTGCACAGGATTATTTAAACTAAATTATTATCAAAGAACTTGATGGATGCCAGGAAATCTGAATATGATCCGTTAGATGTGTGTGGAGTATACCAGCCATAGCTGATGGCAATGATAAGAGTTTCATAGGCTTTGTTTTACTGAGTTACAAGATTGAGAATGCTGAGGAGTGGTGGTGAGTCCTGGATTTACAGGAATGCTGAGTTGTCTATGTCTCTGGTAATAGTCAGCTGGTAATCACAAACACTGGGGTGCGTTATTGCCAGGCTTACATTTCAATTAATTCAGAAAAACGTGTTGGTACAATTGTAGGAGGGTACATTTTATTTGCTGTTTTTGTACTGTGCTGCTGTTTGTAACTCAGAAATCCTTGGTGATATAATTATTTCAGTCTGCAGGTGGATGTGCAGCCGTCTGTCTGTCCTGCCACCAGCCAGGTTGCTGCTACAGTGCTGCCTGGAAAATATTATTCAGTGAGCAACCAATGCCTTTCTCAAACTCTCCAGTCTGATTTAGAAATCAGCTCTTTTTCCTCAGATTTTGTGAACAAACAAGAGATATTTCCTTCATCAGGTGAGCTTTATGGCAGAGGCAAAGCTGCTCCAACTCTGACTGTACTTTTGCTTTGATCTCAGCCAGAAATCTGCTTTTATCAGATTCAGTAAGCCTTCTTTTGCCAATATACTGCACTGTAGGATTTAAAAAAATCATTTGGAGACTAAAACCTGGGTATCATGGGATTTTCTCTTTCTGATAAGCCACCTTTCCAGCAGCCTTTTCCAGAGTGGAATCTAGACAGCTGCTGCCATTTGGCTTCGCTGACATATTCAGCAGCTGTGCTTGCATTTAGGGTAGTAAAAGTCTGCAAGATACTTGAACATCATTTAGACTGAGCTCAGGTTTGAAATAATGGAGATTATATATATAAAATAATACCTAAAAATAATAACAAATGAGTAACAAGAGAGGTAGCAAACATATGAACTCTGAACTACAACTGGGGATGTATGCATTTTGAATCAATTCTTCTCTGACCATTTGTTTTTCTAAGAAGTTTTTACTAGAGAAATTAACTCAGTTCATACTGAAGCAACAAATGAGCTGTTAACAGAATCATTTGAGCCAGAGGTTTGCTATTTTAGTCCTGATGCCATTCCAAGTGAACTTTTTAAGGTAAATGTTGCTATTCTGTGCTCTATAGCATGATAGTAGACCGCCTACTTCAACAAAATGCTTCAGAATAACTCTCAAGATTAATTCTGTTTATGTCTTATAAATAAAACATGGAAGTGTCACTGCTATACTCATTTACATGTCAAAAACCATCAAAACCAATGGTGTCCATTTTCTTTTTTAATATGCCTTGATGTGAAGATGACATATTAAATTTCCTTTTGACAATGGCAGACCTTGGTGTCTGCCATCAAGGCCACTCTTTCCTTGGCTTCAGCATATAACTAAAAGAACAGAAGTCACTTGAAAGAAAGGTCCACCACACTACCTATGTTGTTCAGCTGAAATCTGAACCAAGAACCAAAAATGAGTAAAATGAATAGCCATTAAAAATCACTGATTATCACCTATATTGTGAGACTGTCCCATTTCAGAAAAAAACCCTCAATAATATTTTAGATAAAATAATGCTCAGCTGCCAGGTGGTTGCTTTGGTGAGAATTAATCTTTTGCTCTTTTGAAGGAGGACATAAACATTAAGATTTTTTTAGTTGAGCAATAATACAAACAGGGAGCCTTCCTGCCATCACTGGGTAAGAATGGATATGGTGGCAGAGATATATTATACCAATAGCACTGTGAAGTTGTGGGTGAAGTGAGGAAATAAGCTCGAGTTTGGTGATAAAATTAACAAATGTAGGATGGAGATGTCAAGTCTGGAGTCATTGTACTTCTCTGTAAATAATTTAGTCCTGAAGTAATGTCTTCTGTCTGAAAATAGCTCTATGGCCATTTTATAGCAGTAGACTGATGTTTTCAGAAATAGAGAAGTTTGGAGTGGTAGGTGACTCTATGCTTCTTACGAATGCGTGTGTCTGCTGAAGTTAGAGTATCTAGACTCTTAATGAAATGTATCTTGAATAATTTTCCACCTTTTAACTTTCGAAAGAGTTTAAAAACATAAGATGAAAGAGTTGCTGACATGTGATAGAACAGATGAAGTTTTAGTTATGTAAAGCTGACTCAAGTTACAAGCTCTTATGCTGAGGAAGAAACCATTGCAGTGCAGGCTGCAGACCCCTTCTGAACTATTGGTGCTCAGTTGTTGAGTCTTGCACGCACACACACACACAGCCCTGCTTGAGGGCATTCAGACCATTGAAAAAACCATTCTAAGAGTCTAATATTAGTTTTGGTTTATAACCAGAGATAGTATCATAATAAAGCTTTTGCTGTTGAAGGACTGCTTTACTTTTGATTTATTTTCTTCAGTGTAATTTGATCCTGTTCTCATTTTATTTCAGTGGCTTTAGATCAGGCCATATCGCTAATTTCAGTTCTATTCGGTTTCCCTGGTAACATTTTATTTTTAGCATCATTATGCTTCAGAGATCTGTCATGGAGGGTTCAGTTTAATTTTATTTTATATGTTTCATTTCATGGCAAAATGGTAAAACCCCTAAACCCTCGTCTGTTCCACAAAATGTCTATACATATAAAAAAAAATGTGACCATCTTATATGGTTAAAATTTTTATTATATTGCTGCTACCTCTCCCCATGGATTGCATGGAAGATTTTCAGGATGCAGGTTGTTAGACATTCATGCATTTTTAAGTCTTTTGAAAATCATTACCCCTTTGTGCACTAGAGATGTGTTATTCTGATTTTTCAGATCTACAGCCACAGCAGGCCCCAAACTCTCAGCAGCGGAGTGATTATAAAATAATTGGTCTGGCAGAAAAGGAGGAATACTTCTCCCATTCCACTTCAGCACTAGTCACCTCCTCTCTCTGCAAATTGTCTGGACAGAAGTAAGAAGCTGCGGAGATTGTATTGTTTCCACTTCTAGGTTCTGTTTAATGACATGTACTTGTATAGTTACCCAAATGCCTTGTCTAGAAATTCTTCAGTCTCTGTTAGGAATGTGACTGGCTGACATTCTTGGTTTGGAGTCTCCAGCAATGATTGGATAGTGGGATTATAGTTGGAGGTTTCAGGGTTCTTTTTTCCCTTTTCCCTCAATTTTACTTGCTTGTCCTTTTGACACAAAATGGCTCTGACTTAAAGAACAAATGTAGCAGTTGGTAAGAAATTCTGTATACTCATTTAAGTAACTAATGTTCATTCCTTTTAATCCTATCTGAGACACTGGCCAACCACCTTGACAAAAAGCTTTGCTTGAGAAATTAGGCTGAATTTAGTTGGAATGAAAATAACTCTGCTAAACATTGAGTGAAAAATTATTAAAACCACACAAACAAACTACAACACTCTCAGTACAATATCAATATGATGCATAGAGTTCAGTGATACTACTTCACTGAAAAAGATTGAGTGCTATTAGCCCATTAACAGTTCAAGGACTTTCTGATTATGTCTTTTACTCAAGCTGCATAGGAAAGATGATCTGTGAGAATTTATCAGTGGATAAATAATTATGTATCTTCTTATAGAGGCTCCTGTTTATGGTATTTGTCAAGCAAATTCTCTCCTAGGGATGGATTATAATATGAGCACTCCATGGAGTAATGAAGGCCTTCCCATACCGCAGGCTTTGTAATTTCCTTTCAGCTGAAATGATTTAGGACATAATAAGACATAGGGTCTAAAAAGCCTTAACTGAAGGTCCTGTGCTATTCAGAAGATGCCTTGGCTACAAGCAGATGCCTCTATTTTCTGGCAATCCTGAAATCAGGGTTCTTCTAGAAATAAAAAATGAACCCAAAATTTTCATGGTTGCTAGGGAAAAGGGAGAAAGGAATAATCCTTCTCTTCCTTAAAGGAATGACCAATTCATGTCATAAAATGTCATTCTCAATATTTTTAGCTCTGTATCTTCATCTGTCCAAACAATCTTGACTTAATCTGATCTAAAATAGTCTGAAAGGACTTAGATGCTAATTGGGCCAATAAGATCTCATCACTATCTCTTGTGAGATGAAGTAAAATAATGAGAAAGTCGGTAGTTATGGCCTTTGGCTCATCCCAGCTGCCATATCTAAGGATAGTGCTAACGGGAGTTGATGGCTTCCTTTCTGCCAACATCACTTGTTTTCGTCACACAGACACATTTTTTCACCTCTTCCAGGGAGCAGGAATGAAAGGCTTTTTAAAGAAGAAATTACTGGAGCTTACATAGTACAAAGGCTCATAAAAGTTGCCTGTCAGTCAACTGAATTTGATAGGCAGGAACGACAGATTGGCGAGAAATCAGGTTAGGACATTTGTGAGGTTCCAGCTAGAACATTTCTCATTTCACAGTTTTGAATTTTTACACTAAGGGGAGTGCTGAAATGCTGCTGCTGCTTTTGTTTGTTGGTGTGGGTCGATAATTAGCCACTGCTTGATTTGATAACTTTGTTACTGATGATTATTTGATCTTTTTTGGAAGACATTCCTGTTTTGAAAGCTATGTGATGGTGTCGGAATTGGAAGCATACACTACCATAAGTCATTTTCTTCTCCTCTTGTTTATATTCTGTCCATATTCTTGTCCATGCTGGTGAATCACTGACCCTGCTGCTACTACTCCTCCAAGTTTATAATTTCCCAGCCTCTTACTGCTGACAATTTTCAAAACCCAAAGCCTCACACAGGGTACTTGTGCTGGACCAAGGACAGCCGGGGCTGCACTCAGCCCATTTGAATCCACATTCTACAATAAGAATTCTACACAATCACACTAAGGACAGTGCAATGGGTTTATTACTGGCAGTTATCAAGTAATTCTGGCAATTTCAAGGGAATATTTCTTTCTGTTTTTTTAAATTGTTTAGAAATTAATTTCATTTGGCTATCAGTGTGTCCATGTGTAGGACATATTTTGACATTATGATTGCTTATCTGGGCAGAGCTGTAAGTTGTAGCAACAGCAAGATTTCCTGGTAGTTTTCAAACATACAAGGTTATTTAATCTTGGCAGTTTACATTTCCTCAAGGTTGATTTGGTTCCAGTGGACTTCAGATGCTGAAAAGGCTGAGTGATTATGTAAGCTATCACACAGAGTTCCAGAAAATTTTAACATTCACTGTTGATATCTAAAGGATCTTGTTTATTCTGACTCTTCACTATCCCAAGAACCACTAGGTTTTAATTTTTTTAAGATGATGTAGATCACAGTTTGAAAAGGAACAGCATACAATATACAAATCTTCTGTCCTTTTGTCTCATCTCCTTAATAAGCAGTCATTACTCTGGTATATATTAAATGCTCTCAAGGAGTAAAAACAAGTCTAAGCTGAATGAAAGTGGTTTTTTCTTAAGACTCTTTTCAGGCACTTGGTAGTGGAAAACATAGATTTGAACTTTGTGTTTAATAAAGAGACAACAATCAACTAGATGCTCAGTGAAACTTCTAAAAATATGTATTTGGTAAGCATATGCTAAAAAGACATAAAGCACTTTCAACACTTTAATGCTTAAGTGATAGATCTGTGATTCATATCCAGAAGCTTCTCCTTTCATAGGTTGTTCTATGGTATTGGCACCAGAGACATATAAGTATTGCAAATATTTGAATTTCTGGATTCATAGCACCTCAGTTCAATTGGATTTCCTCTTCTGGAAAAATGAAGGATCTTTTCATTAATGCAGGAAACAATTACTGCAGTTTACATAAGGTCAATTCATACTTTTTAGTAGAAAGCAGCATTACTGTGCAAGCTGCTGCCATAGAGTACCATTATGCAGTGAAAACCATGTAGGAGTGCATTTAAATGGAGCACTTTATTTTTGTCTCACGGAAGAGAGAAAATCTGAATAAATTTCCAGCATATAGTTGGGGTTTTTTTCTATTTAAATGATAACATCAGAATTCTACCAGGAGCTGGCAGCACTCAGTAAAGATTAATACAGTTGCAGGAGGTTATGGCATCTACCAAATGTCATCCTGTGCTCTAAATGTAATACACATAACAGATATTACGTCTCTGCCTGTAATTTATTATATGACTACTTTGTTTTACATAGTTCAATCTTTTAAGAAGGGAGAATCAGGTGGATTCAGAGTTCAATTTATCAGCTGTATATCAGTGCTAAACTCTTACTGAATAATCCAAAGCTCCATGTTGCCATAATTTAAAAGCAGAAATACATTTGCACTTTTCTAGAGAATTATGAATAATAAGATACTGGCTGCAGAGAAGTAACATTTCAGCCTTGAACTGTTGTCATTATAATTTTTTCTAGAGGTAAACTTTAAAGTCATGTTTCTGCAGTGATTTAGACAGCAGCTTATTTATTTTTATTTGTTTAAAATGTTCATTGATACCACATAAAACAGTTGCACTGTAGGTGAAACAGCCTGGGTAAGTCTCTACAAGGCTGGAGCAAGACTGGGTGTAATAGAAGACAGAATGAGCGCTCTTGTAGTGGATGGTTCTGGAAGTTGAATTTATGAGAAAGCAAGTCAACTGGAATAGGAAAGATGGATTAGAAATATAGAATTTCAGCTTTCTTTGTTAGCAAACAGGAACAAACACTGCAAAAATAAAGCACTTTTTAACTGCTATAGGAGCAATGTCTGGATAAGAAATGAACCATTAGGCACTATAGCTTTTTTCATTTTTCTGAGAATGCAAAGCACTATGAACATCAGATTAAAGCTTCTGAATTATATTTATTCCTTAATTTTTTAGTTTTTCATCTCCAGTTTTCACTAGTTATTAAGTCCTGATAGAAAGTATGCTAAGCCTGTGCAGCTACGTTATGGTATAAAAATAACTGATTATCGTTTATCTGTTTCAGGTTTTAAATTCTGATTGAACAAAGCAAGTTAAATGCAGTTGGTGGTATACTGCTGATCCATGGTTTTTCCTCAGTGTAGCAATGATGCAGCACATCAAGCAGCTACATCTGTTTCTATGGCAGCAGATCTCTTGCTGTGTCTCTCTACACGTTTTCCTTTATAACAACAGATTGTTTATGCAGTCTAACATGGCTTTATGGCATACAACTGATACTGTCCAACTCACCAGCCTTGCTGCAAATCCACTTAGTGATCTTCACTGGTAATATGTTCCTTCAGAGGTTCTGAATTATTTTGGTTGTTAGCTGAATGTCCAGTGCTAGATTAGCTACTCTTGTTGTAATCTTCACAAATTTTGGTCTTGAATATCATAAAGTATCCGTGTAGCTTCTGTATCACTTCACAGATTAAGATACACTCTCACCAGTTCCTTTGGTTCCTCCCCTTACTCTTCTCAATGACTAGAGCTCAGGGCTTTGTAAACTGGGCATATTTTTTATCTTAATATGGAGGAAATTAATTGTGTTGCAGTGACCCATTCTTCATTTATTTGATGAATAACTAAAGAGGAATTAAGAAAGCACTATTGTACTAATTAGCTGCCTACACTGCTTGATAAAAATCACATGCAAATTTAAAAATTATGATTTTATTCTTTCAGTTCTGCTTACTCTTCCCTTTTGTATAGCATCTTCAACTTTCTCCTGACTCACTTTTTTTTCTTGAATTAGGTATAAGTTTTGGGGCTTTTAAACTTATATCTGAATTCTTCCACTTGCATCATAAAACAAGCTGGTGAATGGAGAACTCTCCCATAAATCTCATTAAAAATAAAAGTGTTTTAAGAAACCTCTTTCCACTGTCTGCCTTGGTGTAGCAGGTTAGACAGGTCTGCAATCTGTTAGGCATACAGAGCTCACAGTACATTTGTTTTGTGTTACCAGCCAGAATGTGCCATAGGAAACTGTCCTGACCATTTACACTGTATGCTTCTCTTTAGTTTTTCTGCTCATTCTTTGGTAGTAAACCAAGGCATTAGTTTGTTGTCATACCCGTAGTAGTTCTCAGGAAACTAAAGGCTACAAGTGGCCAAAGCCTGCAACCATCCCATGCCAGGGTGGTTGATAATCGGTCTTGGGAGATATAGGATGTTGGAATCACTTCTGTGAAAACTCTCCTCTCTTATAAGAGCACATGGATGCAGCTGGAGTTGCCTTACTTTCATTTTGAATGTGGAGTATGGAGACACTTGCAAGTTTTATCCCATATTTGATACATTCTGTGCTTTAAAGTTTGTGAAAAGATTTTATTCATGACTTTATGAGCAAGGGTTCTAATGCCTTTAAAAAGTTCCTGCCAAATTAGGTGTGCACTGATCTGTCACACAAAAGGTCTTCATAAATCTATACCAAACTGATTCTGGTACAGTCTTGTCTTATGTGACTTCTTATATTAAGAACTCTGAAGCTCTTATAAAATCCAGCACAAAATAGATTTAAGTTTCGGTTTAATCAATTGTACCTTTGTAAACCCCTTTGCATGATCACATGTAGTCATCAATCTAGATCACAGGGAGCTCTCTTAAATTAGTGACACTCTTGCTGTAGCCAGAATGGTCTAAGAGAATGTCACAGGGTTTGTAAATAGAGGTACTATCTCATCTTTGATGTAGAGATTATATTATAAAACTTCATCTAAGATACTCTTCAGAGAGGGGCTTTGTTTTTAACCTAAATTCAGATGTTTAAAACGTGCCCTTTAAAATATTTGAACTAATTGTCTAGGCCCCTTTTGTTCTTCATGGAAGGAGCCATTCGCAGGGGAGAACTCATTAGATTTGCATTACATGTCAGCTTTCAGCAGTCCTACCCTGGTATGTTTTTCTCTTGCATTTTTACAGGGCATCTCTCAGCCATACCAGCCATCACTGTCTGTAGCTTTCCCAGGCTACCAACCCATGTCTCAGAGGCTGGGACACCTTAACCTCGGGCCACAGCCCTTATGCTTCACACGGCCTCACTCAAGGCATACAATGCACTGCCACAGCAGCATCTGCGGAGGCCAAAGGAAAGGCCTCTCCTGAAACTGGCTTATGCTTTGGAGGCAGGACATGCTGCAGCCCAGCCCCAGGAAGATAGTGCATGCTGTCACCACAGAGGGAACAGTATCACAACTGTACAGACTCTTCCCTTTCTTTGAGACAACATACTGCTTTTTGATTCTCTTCTGCCTGCAGGCTCCCATCTTAACTTGCCATGAAAGTCATGGGACAGGGGGTGCCAAGTGACCCAGATTTGCACCACAGCTTGAGGCAGTGTCAGTGCACCCCGCTGCCTTGGCGTGGATCACGGCACATGTGACATTGTTGTACCACTCAGCTCTGTGCTACCTGGCTGCAGTCAGCAGTGACAGCAGCTGCCCAGTGCCCCCCAGCCACTGCAGGTTACCTGCTCCAAGGACACACAGGTGCAAAGGGGCAGCTTGCACAAAGGCCCAGGCACACTTGGGAAAGCTTCTCAGAGTCAGTTTGCTGCGCTGCCATGCATTGCAGGGGCTCTGCTGCTCCCTGTGGTCCTTAATTAGGCCAGTGGCAATGTCAGTGCGTGTCTCAGCTACAGCTGTGTCTTCCATTCCAGGCATCTGGACCCTGCTGTTGCTGTTTCAGGGTGTCTCAAGACAGGCTTGGAGACAGTCTTTGCTGTTTGCTTACCACACTACCTTGTGTGCCTTCTAGGTAAGACTGCTTGTCAGAGTGTGCTGTTACACATAAGGTCTTTCACTGTTGTCAGCAAAGGGTGTATGACAACTGCTCACTCCTGCATTCTAACTTCTTCCCCTGAGGAGAGCCTGTCCTTTCAGGTTTGCCTCTGATATCTGCCCTGTTCTCATTCACAAATCCAAGGCTGGCATCACCATGTCTGGCAGCTCTACCCAACACTAGCAAGGTAGCTTAGGGGCATTAGGGGCTTAGCAATACAGCAGGTGCTGCAGAGTGATTGAGCAGGCACATCCTCACATGGCTTGAAGTTCCCAATTTACTTGGGGTCTTTTGTAAAATGTTTTTAGGTTAGAGAAAAGTTTGTTTGGACACAGTTCCTTATAAATTCTTACCACTGTACAAGGTTTCCAGGTTTCTCACTGATGACCACTTTTACACATCATGAGATACCTAATATTGCAAAATAATTTAGAGGGAGTGAGACTTTGCTTCACCACAGAGGTAAACAAACATCAATGAGGAATTTTATCTTTATTTCATGATGTTAGCACAATAAACTCACACAGTAGCATTGATCTGTACTTATTTAACAAAATACATTTATAGCAATTTACAAATTATTTTCCATTTGAAAACATGGCATAACATTTTATTAAACACAATACTTTATATAGAGAATTCTCATTTAAAAACATATTTTTAAGTATTTTCTTTTCTCAGTAAAGCGTAGCCTAACAAAGAAAATCGTGCCTGTTAGCAAGTAAGAAAATCAGAACACTAAGAAGATGTCGCCTGTCAATTTATTTGATTACTTTTAAATTAAGGTACCAGTGGAATGTAAACAAAGAGTAATTTTACAAAAGGCTCCTTATCAAATATACATGCAGAGGTCTGAGTTCCAATGTATATATTATTACATTTCTGCTCTCTAACGTAATATAATTTGATAAGCCATTATTAAAAACAGTAGCCTTTGGCACTTTGAGTAAAAAAGAATATATCAATATTTATGTATAGAACATAATTTCAATGATTACACAAGAGCTTTAAAATCTTTTCTTAAGAAATAGGAAACTTTAGGAAAAATATCACACTGCACTTGAAATAGTGCAGCAAGTTTTAGAGTAATAAAAGCAACATATATGCCAATATATATCTGACTAAAACCAAGGAATAAAGAACAAACACTCCCACCAGGAATCCTGCTGTTTCCAAAACAGCTCAATTGCCAGAGGGAACGTTTTCTAATCTTTGCTTTATTGCCATTATTCTCCATTTCAATTTTCCTTTATTTCCAGGTTCATCTACTTACGTTCTTTTCCCCTGCACTTACAAACTAACAAATGATTGCATCTTATTTCCCTGCACTGATAGGCCAACAGTGTTTGTGTCTTACCCATTCCTTTAAAGCTAATCCTACCTCCTTTACCCTGTACCTAGACTAAACTAAATCCAAAGGGTTTTGTCCGTGACAGTCCAAGTGTTTTTAATTCCTAGGAATCTTGTACAAAATTTCATATTAAATACCAAGGACTAAAGTTACATCCTTTTGAAAAGAAAAAACATATCCTGGCTTGTAAATACTAGCATCTGAGAACTTATTTCTAAAAAAATCACTTTTTTTTTCTTTTTCTCCTGGTATCTGTGATTATTTTTCCCAGCTGATGTGCCTTAAAGTGTGTCTTCAACATACAGTGCCTTTAACATACACAATATGCTGCAACCCTACTGGGTAGCTTCTTACATGCAACCTGCAGAATACTTTCTCCCAATCATCCTAGGTGTGATGGGGTCATCTTGTATCAATAACAGAGAGTGTGGTGATTTCCTTAAGGACTGACACTCTTCCACAGCACTGGGTGATGGGCAGGTGAGGGAAGCATAGCTTGGCACAGTTGGCTTGACAGCAAGCATTCAGCTAAGCCTGGAGCACCTGTAAAACTGGGAAGTACACATAAAGCTTTCCATTGACTTGCAAACACCATCCTCATACTTCTGAAATTACTTAGGTTTGGGGTTGGGTTTGGGATTTTGTTTTGGTTTGGAGGTCTTTTTTTTGGGTTTGTGTTTTGTTGTTTGGTTTTTTGTTGTCGGGTTTTTTGGTTTTTTTTTTGGTCTATGTTTGTGTTGTGCTGTTTATCTTCTTGAACAGGATGATTCTTCCTTCTACCTCCTACTTGCCTGGGGTAGGGTGGGCTTTTCCTTAGAGTGGGGTAGGGTCTGTAGACAGATTCTGACTATAGAGAATGTATCTGGTTCTCTGATACCCTAAATGAGAAGAGGACTTAGACCAAAACGCTTCTCTCAAGAAGCCATAGAACAAACCTGATCTTCTACTTCTTATTCAGTGAGAGGACTGCTCAGCCATTCCCTTCCCCTCCTAGCAGGGGAGCTGCCAGGTGTCTGAGAGTAGCTCTTTTTCAGGTAGAAAGAGGAGAAAATGAAGAGCTGCAGTGGGTGAGCACTGCCCCTGGCTTCCTTTAGGGCTTAAGTCAGAGCCAAATGAAATGAGGCATTTCTTCTAGCAGGCTCATTCTAGGACATGCCATGCTTATTTCCTTCAGAGCTTATCCTTTCAACAATTTTTGGCAATGGAGATTTTTAGCGGGCAAGGTTTTTCATTATATCCAAAGTTCCATTTACTAAAGTAATTCATGTTTTCTCAGGTGCAGAGACCTTTTATATTCTTAAGTGGCAGTGGTGGGAAAAACATGCTTAAGAAGGCTCTGGAGGGTGTCTCAAGGGAGGTGAACTGTGGTAGTGGCACAATGCAACACTTGTTCAGTGATTCTGCAATACCAAGGCATTCCATTCTTTAAAGCGAAGCACAAATCCCCTATGTGATGGTGATTGGGGTGAAACTTGTGATTCTTCTTGTGGCATACTAAGCAAGTGAGGTGAATGACTGCTTCTAAGTGTGAGCTATGATATTAATTCCTGTCTCCTTGGAAGCTGGTCAGGAAAGTTGCCATCTATTTTTATTTACTCATGGCTCACCTTTCACATTTGCACATCTTGCAGTTATTGGTGTCCTGCATTATTTGTTTAAAAACTAATAGAAAAATGGAAGGGTCGCTGAAGGACAGAATAAGAAGTTTAAAAATGTAAAATCTGAATCACTTGTAGTACTTGATAAGACCCCTTAAAAATGTAATTTAAAACAATTCTACAAGTTAGTCCACTAAGAAGCAGCCTCTTCATTAGTAGCACCTGTTCTTAAACAAAAGTTGAGCAGTAGCAGCAAAACTATTCAAAATAGATAGTCATTCCATCCTAATGGAATGTCACCCACACATTTTTGTTGCAGTAGACATCTTAAAGAACTACACAAAACCTTTGCAATCTTTGAATGTGACAGATCCACTATAACAAAGCTGTAAATATTTCCTACGCTAAATGAATGCAGCCAGCATCATCATAGTATTAGCAATATTACTTGTAAAGTAACTGCACATCAATATGTCATGTTTGCAGAGTCTAATAATTATGCAATTTTTCAAAACATGTAAAGTTATCATCAGCACCATCCTGTATTAAAGATTTGGTGCAAATTCTGCAAAGGTGAATATATACCACTGATACAGCCTTTGCTGTGAAAAAGTCAGTCAATTTTGGACACAAATATAAAATAAAAAGTTGGCACATTCAGGAAATACAGTGTCTGTGTTCAAGACCATTCTTTTAATTGACATCATCACCCTCAGATAAATGCTTTGAATCTGAAGAAACAAGTTGCATGAAAATGTTTCACATTATTTCTGGCATTGTGCTTTTCCCCTCACCACATGCTTTTCACAGGCTCATGCCCATTGCACATCAGCAATTCAGGGCTGCTGGTCAATAATTTGGCACGTAAAGGTAAATGTCAGCTCAAAATAAAGGGAGCAGAACCTGTGTCAAGACATGTTTACTTTGTGGTGGTATGGACCAGCTGATATGTCTCCTCTCAGTCCTTGTACGCTCGTGTGGGGGATGTGCCTTTATAGAAGATGTTTCTGGTGTTCTCTGGACTGCTCCCTCTCTCAGGGATTAAAATGATGTTACCTTTTCTTCGAAGTGTTGAGTCCCGGCTAGAAGAAATGGACAGAGTCTCTGAGCCAATCTCACTTCCCTCTACTGGTGTGACTCTTATCGTAGTGATTCCATGATGGTGATGCTCGGTGTTATCTATGTTGCTTCTTTTCCTGTCACCTGACCCATAACTGTCTTTTAAGGAGTCACAGCTCTCAGAGTCTCTGTTAAGATCATTTAGCTCATATGTTTGACGAAGAGTGACTTTTTCAGGACCTTTCCATTTCCAAGACCCACTTCCTTCACCTTCTGATGGCATCTGAATTACAGGTCTGTTATTTTCTGGATGGGCCTCAACTCTAACAATGCTACTTGGCTCATGGTCTGTCAAGGTTTTATATCTGATGGCTCCTGTACAGGTCACTGTGCTTCCCTCCGAACTCTTTGGACTGCCCTGAAGCACTCCTTGCTGCTTAGACATGGCTATTACTTGCATGATTCTTGGCTGGCTATTGCTCCTGCATGCAACACTCTTCTCAGCAGCTTTCAGCCATTTAGCTCTAGCTGAACTACTTTTGGGTGATGTGTTCACGTTCTCCTGAGTTTCTTCAGGAATGTGTACTAGCTGGGATGAGCCAGGACGGGACTGAATAGAGACCCTTGGCCCACCAGTAAGACCTGAGTTGTTACAACCTGGAACACTGCCAGGTTGGATTTTCAGGTATTGGCTAGTTGGGCCATGATGATCACCATTTACACCCACTCTGGAGGGTTCTGAGCTTGACCTCATTTCGATAGCCCTTGGTGGTGACTGGCCAGATTCAGTCTCTATTACTTGCAGGGACAACTTTCGACTTTCATTCTTGTTCTTCCACTGGGACAGCAGCTGTTTGGAACGGGCAGAATCCATTGATGCGTGTATTGTTGCATTGCGTCTTGCTGGATCTTCCAAGGATGGTGTGTTGACTCTTGGCAAAGTGTTGCTGAAAGTAACCATGTTTTCCTTTCCCATTGGGCTTCGTGGTGTTATTATTTCTACATCAGCATTTGCTCTCTTGAGATTGGTCAGAGAGCCTGAATCTCTGTGGTTTCTATTCAGGATACTTTCTGTACGGTGAGAGACAATGCCATCGCTGCTGCTGCCATTTTTACCTGGCAGGATTCTGTTGGCATCTTGACTGAGGTCTGTCAATGACCTTAGAGGTTCTCTGTGAAAATTTGGGTGAAACACATTCTCATCACTTGGTAAGAAGTTCCCCACAGCATAGAGGCCCTGATATTTGGACAGAAGCATCAACAGTTTGTTAAGAAAGTTAAAAAGGACACATTTTAAGGTACTGTAATTGCATTCTTTTGCTTTTAAATAGAATTCAGTGACATAATTACTCCAGCTAAACCGACAGATATGCAAGTAAGCATACTAGTTTATTTCCTCACTAGTTCAGCCTTAGCCCAGACTCTGTCCTCAATCTGGTACCTCTAGGTACATGTGAAATAGTCTCACTAGGGAATTTTATTCATGGCAATAAATAGTTGAGGTAAGGATTTAGCCTCCATGAGCTTTCTTCTTTTTATCAAGCAACAGATACAGAAATAATGTTTTGTTAGAAAAATAGTGAAATAGATGTTTGCAGTCTCTTAGGCAAAGCTATTTTACAACTATACTACTGTTTCCCCTGATTTACTGAATCTTGTTACAGCTTGAGTTGTTCTCTGTGCAGTAAAAAGAATCTCTGCAGATTCTTTTTACTGCACAATAACCATGTAATAAAATATCTATATCATAGAAAAATTTATCAACTTTTAATCAATTGCTTTCCAAGCTGTGCAGAACTTTAATAAGATTTACTTCTAAAACATTTTCCTAATCAGTAGACTCACTGTAAAGTGCTGTCATTTTAAAAAGACTGCACTAAGGGTATTCCGTGAGAGGGTCAAATATCTGACTCAATCACTTGAGTTACTCGTTCTTTAAACTCCTTTCAGAATTATTTGTAGTTTCACATTATTTCTTCTCCCCATCCTCCTTTTGGTGTGTAGTTTTGAGGGCAGATTTACTGAGCACTGGGTATCCAGGAAAACATACTCTGCTGTATGATCTCACACAACAAAGTATATTTGTTTGTATATTTCAAACCTGGGGACGGCAACTCCACTTACATAAATCTACAACAGAGAATCATTTGAAATATTATTCTCAACAAAGTGCCTATCTGCTCACAGTGCAATCATAGAAGCTGACTTTAGTAGCTCAAGGGGTTTCTGTTATTACCCTGACTGCTGTTTCATCTGCCACTGTGAAAGCCATTTTTCCCTGGTCACCTTTGCAGACCGCCTGCAGGTATGTCAGGTTATGTTATCACAGAAAAAAGGGGGTCAGGAAATGAACTTATTTTGGTATTATAGTAAAATTCACCATTGACTTCTTGGGGGTAAAACCATCCCACTGCCTGTTAAGACTCTTCTGTTCACCTGCCTACACTCAAGCAGTGGTGTCAGCAGAAGCTCTGATTGCTCCCAGGCACCTGTATTGCTCTCTGAGCAGCCAGGGCAGCAAATTCCTGCTGGAGACATACTGAGAGCAGCAAGCAAAAGCGAGTGCTTGATGAGCTTCCTACTGACAGGTATGACCTACATGCTTCCTTACAGGACCCTTCTCAGGTGCTCCATCTCTTTTGACACAGTACAAAGGGAAAGCATAGGAATAACCTGCTTTGACTATCCTTTTTCCCCTGCATGGTTTCCCTAAGAACTCCAAAGAATGACAAGTGAATAATATTGCCTTTAATTTCCTGCAGATTCAGCAATTCATTCAGATGAGTTGCTCACATTAATTCAATAATTTTTTGAGATCATAAAGCAAACACTGTCAATATCAACTCAGGTCAGCAACAAATACCAATTAATCAAATATTTTTTTTGTTACGCTTTTAAGCGTGGATTAGAAAATATGAGTATTTTGAAGGATTTAATAAAGCACATAAAGTTAGAACCATTTCTGTATACAATGCCAGATGATTATATTCCACTTTATGCACTGTTATGGAACTTTACGTTGAAATACTTGTTTGCTTTTTCCTGTTTGCTTTTAAAGTCATTATCCCTAATTCATCATCTTCAACACATTGACTTTATTTATACTTATGGCATGTGAGAGTAATGGAAAGTTTTCATAAAAATAAGTAATACTCTTATTCCAGCCTTATAAGTTTAATTTTTTAAAACTTAACCATGACTATTATATTTACCAAATAGAGAGCAATTCCTCCTCCTATGAGAAAGCCACAGTAAACATCAACTGGATGATTCTTATACTGGGTGATACGAGTCAGACCACATATAATTCCACAGATGATAAAGGCAAAGACCAAGAGTGGTTTAAGAAGTTTTGAGGAGTCTGTTAATGTAGAATTGAAGTACATCTTGGAAAAAAAAAAAAAGAAATAAAGAAGCAATTGAAGAAACTTAAATATACCTAAGAGGATTTTAATTTCTTATGTTCAGTGTTTCTTTTATATACAAATCACTAGTATACAGTAATATTACAAGTAATCCATTTCATTTTACTTTACAGCCCTGTTAAAATTTATTCACTTGCTGCAGAAAGATCTGAAATCACAAGGAATGGATTTCCAGAAATATAGGCAGTGTTGCTAATTGGCATCAATTAGGAGAAGTATTTTATGCCCCAGTTCTGTTCCAAATCAGCACCTAAATGTTCTATAAATGTGACTAAGGAGCCACCACTTGTGAAATACAGAAGCCAGATGTCATGCCAGATGAACACAATAACCTGTTCCAACAAAAGCTGCTTTAGAGAGCCATTTCTCAACTGAGGAGCATCATATCAGGGAGGTTACAAAAATTAGGTGGAGGTGGTTCATCAGTGTTATTCCAAATTCTGGCCTTTCTCTGGGCAGAATAAATACTGGCAAGCTCCCAGTACATGCACAATACTATTATCTAATATCATTAACTGGTCATTACTGTTGTTTTCCTCTGACTTTTACAGCGCAAGTGATGGAATTATTTTTTAAACTACAAGTAAGCTGTCTATAGGACAAACATTGTGGGCCATACTGAGAAAATGTTACTGCTCAGAAGTGCAAAATCATCTGTGCTTGCTGCAGCATGTCCCACAATTCTCTGCTAGTGACTGATGGGTTTTATTCACTTGCTTTGCAGTAACACCTTGAAGGCCTCTGGGAGTGATTGTGCCATTTAATCCATGCTGCAAATCTCTGATGGTGAAATCAAACTACATCACATTAATGCATGGCTCTTAATGCCTCAAGTTTAAAAGCAGCAAATCAAGTGAAGACAGTAACAAAGAAAAAGCAGCGTACATAACAGGTAATTTGACTGGTAAGTTAAAATATCCCCCTGTAACACAGATAAACACTACATTTTATATGAGGATAATATGAGGCATCAAACATACTTCAAACTAACACTTGTTTGCTTCTTAACAAAGAATATGAAGCAGTTAAATATTTTCTTTATTCTTTAATAGCTACAATAAAACTAGCTTTATTAGTAGTTTTATTTTGCTTTCAGATAAGTAGGATAAAAACATCCATCCATCCATGATATCCAGGCAACACATAATTTTGCAATATACAGCAATTGCTTTCTCACTTTTGTCTCATATAAATGAAACTGAACAGAGTTGGTTACTCACCGAAATGTACACTGCTGCAAAGGCTGCCAGAGTGGCATGTTGAGAAGGGAATGACTTTCTGCCAAGGAAGGACACTCAAATTATACTTCTCAGTTCAAATGCACAGTACTCATTGAAAAAACCCACTGAGCAATACAGCCATCTTATACTTCCTAAGCAATATGTGATCTATCGGTAACATTTGTCATTGGGTGACATTTTTCTCAGAGAGGCAAATTGCATCTTTATTTGCTATGTCTATAGGTTTATTAAAAAAAAAAAATCAGCACTTTACATCATGATAGAACCTAATGGAATGCAACAACATAGGGAGGGTATTTTAAGAACTACTGGGCCCCTTCTTGATGGCCTGAGAAAGAGAATAAATGAAAACATGTCCAAACTCTTGAGACAGTAGGCAACATCAGATCTGCTCTTGATATTGCTGAGGGCCTTCTGCTCCCATTGAAAACCTGGAGACTTGAATGATATGGACTGGACAATTTCAATTCTCTAATAACAACTAAAGAAAAGTGATGTGAATGCAAAGGAGGTTTTTACATAATAGAGAGAGAAAAAAGCTGGATTTGAATACAGTAATTCCTGTTCTGCAGTGGACATCTAGATCACAGAAACCCTAAAAAAGTCTATGACCTCTGAGCTCTGGGAATGAGTCAGATACAGTGAGGATTTCTCTCTTTACAATGGTATAGATATGTAATGTAACATGCGGCATGTCTTGGTGAAGAAGAGCATGTCTACCTTGCAGTCACAACAGCAACTTTCACCTGAGAAAGTTCAGCTTGGGATAAATACTTCAACTATAATTTGGCTTCACAGATGGGTCTTGCCACTCTAACTGGGCTCCACGTACAGTCAATTTCCTAGCAACACCTGAGTGAGCTAGTTTAAAATAGCAGAGATGGAAACACAGTTCTTTAACTTCAGACAGACATTTGTTCTTCAAAGCAGCACAGTCTGCTTTCTAAATTTTTTTCCTATGCATATTGCCTTGTCTGTTTTACATAATTACTTGATAGTTAAAAATATGCATGTAGTTCAGTGTGAATGTCACTCTGCTGACCTGAATTTGAGCCTATGGCTCCAGCAGGTTCATTACTCTGGCCAAGATGAAATCTGCATGGCTCCTTTTGCATTTCTAAAAACAGACCTAAATTCTTCTTCATCTTATTTTAGTTTTTAACCTCTCTGAACAAATCTTTCACAAGTAGTATTCCTGCAGAACAAGCTCAGGGTTGAGGACTGGGCAATAAAGACATGAAAAAAAAATTATGTAAATGTTTATAATACCTAATAACTCCTTTACCCTTTGCAGGCTTTAGTGAAATATAAATCTATTTAGCATCTCTGTCAAGCTAATGTGTATATTTGAGTCCTATGAACTTTTCTAGCACTTAACCTTAATATGATGGCATTTTAATAGTATATAAGGTGTGTTGCAATGGCAATTTTCTCTTTATTCTCTTTTCTATTCACATGCTTTTCAATTTTCTCTTTATTCTCTTTTCTATTCACATGCTTTCAGGGCAAACAGACTAAATGCACTCTCAGTACTCTCTAATGGTGTCACTGCTTTTGTTCCTCTATTTGTTATCTTTTAATCTCAAATGAAAATAACTCCAGCTAAAAATATGTGGCTTTTTTTGTATGGCTTTGTATTGAAAAGGTGAACAAAGGTCTCAAAGAAAACATGTCCTGAACTTGGATGACAGTGTATCACTCTAAATGCTCATGCATGAAGATGTATAGAGAGGGAACAACAATGAGAGTCCTACTGAGAGAGAGAGTCACGCTGAGTCAGAACACCAGAGATGTTCTGAGGACAGAGACCTCACTAGAGCACTGAACAAAAGTGACTGAAAAGGCTCTGTGAAGATAATAGAGGAAAAGATGGACAATAGGAACCATTGGATATTTGGGGATGTTGCAGAAAAATGATTTGATGTAATCAGTTGGATAATTATGTGCTCCTCTCTATGCTTTTCATACAGGAGTCCAGAGGTAAATTTCTGGAGCCAAAATTTCTGGGAAGTACAAATCAAAAATGAAGGCCATTAGCAAACTCAGAACAAGTTCCTTCCAAACTGAAATTTTTGAAGTGAAATTAACCTCCTGTACTGTAGAAGTTATACCATAGTTTCTATAGAGGTGACTGAAGGAAGTAGCAAGTGCTACTGAAGAGCCAGTAGCAAGTGTTGCTTGTGGTAAAGTTGATACTGGCATAAGGAAATAACATAATAAAGGGAAAATGCAATAAAATTGAATTAAGGAGAAATTGTGGGTGGTGCCAGAATACTATAGAAAGCCAAATGTATCCTCTGTGATGGGAATAACTTTGAGGTATCAGTACATGGTTGTTTTTCTAGGGAAACAGAAACACCCAAAACCTGATTGCTTGGTCTTAATATGTTACAACTACTTTCACTGTTTTTTTAGAAGTGATGGTATTCAAACTTAGGAGTGATTGGTGATTTTGGAAAGGCTACAAGCAGTCAATTCAAAGCAGTAGACATCATATTTGAGACAATGAAATGAATGAGATGTAATTGTGAAAATTTTTCTGCCTGCTCCTATGTAATCATGTCCTGATTTCCCTGGGACGCCATGCAGTTGCAAGACACTGCTTGCAAGCACCAGGCTTCGCTGGCAATATCCCAGTAACAGCTAACATTTATGGGGAAAGAGATAAAAAACCAGTTAGAAATACTATGCAAGAAAAGACAGGTTTGGGAACACACAGCTTTGTACTATTGTGGTATTTCCTCTAAAAAAAGATATTTTTCAATGCTGTTTATATTAAAAAAATAATCAGAGAAACAGAAAACAAACTCGTCCAACAACTCCCAAGCACCCAAGCTGTAATGTATTTTATACAGAGGTCTCAGACCAAGCACTTGGGAGAGTTCTTCCCCTGCCTGTTACAGGGAACTTACACTGCTCCTATACCACTTCCAAAAGCAGTAGAAGCTATACATAGTGACAATTTTCTAGGAAACTGCCTCCTTTGAGGAGGCAGAACAGCTGCTAATGACTGTACTGTGGAACCTGATGAGGTCTTCCCAAGCCCACTGCTAGACTAATACATCTAGGGAGAAAATTGAACATCACTAAAAAGACATTTATGCATTCACCTTTAACTCATTCAGACTTTAACTAGGAAAAAAAATCTTGAAACTGAAACAGAAAATAAAAAATAAAATGAATACTTAAAAATGTACACAATGAAGAATAGAACCAACCTTCCAGCGTTGATAATATTGAGATCAGCTCCTGAGCAAATATCTTCCACAACATATGAATTCTCTGAGCAAGACACGTTTAAGGATGTATAGTTAGGCTTGCAAACAGTCAGGAAATATGGGGCCTGATATCCTGTTGATAGCTGTATAATATCAGTAACAAGAGCAGTTGCACAAAGACCAAATACATGAACACCTAGGAAAGAAAGCAACAGTGCTTGTTAATTATATTATATGCATTAATTAGGTTGAATAATAGTGCAAACAACATTCAACAGAGCTCTGATGGCTTTTGTTATTAAACTTGAGGGAATTTAAATGCAGAATAAGAGAATTTAAATGCAGAACAAAAGCTTATTGCAAAGTTGAATTCATTAATATAAAAATTAGGATAATTTATGCTTGTTTCCTTCCTATTGATACTTAAAATTTTGTTTTAATGTCTTGATGTCCTCCAATATTTTTTCATCAAAGAGAGCTACACTGGAGCTGCTTCAGTTTGAAAAGAATTTTTCTGAATTGACTAAAGATTAGCCAACTATTTGAGGAGAGCATATCTGCTTATCCAGTCCTTGGATTTTCCTACTGGAAGACAGGTTTTTAGGAGTATGGACTACTGCCCATTAGATCATTGCTCTGAAGACCTGTTCTCTTTTTGCTACCACAGAATCACCAGCTGGTGATAACTTTGGCTACATTCACACCTCTGATGTTTCTTGAGTATTGTGTCCTTGTCACTAATCCAAATATTTAAGTCTATTTCATAAGGGACCAATGCTTCAGACTGATTAATAATGAGTAATTCACAAGACAATTGAAGTAATGTAATTGCTTTACTGAACATTTTCAACTGGTCTTCTCCTAAAGATTTCCCTATAATTCCCTACTTTTATTCATAGAGATAAATTTATTTTTCATCCTAAAATTGAAAGAATGTTAAAGCCATTAAAATATGAAAAAACCCATCAAATTCGGAGTGGATATTTGGAATGAAATTCATGTGCCTTTGTTTCCTTGGTGATACCAAACAGGAGAAGTGGATGTGGGGTATGTTTACAGTCCTCCTTCTCATGGTGTAATCCACAAAGCCTCTGCTTTCTTCCTCACTGCTGCTCTTATGAAGATTTACTGGTCCCAGATTGCACAACCTCACTTGTCACTACCTCCCTGTTTGCCAGACTACCAAAACCCAAGGAGCAGTTGTCCTACCAGGTTTTCAGTCTGCTGTTCTGCTGGTTGTCTTTGCCTAGGCTGCCTTCTCTAATGAAAGATTTCTGAAACAGAGGAACTTTTTCCTTAGCCAGTCATTGGGAGAGGAAATCAGCTGTAAGAAAGGGATCGCAGTCCAGCTGCCTTTCAAAGTAGAGTTTTTCATAAATGACAATTAAAACAAAGTAAAATGAAAGAATTTGATATGTTCCTCTATCATTAAGTTGCCACATTCTATCCCTTTTTGAGAGGCAGATAAACACATTCCAGAAAAAGAATGTCAAACCTACTGTGAGTTTCTGACAAGTTTTCACTGTCATGCTGAATACTGTGACAGGTGGGTTGAATCCTTATGATACACTGAAGACAGGCAGGGGAAGATATACACTGAAATCATTAAAAAGCAGCCAGCTCGAGGTGGGCAGGGAAGGAAGAAAATTACTCTTAGAAATACTGACAACAGTACAGGAGAGGAAGGGGGAAATGGAAAATGTAGATGCTGCATTACTGAGTATGGGGCTGCTCTGTTGCAGTCTGAGTTTCTTCCCATGTTTTCTAGCAGAAGATCTATGCTAGTGACAGCTCTGCGCTGTTCTGAAAGGCTGCTTCAGAGAAGCAAACTTGCATGGTGAAAACTGAATGTATGTGGAAAGTTCTTTTTTGGGAGTAACAATTAAACCCACCAACAAATCTGACAGCTCTTCTAAGAAAAGAATTGAAGTTGCATCCTCCTGCATTAATATTGGCCTCTGTTCCAATCCCATTTCTTCTTTTGGACAGGCAACAGTAGAGAATTCCTTCTCCTATCATTATCTGCAATGACAAAGGAGCCATTAAATTGAATGTAGCACTTACTCAGAAGATCCTGATTGAATTTAAAGGGCTGTAATAGAACTGTAACACAACCAATGTCATCCACTGACATGGATTCCACTTTAAAAGATTTATATCAATATGTAAACATAAAGTAATGCAACTTAGCCTGAATGAGGGCAGGCAAGAAGATAACCCTGAAATTAAATGCAAATGGCATACAGTATAAAGTGCTCAGTGGTATCCAGGCCTTGATCTACAGCTGAAACTTGATGCTTCTACAATAAAAAAGCAGTGATTATAAAATATTGCCTCTAAAATAATCTAGAGCCACTGCAATATCTTAGTGCTCCTGAAGTGGTTTTAGCATTCAGTCTTGGCCACAGGCCTAGCAATTCTGAGCAGCTTCTAATTATGTGACAGCCTGTTCTTCTGTGTTTATTTAATTTGGCTTGGGTTTTAACCTGATCCACAGCAGCAGAAAAAATTTTGTCCTTATGGTCCCTTGCAGCACACCAAGCAAAACAGATTTTGACCAAAACTCTAGACAAGAGTTTATAAAAGGAAGAATATAAATAAAAAATGGTGTCACTTCCTGAATAATCCAGACACATTTATACATTTTCAGCCTCAGATTTTATTGCTTTCCTTGTTCAGTAGTGCGACTATTTTGAATTCTGTACAGGATTTGTACAGAGTTCAGAGTAAGGGTTGGATTGAAATATTGCAATTAATGAGGCAGTTCTCACCAGCAAAAGAAGAGTCACTTTGCCTATCCACTGCTGCATTGAATACTAATCCATGCAATGCACAAAGCTTAAAATGCAGTGAGATGCCAAAGCATCTGAATTATGCTGAATCTGCTGTTATTACCAGTGGTATTTATCAATAGGAACACCTCCACCCTAGGAAAAGGCAGGTAAAGTGGAAAAGCTTAGCCTAACTCTTTATTAGCTAGTTTTGATAAATTGAAATTTCTTGACCAGGAAGATCGAAGTAGTGAAGGTTTTCCTACGACATGGAAAAGCCATCAGTAAAGGTTATTTAAGGAATTCTAATTAGCTGAGAACTATGGGCACTATTATCTGTCTATACTTGATCAATTTATTGCTGAAGCTTCCCAGAGAAACCAGTAGTATTCCAAACTTAAAACTCAGAAAAACTCTAATAGTTTTTAGCCAAGTTCTAGGGAATGTCTGGTACAGGGAAAACACCAGACAGATGGATTAGCTCGTGTGATAGAGCAAAAAACTACAAGGCCTATGTCAAGGAAAATTCAGAGGCTGGCATTTCCAGAGAAAAAACCTCCCAGAGTAGAACAGGCAGTAGGAGTGAATTTCTCTCCTTGAGAACTGATTTCCCAAATCAATGTGATCTGATGTCCTAGTGATCTCTGTTGGAAAGGACATTGTTACCTCTAAGCACGTTTTTAGTCAGTGGCTGATAAGAGTTTGAACCTTCACTGATACGATGAAATAACTGGTCCTAACACTTCTGAATGGGTAACTAGAGAGAAAATATATCAGAGGATCAGATTCGGAGTTCTTTGAAGCAAATTGAAATCATGCTGCAATTCAGGTGTATCTATGGTCCAGACATAAAATATCTATCTTGATAATTTCTTCAAGTCCAGGTGTTCCAGACTGGTCTCCTGCAGTTTTTGAATACATACACAAAATTTCATCTATGCCACAAGCCATAAGACATATGTCAATAATAGAGGTAGTTATTTTCTGTAATCCTTCAGGGCTACAGAACAGACCTGTTTAAATGCATTTGCTACTTACTAATAATCAGAAAAAAAGCCCAAAGAGAAAAACCAAAATGCAAAGCCCCAAAGCCAAACAGAAGCCTCGTGTAACAGTGGCTTTAGAAAATAAGTCATAAAATGTTAGATTTTTTTTTTTTGGTATAAAAAAAATACTCTAAAGTGAATAGATTTATATATGTTCTCCATTCTTGGGAAAAGTATTATATCAACAAAAATAACATAGGAAATCATTTGCACCAGGATCACTTAGAATCTTAGCTCCCAGTTCCTAAATGTACAATTTTTAGCCTGCTGGTTGTGCAAAATCCTTCAAAAATGGTTTCTAAAGCAACAAAAATTAAATGCAGTAAGAACTGTTCAGTTAAAAAAAAAGACAAATAAAAAACATTTTGGAAAGCAAAGAGAGAACAGCACTTGATAATTTTTATACAGGCATCACATTTTATAGATTTTGTAACTGTAAATTGGATGGTACAATAAAAAGAATTAACTGATTGAAGTTAAGGAAATTACGAGGAGCTAGAAGCAGAGTTATATTTGCAGCTGGCCTTTGAGAAGTGCCTAACTGAGATGCATAGTCATTGCTGTCAGGGGGAAGAAGAGATCCTTTCAAAAGGTTGATCATGTTTTTTAGGTTATAGAATCACCCACTCCAGGTGAATTTTTCTCTCCATTTGCCAGACAGGAGTGGTGGGAGAATAAGGCTCCTATCTGAACTACTAAAATCAGACAAAATGAATTCTCTTTTATATATATATATATAACAATTTCTAATTTTCTTTTCTGCAATATACTGACCCAGCTGCTCATTCTGACAGGATATTTCTGTTCTGTTGAAATCTTCTCCTCCCTTTGGGTGAATAATTAAACCAGCCCACTTTTGCCTGCTCTTAATGACTAACTTATAATTTAGAGGTGTTTCAGTGCTTTTTTGGAAAATGTAATTGAGTTTACTGACAAGATTGATATACCTTCTCTCTGAATAAAGCTAGTTCTAACAAAAGTGGCAAGTTCAGGGTTGTGAAAGGCTTGCATTAAAAAAAAAAAATCTTGCATTTTTGATGATTTTTGATATATCTGAGAGTATGGAGATGCCCTGTCTGTAAAAGTTCAAATATTTGTACAGCGTAAGAGAATGATTCAAGCTATTCTCATCCAACTGTAGATGCTGTTTCTTTACATTAAAGCCCACCATCAAGACAGTGAGAGTAGATGAAGTGCTACAGGGAATGTTATAAGGAGTATATCTCCTTTTGTTACAGAAGAATGAAACATGAATTTAAAATCCTAATGAAACTAACCTGCATGACACTCTACAGCCTAACTTAAACCAAAGCAGTTATTTTCTTTATGCTAACTGAAACTCTGTCAAAAATCTTTATTAAGTGACATTAGCACTTCAAACTTACCGTAATTGATGGTCCAGCAAAAACCAGACTAAGCAACATCAAGAAGGGAACAGACTCTTGTGTAGGTTCAATGTATGGCATACTCAGACTCTTGTCATAGCAATTAAATCCAGAGTGAACTGGCTTGAAGACATCAGTAAGTTCAAGAAAATAGAGGCTAACAACAGAAGATGCCAATATGGGCAACTAGAAGAGAAGAAAGCAACATATTACTGTTTGGAAATGGAATAGCAATGCTTTTGCAAAGACAACATAGTCTGTTAATAAATCTCTTTGATGTTTGTTGTTTATAGTTCACTGCTCCTTGCCATGCCTCTTTTACTATCTCTAAATAATTAATTCTCTGGAGATATGATACTGTTCAGTTGATATCAATAACCCTGCTGTCTGCCAAGCTAGTCAAAACACCCAGCCCAATCTTTAGCACGTATAATTTAGCCTTTTCATCTATGAATCATTAATAGAAAAACTTTGATTTAATTTTTTTTTTTTTTAAGGAAAGTATCAGGACTGCCGTCTTCCATGTGGGGCCTCAGCACTCTGCTGTTCATCAATCACTCTTTTTGGTCCTTTAGCAACTCTCTGTCGTGTATGACAGTCTTTACATCAAAGCCATTTTGCATTCAGTTTCAAAGTAATAGTTAATGAAAACCAGTATCCAGTCCTTCCCTAGAATCTAAATATGTGATAATGCACATCCATTTCACAATTCTACCAAAAAAAAGCAATTAACTTTGGCAAGATTCAGTCTTGATGACTACAGTTCACAATTCTTTTATCCTCTAGCTATTTAGTTATCTAACCCTTTGCAATTACTTCTACTAATTTATTAAGAGCAGAGTTGGCCCTTCTTGGAGCCCAAATTCACCTCTGCTCACCATGAGCTCCTTAAAGCACAGGATCAACCACTAAATCTCTGTGGAAGGAAGTAATTTAGGAGAAGATATAGCAAAAAGGCATTTTAAAGCTGTTGGTTTATAAGTGAACAAAAAGAATAGCCTTGCTGCCCTGGCAGATGGATGTTGAGGCATTCAGAGGTGACCAGCAGGATGTGATTATTCTCTGCATCCTCCTTAGTAAACACTCAGAAACATGTTTTGTTCATTGTTTTCCAGAGTTCTTCATGAACAAGGCAACACAAGAACAACTTCCTGCTCTGCCACTGAGATGCAAGGAGTCCTTCTGGTGTCTGGACTGCAATGAAGGTACCTATGGTTATCAGCACCTGAGATTAGGAGAAACAGCAATTATCCTGAAAGAATTTTGAGCATACTTATATTATTTTTGCAATGCTCAGTTCACATTTACAAAAACAACTGATTAAAATCATTGTCATTCATCCCATTCAACAATCCAATATAAAAGCAGACGTAAAATGGGATCCATATGCATTTGGGGAAAATTATGAATATAATTTGCTCTGCATGGCAGAGGGACAATGGTTTCTTGCATTAACACACAATTTTCAGTTTTTTAAGCATTTAGCTTATAAAATTCAGGCTCTTTCTGCATAAAATGTAATTCTGGGTGATTAACGAAGGAGGGTTCCAGCTAAATTTCATTGAAACATCTTTTATTATGAGTTTTTTTCTAAAAAGAACAGCTTATCTTTGATATGCTGATTTGAAAAGGGTGAGTTTTGTTTTCAAAGTTTCCAAGCAAAATCTGAAGAGGGTGGTGACTGGAAGAATGTTTCTTGTCTGGTTATATCTGTGTTCACCTTGATTGCATTGTAATGTCACATAGTATAGAGGCTGGGATTGTGTACAAAGGGAAGAAATATGGATTGGCATTCTTAAGTGCTGTGGGCATTACAGAAATAAGACCAGGCATCTAGGAAGTTTGCTTCAGTAAATAATGTGCATATGTATATGTATAAATATGTATGTATGTATAACCCAAATACATCCATATTTGCACTCATGCTATAGCATTCATACACATTATGTACAGCATATAACATACACAATATGTAATACATATTATGTAGATACATAATATATAACTATTGTATAATCTGACAGAAATATGTATATATGTATGGAATAATTACATACAATGTCACTAAATTAAGTTCTGCTTCTTGCCCATCACAGGAAGAAGCCCAGTTCTTTAGCAAGATACATTATATAATATATATATATATATATATATATACATATAATCCTCACTTTGTGCTGAATGCAGCCTGAATGAGCATAATGCAAACATTCATGATTTGTCAACATGGGCTAGACTGCTTCCAGTCATTACACAGATGTGCAGGATGAAATAGGGCTTCCCTGATATCTTCACACTCTGGGAATAATTTAGACTGTTGTGGAACTGGGTGCCCTTCTCTCAACACCTGCCTGCACAGAGACCCTGCTGATTGGGATAAGAGGGCTCTGGACCCAAAGGCTGCCACAGTCTACCCTGTCCTGGTGTGCAGGGCGCTTGCACTAATTCTGTGCTGCTCTTGCTAGGGCATTGAAATTCTGCACAGCATTTGAGGTCTCAACTTCCCTTCTGCACTACGTTTAACTCTTGAAACATTTGGAATGTCCTTTATTAATAACTATTTCAATAACTATTTCAAAGTCATAGTTAATGACTTAGGGTCCAGGTCCCATTGGGCAAAGCACTTTGCTACAGGACACAAACTTATTCCAGTGGGCTAAATGGACGTAACAAGCAGACGCCTATTGTCCCTTCTTTTGGGAAATTATGCCCTTTTATCAAGAGGTCTCCAAAGATTAATTTCCCAGAATGGAAACACAGAGCAGGCCCATCCATGGAACACCTTGCATTTAGAGTTTCATCTTCAGTATTTTTTCTTTTCTCCAATATCAGGAAGGGAAAGTCTCTCCTTAAACAATAGTTTATGCATTAGCCACAAGGCAGACTCTACTTGGATCACAGTATTTTTAGGCAGGCAACTGTTTTAAAGGGCAGTATTCAACTATCTAAAATAGGCAATATTTGAATTGGTATTTTATTGTGGAACACTAAAATAAAAGGTGGAGAATAATTTTTTCTTTAAACTACTGCATGTAAGCTGTGACTCTTATTAATTAAAAAATCAAGGAATTTAAGGAATTGCATTTTACTGTCTTATGACTTCAGTACAAGACTCCTATATTATTTCTGACTGTAATTATCTGTTCTGCTAAAGAAAATATATAATTCTAAAGGATTATGAATGTCTGACATAACTGCTTACAATACTAATGATTAAGTCTGTAGTCAATTTGCTATATACAGTTTGTCATATCCTAAAGAACATTTTTCTTCCCATTTTTTTAAAAATACAAATATAAAATGTATCTTCTACAAGTCTAACATTTATAAAAATGAAAAGGCAAATGTTTCTAAAGTCTTCTAAACAGCATAACTGACTATTTAATATATGAATATTTATGGAGTGTTCTGCTTAAGGCAGCAGCATTTCTGTAATTATAGACTTTGGCGCCCAACACCTTGAAAATGTCAAATATAATTAGGTGGTAGAATGTGTATTGTTTTAATTACAAAGTGGAATAGGAATTTTCCTGCGCCTAATTAAAATAATAAAACCCCCAATGTCAATTCTTGACTAATCCTGACTAATAAGTCTTTATACTCTTACTTCCTTGGATGGATAATGGAGAAAGATCCCTGTTTAGCTTTTAATTTAGACCTGTAAATTTAAAGTTTGACCCAAATGGTCAAACCCTGTTTGGCTTAGAGCCTTAAAGTCAGAAGCATAATCAGCATTGCTACCAAAAAGGTTTGATTTGTGGTGCATTTATTTTTTTAAAAGAGATTTTGTGTCTTTTCCCTCCTTGCTATTTTCTTAAACTGTAAGTTAAAAGCCTTCATTAAGCCACAGAACTTTGCTATTAATAATAATTAACGTTATAAATATTTTAAAAGCTTTTACTGTACTGAGTGAGGAATAGTCCAAGCATCAGAAAAGATGTTCTTTGTTCCCAAGAGTGCAACAAGGATGCAAATACCCAGAGATGTTGTAAGGAGGAAACTTCCTGTGTTACATAGTGCAGGACAAACCAAAACAGCATTCAGCAGCACAACTTCTCTGAACTGATGGGGCATATAACAAATCTTTCTTCTGGCCAAGAGCCACAGGACAGCTATCACAATGATAGATCACAGAAGTCTGAATGAAGAGTGGAATGTCAAGGCTTAGTAGGGAAGTCCTATTGGAGTGGATAGAACCTGGGAATCCCTGGGTTCTATAAATTCTCTAGAATTGCATGCTGCTAGTTTTATATTTTACTCTCATATTCATCAGCACTTAACAAAGCAAAAAGTCCCTATTTATCTTCAGGAATATAACACCTTAAAATTCATGGGCTTCATGAGAATTCAGCTATGAAATATCATGTACTCAGATGTCTAAACCTGTTTTGTAGGTTGCAGCTTTGTGACCTCTCCTTTGCTAAATTGCACTGTCTGGGTGTTCTCTCTTACTGTGAACTCATACCCAGATCCCACAGTGATGTTGCCTATATAAAAGGTAGGCAGAAAAGAGAGAAGCAGCATGGATGTACCTTTCAGAGAAAGTCAAGACATGACTTGCCAGATGCAGACTAAAGATGGTATGACTAGACCAGCTGTCGAAAGAAAGGATTATGGAATGCCTGATACACTGTCTGGATATTTTGTAAATAATTTTTAGACTTGGATGGCCAGGAAGTTCTCAGATTCTTAGGTGGTTCTGCAACCCTTCCACAGCAAGCAACAGGCTCCTGAGTATGGGAACTGCCTCCTGACGTTTCTCTTGTTTTCTGGGAATTGGGAATCTTTGTAAGCAACCAAGTAAATAAACAGGATTGCCTCAAAGAGATAATAAATGAATGCCACTGGTTTCCCAGCATGAAAAAATATCAGCCAAGTCTTTCAGAGAAGCATGGTCTAATTAATAACTATGTTTAGTTCCCATGACAAGGCTGTGCATTGTGGAAGATTCTATTAAATTTATCATAAATGTTGATCCTTGTGCCAAGGAATTCATGGTCTAAATGACAAGGCACAACAGATGGATGAGACAAGAAAGAGGGCTGTAGTGGGTTGGAGGAGACAAGGTGTTCCTTTGTCAACTACTAACAGCAACTGCAGCTTTCAGCTGCCCTGGCTGCTGTCCTGTGGTACGTTGCTGCGAGATTCATAGTGGACAGGAGGAGAGAATGGAAAGAGGATAGGTTTCTCTTATCCTGACAGGGGTGAATACTGAGGTCATTACTGTGATTCAACACCTTCCAGAATAGGTCACTATTAAGAATTGGCATCAGCCAAATTCTGCCATTCTCTCATTTTTGAGAACCCATGACTCTCTGAAGAGAGAGCACTAAGCATGGGATGCCTATAGAGCAGGGGACTGGGTCGACAGAAAAGTGAGATGTTTTGATTTATTTTTATGCTCTAAACTTAATTCTTAAATGTTGCAGGCTTATAAAAGAAGGTATTCTGTCTTTTCAGAAATTTAAGGCTTCCATCTGTATAAAGGCTTTTTTGCTTTTCTGCATGAACTTGAGTTTCTGCTGCTCCTTGTCCCTTTTCCGGATGCAAGTTTCATCCGGCCCAAAGCTAGAAGGGATTAGTCTTTTCTCTAAACTACTTGTGCCTCACCATTATCTAACTTTTGTGAAATTGTGTACAGATACATGATACAAGTGTCTTTCTTCTCCTAGACTTAGTGCTATTTGATTTAATTTCAACTTGAAGTTAAATTTCAAATACCAGATGTCTTTGAAATCTATTATAATTACCATTTTGGAAAATTAAGTTATATATATTTCCAGCATTGGTTTTATAATTTATCTTAATTGTTTTGTGACTGCCAATTACAGTCTAGCTTTGGAAATACAACAGCTATCTTCAGGTAACTTCAAATTATCCTTATCTTTTACCAGATCTTGAAAGAAAGATCTCAGTATGTGTAAGACCTAAAACAGAGCTGATATGTCAGTGATAGAGTTCCTATTTATTTCAGAAATCTCAGTCATGCTGAATGCACAGTAACCCTAAAAGTGCTTTTTCCTTTTTATTTTTCCTTTTTTTTATAAATAAATGTGAAGCAGCAATTATACAGGCAGAAAACAACAAAAAAATTGTTTAACAAAAATATTTTTGGGGAGGAGTAATCTAAATATTTTATAAATTTTCTATATTATATATTTTTATATATATATTCTACTAAATATATGTGTTTAAAGTAAATTTTCAGGCAGAAATTTAAAACCCAAAACCACCAGTAATGCATTTCTTTTCAGTGTGACTTCAAACATAATTGATGACTCCTTATCTTAATTATTATTGTTTGATTACATCAATTATAATTATAATAAATTAATAATTGTTATAATCAATTTATAACTATATACAGTGAGATTTAGGATATTACATGTACTGTTGATTACAAAATTTATGCTTCTGCTGCAATGTTATGGTAAATCAAGAACAGCAGTACTTCAACAAAAGGCAGTTGTTTTCAGGTCTGTGTCACCAAATTTCAGCTCGAAGTTTCTTCAAAAACCCCATGTCTAAGGGACAAAGCTGCCAGGGCCCACACAATGCCACAATTTATTGTACTCTCTTAAGGATGCTGATTTCCATACATACAAAAAAAAAAAGAATCCTGTAGGTGCTGGCCCTTCTCCAGTGGCTTCCTCCCGTGCTGTTTAGCCACTTCTGAACTCCCTACAGACTGAATTTTTAAGCGATAGGATCATCAGACAAGAGACCATGTTTGTAATAGCTCAGCTCCTGGGCATGTCAAGGTTCCACAAAAAGCTGGTTTTTATTAACTTTGGCTCCAGAGTAATAGATTTTTAACAACTATAAAAGAAGATCACAGATGGGAGAATTATAAATTTTTGGAAGAGGTAGTAATTTGGAAAAATGTATCTCCATTAATTTCTAACATATTCAGGCCTTTTTTTACTACTGGAAGTATTAGGTCAAGAGGATGTTGCTGGATTGAAAAGGAAGCAGCACCTTCTTTCAATGAGAACTACTCAAACTCTACACTTGCCAAGCACATAGCCAAAAGCAGAAGGGACATCTAGCTTGTGTCATTTGCATTTGTTTCCCAAAGACAGCCTCAGCACAGGTGTGACACCTCCCTTTTCATTCCCCTTTTATGGTCATCTCCTGCTAAAACTAGTATTGTTTAGGCTGCACAGCTCTTCTGTAAGCACAGAAGTGACAGGGAGAATGCAACATTGATGAGTTAGCTAATGAATTATACAGCTGCTCGGAATGCAGAGCAGCCTCCTCAGGTCTTGGATAGCCCCCTAATATTTTGGGGATATTGGTCTGCAATGCAGCTTTATAAACACATGTGACATCTATCTTCTGAGAGTCAGCCACATGACTAGGTCAGCTCAATGAGCAGAGAACTAAGTGTATTTCTCCTTCTCCTCTCACACATGGTTGACTCTTTTGAAAGAAAAAGACGTGTTTGGAAAATATTATGCTTCTTTGAGAGTAGCAAAGGGATAATTTCATCTTCTGCTATTGGGGATCTTTGTTGGGTGCAGCCCCCAGTTAATTTAAGTATAAGAGAAAACCAATCTAGAGGAACCAATCTAGAGAGGACTACACTGTGCCTCCAAGGCACAGCATTACAGTTTAATGTTTACATTAGATTCAAACATCCTATTCTTAGGAAGAAAGATTTATTCCTACAGCCTATTCTCTCTCTCTTTCTAATCACTGCACTCCACTGATTTTTATTTTTTTTTTTTTTTTTTTTTGTCTTTTGCAGTCACACCTATATGTGACTTGTGGGTCATTGTAATTTAAATATTGTGGGTTGTGCATGGCTGAACAGCTGAAAAGCATTGCAGATGTGACTAAGACGTGCTACTGAGTTTCAAATGATGTTTCAAGTTCGTCTCTCTCAGCACGTGTTAGAAAAAAAAAGGAAGGAAAGCATCTGCTACTGAGACACGGTGGCCATTCTCTACATACACTTATTTCAGTGGGGCCTCATGACCTCCTGAGGTCAGCAGCCTGGAGTTCTACAATGATGACAGATCTTAGTGCTTTCTGCTGGTGAAAATTCCAGTTCCTTTGGGGAACAAGGAAAATAAGTGATCTTCTACCACTGGAAGAAATGTTTCCAAACTGACTAAGGCCCGGCTGAGCTCTGGAAAACATAGAAAAAGAAGCTCTATCCATATGCTAGAAGACAACATAAGGAAGAAAATTTAACTGCATGAGGGACAGTGTCTAAAATATCTCCAAATTTAGTCCCTGGAAGTTACACAACCAGCAGATGAAGGCTGTGCTACAGCAAAGAAATTTAGCTGGAGAATAAATGCATTGAGTTATGCAGATTGACAACACCTTGACCTTTTTCATTTCCACATATTAGGCACTGGATGAAGCAGTAATGCCACGGAAGTCAAAGGCAAAATTTATGCAACTTCCATGAGAGCAGGATTTAAACCAGGAGCTTTTGAAATGGGAGAGCATGAGTAAAGACAGTCTATTTCCTTCACTGAGAGAAATCTATCTGTCCTGACTCCAAAGTGTGACCACTCTGCCAGGAATGGAAACTACGTAACTCTGGAAGTTTTTCAGATTGATATTAAAATTCAAGACATCAATATTTTTTCTCTAAGTGAATACAATCATGATAGTCTCTGAATATGCTGAAAACAAAGTCAGTTAACAAACCCCAAAACTTATTCCAGGAATTGTAATTTTCAAGATCTCCCAGAGGTATGTAGACTTTTTACCATGAAAAGTAATTCCCACTAGGCCAGAGGGACTATGAATTTTCATGGAAAGCTTTGTCTTTCTCAGCTATGCAAATGAAATTCAGACAACCCATAGAGTCAGTCTACAGAACCCTAAAATGCCTTAAGCACAATTAGGAATAAAAGAGGCCTAACTGCCTGACAGTGATGATTAACATGCCCTTCAGGTAAGTGTGCATAAGGCAATCTAAAATTATTCAGCTCTCAGGAGTGTGTGCTAATCAGAAGTTCTGCTAAGCAGAACTATTACCAGTCCTTTAAAATAACCTCTAAAACATTCCTACAAGACATAGGATAAGTCATCAAGTTACTTTATTTTATGTATCATGAAACTTGAAAACATGTAATTGAACATGTGTTGAGATTTACTTCATAATGTTTATTTTCCTCTAATGCTTTTATAGAATGACCCATCCACATTTTTCAGAGGCTGTCTCTTCATTTTCTTTCCATTCCCCTGTCTTTCAAAGCTCTACCCTGATTCTCCTTTTGCTTTTCCTGTGTAAATGAAGAATAGCTCTAACGATCTTAAGAGGAGCATGTTAGTTTTATGTTTTAACTCTTTTGTTGGAAATACCTGCTGGTTTGAATTATCCATCAGTTCACAGAATACGAGTTGGAAGGGACACACAAGGGCCACTGAAGTCCAATTCCTGGCCCTGCACAGGACCATGCCCTACAGTCACACCATGTGCTTGACACCATTGTCCAAAGACTTCTTAAACTCTGTCAGGCTTGATGCTGTGACCACTGCCCTGGGGAGCCTGTTCCAGTGCTCATCCACTCTCTGGGTGAAGAATCTTCCTGTAATATCCAATCTAAAGCTTCCTTGACACAATTTCCCGTCATTCTCTTGGGTCCTGTTGCTTGTCACCAGAGAGGAGAGACTGGTACCTGCCCCTCATCTTTTCCCTTGTGAGGAAGCTGTAGACAGCTGTGAGGTCTCATCTCAGTCTCTTTTTCTCCAGGTCAGCTGGCCTGCCTATATTCTGTGTAATCATATTTTTATCTTAGCCTGATAGTCACTGCCGCTAAACATATTTGTTTACTGGAGTTAATCTCATTCATAACACATTCTTAAGGATCTTAACAGTTGAAACCCCTTGGTGTCAGAACTGTGTTTGTGTGTTGCTGTTTTTAAGTTCAGCATGCCTGCATTATATTGGTTGTTACATGTATTATTTCACTCATTTCACTCTTTAAAACATATTTCATTTGTATAACATGAATACATCCCTTTTCTACCATGCTGAAAAAAATTTTAACTTTCAACTCAACATCTTTTTTTTCCAAGTCTATGCTTTTGTCTAACATTCAAGAGGGAAAAAAAACCCCACATTTTTAGAAATATATTTTATAAAAAATGTGGTTTTCCCTGGGCCTAGACCTCCTAAATAGGTCTTGCTGGAAAGTGGATGTCAGCAAGCCCTACTTTTCTTGAAGATGGAAACTTAATGGGCTATAGGGTTTTTTTTGTTGCAATTCAGAGTGGGAAGGCACTGTCTTCTATGAACAGGAGAGGGAAGATAGAAGTGGATGACTGCCAAAAGAAAAAAAAACACAAAAGAATTGACAGCGTTCAAAGGCAAGCAGTTGAAAGCCTGTTTCTTACTATCCATTTATTAAAGTAAAAGCTTTAAAATTCAGGAAGCCTTGTTTAAAGTAGGTAAGTTTTGGGCCTAAGTAGTTGGCTGTTGTTGGATTGCATTAGGACCTTACCTCCTGCTTACAAAGGAAATCCTTATTACATGGTAATGACCATCAACCACACTGGGTGACTCCTCTATCCCTTACACTTGCAAACTTCTCATTGCAGTTAAATGATCTCTGAATAAATCCCTCTTTATGGAGTACAACTTAATCTGGCTCTGTTTGAGCCAATCACAACAGGAGATTTTAAGTCATGTCCTTTCCCTGACGCTGCTGAAGTGCTGGCAATTTGCTGTGCTCCAAAGCTTCAGAAAGGCATTCTCATTAGTCTGATTAGACTTGGTGCGCATGCCTCAAACGCGGAGTGGGCGTTCACAGTGAACACAGGCTACATGCTCCTTTCAAGAATCACATGAATTGTTGTTACCCTTTCACCCAAGTGATTTGAATCCTCAGCTGAAAAGGGGGAAATGATTTCAAATCCTCATGCTATGTAATGGAACAGGGCTGATAACTCACCAAAAAGTTTCCTAATTGACATTTAGGTTTGGGTGTACTGCAGTCAGTTTTTTTCTCTTGATGTTGCTTTTACTTTTCAGTTCAAGAAGGACTGTAAGTCTGCAGTTCAGTAATTAGAAATTACTTCTGGTGGGGAAGGGCTCACACAGGCTCTTGACTGCTCCTGTGACTGAATAACATAGAAGTCTTAAAGGTTCATTAGGAGACCTTTCTGTGAACTGAGGGCTTTGACTCCCTCACAGCACTGGGTGTTGAAAAGATCTCTATCTGTTTTTAAACAAGCTTGGAATGACTTGTTGAGGGACCTAATAGTCTAGACCTGAGTGGAGAACTTGCCTCTCTCATGTGGGAGCTGTAAAAAGAGCTCAGTGTAGGTTCTTCGCTACTCACAGAATCCTTTACCTTATTCCTTATAACAGCTGCAGGGAGTTTCTAGAGAAAGTATATGTATGCAATCAATATTACATAAGGCAATGCTTAAGAGCAGCAAGCACACACTTTGTGCTGTTGCTCTGCATTTCATCCCATCTTGCTGCAGGCCAAAGCACAGCACAAGTTCTGTTGTGTCTTGCAGCACCTCTACATAATTTCCAGCATTAGAGTCCTCCTCAGGCTGAGGTACAGCAACCTCCCTTCCTGTAGGGATTCCCAAAGCAGCAAAGAGAGTACAGAGTGAAGACACCCTTTACCTTTTTTAGGGGCTTCTCCAAGCTTGACCTCTGCCTCCTATGCCAAGCTTATATAAGGTCCATGGCACAGCAAGTGCCTTCCACCAAAGGGCTTTTCTTGAGCAGGCCTAATCACATTAATAGGATGAGCTTGATGCTCCCATATAACCAGACTCTTGTTAAGCTTTCCAGTTGGTGCAGCTTAGTGTTAACTGCTGACCATATCCAGGTGCTACCAGAACAGAAACACCCCACTGTTACCTAAAATTCCTTCTGAACCCAACCCCCTTCTACCTTCTAGAGAACCTCCAAAGCCCTTCAAGTGCATTTGAGAGAAAATATATTTTGTTTTATATTTCACCCTATGTTTATATTTTTATATATTAAGTATGCCAGGTATAGGTAACTTACACTGCATTTTACCATTAAGTTCTTCACATTATTTTCACATCTGTTTCCTACCTTAGGTACCTCAAAGTGCCTCAGGCTCTCTTCCCTGTGAGTAGGGTCACATGAAACACTTCACTCAATCCATAAAACATTTGTACCTTCCTCTTTCTGCTGTGCCATAAAACAAATCCACATCACAACTGTTTCTTTAAGCTTAAACGGTGTCTACTCATGATCTTCTAGAAGTACCTAAGTGACTGTAGTTTCCAGGGAGGCTAAGTGCCTCCAAGTGACACACCAAGCAGCCAGTGTCTCTGCAACTCCACCTGCTACCAGCTGAGCAGCCATAGCAGGTTTTGCCCTAGAAGATGTGCAGAGAACCTTGTTCTGTTTTCCAAGCAGACATTTTTAGCTCTGATAGAGGAAACACTATACTTCAGGGGTCAGCATAAATATATCAGTGATTATCAATTTAAGAACATTTCTATTTTTCTAAGCATTCCCTTATACATGTGATTTTTATTCTATCAAAGCAATGCAAGAGGCATTTGCCTGGAAGCCAGCCCTTCTTGAAACATGTCTTCCTCCTGCGAGGTTCCTGTGCACATAGTCCAATTTATTTGAGCAACCCTTTCATGTTCTGAGTAATTCCTAGAAATAATTCCTGTTCCAAAAGGCTCGAAAGATGAGATTAATTTATGCCTGCTCCTCATAGGGAGCTTCGATGCTGATTCCGGCGAGACAAAGCATCACGTCAGGGTTTTGCATCAGACGGTGCGGAGAGAGCACCGAGGTGAGCCCGCTCCCCCGCGGGCGCATCGCGTTCCCCGCGGATCGGCTCCGCGCCTCTCTCCGCGCCCGCCGCCAGCCCCCGGGCAGCCCTCTCGGTGTAGCGGCCACTCACCTCCACGAAGTAGAAGCAGGGCAGGAGGGTGACGCTGTCCTTGGTCACTTTGCCCTTCTGCCGCTCCTTCGCGGACATGCTGGCGGGGCTGCGGGCGGCGGCCCCGCGGCCAAGCGCTGCCCCGGCCGCTCGCAGCCGCCCGGCCGCCGCGGCTCCCCTCCG
>JAYDZK010000006.1:18697355-18713109 GCA_034509185.1 Euphonia xanthogaster | reverse complement strand
CGCGGCTCCCCTCCGCCGCCGCCGCCGCCGCGCCGAGCGCTGCGCCGTGCGCGGGGCTGACGTCAGGAGCCGGCTCGGCGGGCGGGGGTCCCGGCCAGCTTAACTCCTTCGCGCCGGGCCGGGCGGGGACCGGCGGCAGGGGAGCTCCGGGCGGTGCGCCCACGCCACGGGGATGCTCTGGCTGCGGCAGGAGATTTGTACGCACACATACGGGTTTGAGAGACCTGAACGGGATCCCTGAGGGCATCAGGGTGTTTGGGATGCTCCTTGAGGAGTCTGCGACGTTTATCTTGTTTCTGGGAAATATTTTTTCTGAAACAGAGCAGGAGAACGTTCCAGGAAACAGCATTCCTATACAACCAATGTTTTTTTCTTGCAGGTGTACTCTTTTTGAAATCAAGATGTTAATGACAGCTCACCTCAGTCTTAGTGCCAGTCAGGGGGAGTAGTGTGACTGGGACTGCGCCAAACTGAGCTCTTCAACCCCATGTGCAATACTGAGGCATGTGATTTCTCTGATCTGTCGAGTACCTGGTGCAATTCCTGCTACAGTCTTGAAGAGAACAGAATTAACCCGAGCAATGGTTTCCATGGTGAAATGTGCTAAGATCCTATTTATGGATCAAAATTTGCAGCCTTTTCTCAGGCAAGCTCCTGTTGATGTCAATGAGAGGTACCCTGGATAAGGCCTGTAGGAATTCTCTGTGAAAGATAGCATTTACATTCTTTGTAGCACATTAATAAGGTCTGCAAGAGTTGTCTTGTCCCTATAAGCTTATTCTTGCATTGTGATGTTCAGCTTTAATGTATGAGGAGAGAAGAATGACTCAAGCAGTCGTTTATTTCCCATCTTTCTCCTTTTGGGGGAAGATGGGAAATTACCTGCTGTTTTTGTTCAGATGGTTGCTAGTATTTTGGCTGCTATGGCAATGGAGATGAAGATTCTCATCAGCCCCTTTTCTTTTCTAGCTGGTCTCTTTTCTTTTATCCAGAGTGGATATGCCAATCCATGCTCTGCACTGAGTAGACAAGCTTCATGAGAGGGTAAAATCAAAAATGTACTTCATGCCTGCAGGCAGGTGTGGAAGGCAAATCTGTAGTCTGATTCCAAATCATTGAAAAAGACTTTTCAGAGCTGCAACACACGTTGCCATACCAACACATATTCTTGTTCTTAACCCTGTTAGGAAAGATTTACAGGGTTTCTGCTGGCTCAGGAGTAAGGGCAATTGTTGATAGCCTTGTAAAAGGCAGGTCAGGGGTCTCCAAGTAGTGGAGGTAGCCAGGGGGGTTACTGGGAACAGAGGAGCTGTGAGCAGAGGAGCTTTGTTCCTGTCTATCAGCACCGAATTCCAGGATATTACTAGGAGTGCTGTGGGGATGTCCAGTAGTCGTTCATACCCATCAGTACAAGTGTAGCCTTTAAATAAAAGTAGTTGTTTTCTTTTATCTTTCCTGGTGGGTTATCCCAAGTAAAACAGCAAGAGCTGAGGAGCTGTTGTAAGATTTTGTTCTTGCCAAATATGTAACTATTATTGGGTAGAGTGGGTAATGAGGGATTGCATTTAATTGCATTTACTGTATCAGCCTTGATTGTTGTGAAATCATGAATCTGGCTTGAAAATAATCACCACACTCTAATAAAAAATTATTCAAGAGTACTTTTTCTGCGTGTTTCACACAAAATTGCTTCATTCTGGGAGAATCAGGGGGACAGATGCTTCTCCGGTAAAATGAACCAACAAGCTTACATTATGATGTAACTTTAGAAACTGGAAAAATTCCTCCTGTAAGTTATATGTTGTCATTGGACTGCCTAAAGGCCTGTTAAAAGGGCATTTATGATAGGTACAGTGAAACAAAAGGCAGTAGCCAGCTTCTATTCTACAAACTCACTATAAATATGTGTCTAATGGGAAAAATACCATGCAAGCTGTGTGACTGCTGTAAGAGCAGGAAGAGTTGTGCAAATTCTGATAGAGCTAGGAGTGGGGTTATATATGAGTTAGCTAAAGTGGTTGCTTTTTGTCAGTGACAAGGCTTGCCACAGAATCACAGAACATGCTCAGCTGGAAGGGACCAACAAGGATCATCAAGACCAACTCCTGGCCCTGCAAAGGACCATCTCCAAGAGTCACACCATGTGCCCAAGAGCATTGTGCAAATGCTTCTTGAGCTCTATCAGGCGCTGTGAGGACTTCCCTTGGTCAGTCAAACACTGAGAAGGAAGTTGAGCCTTCCTCCTGATATGCATGGTGACCCAGTTCCAGCCTTCATCTTTAAATGGCCCTTGACTAACAGTCCTTTGACTAATTACCCTGTAGGGTTCTGAGTCCACCTGCTTCTCCACTACATTGGAGGTTCAAGACTCCCAAAAGTCTCGAGACTGTAGGTGCCACTTCACCATTTCAGCCTTGGCATGCTGTCAGCAGGATTGGCAATAAATTTGCTAATAAATTGATACTGAATTAAACTAATTTTCCCAAGTCTATTCTGCTTTGCCCAAGACAGTAACTAGTGAGTGATCTCTCCCTGTTCTTGTCTTGACCCATATGCCTTTTGTCATATTTTCTGCCCCCTCTCAGGCTAAGGAGGGGAGTGATAGAGAGGCTTTGGTAGACACCTGGTGTTTGTCCAAGGGCAGTCCACCACAATGAGTGTCTCATCCATATGATCTCCTAAAAGAAAATGTGTTGGTGGTAACTAATTCAGAAACACCTCCTGTCCATTTCAATCATGATAGTCTTACAAGAAAGTGTGGTGATGTGTGACTTATGAATGCATCTATGTGCTGGATAGTTGTATTTACAGGGTCTGCACTATTCCTGGCAGCTTTTCTACCCACCTTCAAGCAAACTCAGAGAAGTGTCATGGAACATTTAGCATAAAGCACAAAATTGTTTGTTTATGCTTCGCTTCAGCAAAACCAATGAAGTTCATAAAAGCATTCAAAGGAGTTGGGGAACTAAAAGATGAACTTCATAGATGTAAACTATGGGCCTCTTCTGACTCATCTAGAATGAGTTTTTAGGAGTGATTTATATTTCTGTCAACAAAAAGAAAACTTGGCAATCAGTAGGTGCCCCCTGGGGACTGCAAGCTGATTTTTTAGAGCTCAGTCTAACCCAAGACCTTGGGCCCCTAAAGAAGCATTGTTGGTGAAACTTCTTTAGGTAAAGAGGGCACCTTTCTTTGTGCTTCTCAGGCAGACATTAGCTGCCACAGTTATTAGAAACCTGATTTGAAATTCTTTTCCAGTACAATCTAGTGTGTTGGCAAAGTTGCACTGCATTAAATGTAAGTGCAGGTCATTGTCTCCTTGTCCAGGTCTTCTCTTTCCTCTGCAGCAAAGTCTGCCTTTGCTCCCAGGCCTTGGTACGTGCTGGACACAGGCAATGGCTGTGGTTTCACTGCTTCCATGGCAACAGAAAGCATACTGCAGAAGCAGGGACCACTGTTACATCACTGAATAAACCCACTTGCAAAAGCAGTATGAAATAATATGACAAAGATTTAGAGGAGCTGGTGAGCCTATGGCTGTGCAGATTACCTGGTCAGAGAGTGGCTCTGGGGGTTTGTAGCAAGCAGAAGTTTGGCCAGAGGCTGCAGCAGCAGCTGCAGCTGCAGTTACCATTGCTTAGTAGCCTAAGGAAACCTGCTTTCTTCTGGTCACCACACAATTTCCCCACAGAGAGGCTACTTCTGGGGCTGTGTGCATGGATCAGTGTTAAATCATATTATATAGGTAGATCTTTTTTTTTTCTTTGGCCCACTGAATGCAGAATAGATGATGTGAACTCAGCATATTAAAAGAGTAATCCTCTCTTGAGAAAGGGTGGCATATGGGCTTTGCTGTGTGGAACTGACAGATGTTTTTTGTTCTGCTTTACTTGCCATATCAGAATTCAAAAATGCAGCAGTGTGTGTTTGTACATATATTCTTCTTTCCCTCCCCACACTCCCAGTCCCTCAGGAAAATCTGTTTGGGGGAATTCTTGTGTGTGTTGAGTTCACATGATATTTCATAGGTAAATCTGCCCTGAGCAAGTGGGGGGATGTTGCTTGTTTTAGTCATTCATTTTAAAGATTGTTCTGGTCATAAAACAGATAATTTTTTAGGAATATTTGATGAACAGGCTTTCTAATCTTTGGTGCAACTATCTCAGTATAGTCTGTTATTTGGAGGAAAAATACTGCTGGCTCCCAGGACAAAGCTCATGTCAGACAACATGGCAGCATCTTTTCCAGTGTCTAAACAAGGTAACTTACACATGAATGTGATAAATGCTATGAAAGGGAAAAATTACAGGATATGGCAAAATTTGGAAGCTGAATGGTATCAAGGGCATCCCCTTAATTATCAACATTTGCATTAGCTTTCTGCAAGTGCAGGATTTTTATTTTTCCTTGCTTTTTCATGTTACGGCAAAATTTTCCTCTTTGACCCATCTGCAGATCCCATGTTGGCACCACATAGCAATCTTGAATAGATGGCATGTGACAGCACTAGGAGACTCATAGTGGAACAATTTCAAAATATACAGAAGAGATGCACAATGCAGATGGGAGAGTTAAATTCTGCTTTGAAGTTGTAATTGCAACAAGCAATTGTTTCTCTGCTCTGCCTAATAATCTCCTGTTGTTGTAAAGCTCTGTCTTCTAATGTCTTTTCCTTGGCTGCTAGATATAGGTCACAGCTTTAATGTAGCAGATGACTCTGAATGATTCCTGGCTTTCCTGCTGCCTTTTACACTGTAGTGCTTGGTTAGAAATATGAATTTTCCATATTTTGCATGGGTCAGGCTAGGATCATTTTTCTGAATCTGTGGCTTTAAATACTATTTATGAACACATCTGCATAGTATTTTGCAGACTTGCATGCTTGTGCTTTCTGGCCTTAGGCAAGTTATGGGTTGCAAGGCATGTGGCTGCAGAAGTGTAATGCTGGACTGTGGTTTGTATGAACTGCTTCCCCTTCAGTCAGATTTAGCAACAGGCTGAGTGGTTATGTGGCTTTTTAGTGAAGCTGCCTTGTGGCTGGCTGATGTCAAGTCTGTGCTCACTATGTGCCCAGTGTGTGTTTATTTCTATGCTGATAATGGTAGATTCTTACCTGCACACATCTGTATTTAAGATCTTAGTTACAGGCATGAAGGCTTGAAAATGTCAGAATGTGAAAATCCCAGCCCATTTCTGGAATATCAATGCCTCTTTAAAGCAACTTCATGTAGATATCAATAAAAACCAATTTTGGATTATTGTGCAGTGACCTGTCACAAATATTTCGCTTGAATCTGGGCAAGTTATCACCAGCTAATTAGATATCAGCTATTTGGTGCATTAGCTCAGGCAGACAGAGGTTGAGTAAGAAACTGTAGTCATGCAATTAACCGTAGAACCCATTTGTCTAAATGGAAATTCTGGAGTCCCAGCACAAATTCTCTTTGCCCTGCAGTCTATATGAAATATCCTGTCTGAAGAGGACTGGTACACTTGTCTGACATTTTCAGGACTACAATAACCTGTTGATATTTATTATTCCATCCCTTTCTAACCACTGCATGTATTTGCTTCCCAACATAGTTTTGTCACATCCGAGATTCTGATGTCATGTTTTTTTCAGTTTAAGTAAACACCTCAAAATAGAGAATTTTTATGAAAAATGCATGTTTCAAATTCCTTGAGAAAGGCAAACTGCATGCATGACTTTGAAAAGGAAATTTAGCAAGTGGATTGTAACAACACAAGATAGTCTTATTCATAGGAGGTAGCAGAAAAATATCTACAGTACTAAAACTTGTATTTTTCAGAGTGTTCTTAGATGCTCCAAATTCAAAAGAGACAAAAATCTTTTAATTTTACAATATTGAAGTCCAGCATTAACATATGAGTACATCAATTATTTTGAAAGTCTGTAATCATAGTGCTCTTCGTTGTCAAGGACACAAATGAGGTAGCCTCACAACTGATGAAAACTTCTGTCCTACACTATTGAACCTAAATTTTCACTGTTAGTTAGTAAAACCAAGGCAAAAAGCCTACCCAATCTGTACATATGCACATAAATATGGTTTTTGTATTTACAAAGTCTTAAAGCAATGTGACAATTGAGCAAAATCACATCAGCTTGAAAGGACTGCAATTCCACAATAGCACTCAATATATATCAGGATTAATATTTATACTGTATAGCCCTAGAAAACTCTGACTGAACTAACAGAAAGGAGAAAACCATGAAATACTTATTTCATTATTTGTATAACATTTTCCTTGAAAAAAATCAACATTATCAGGCAGCAGAAAAACTCATTGTCAGTCAATGTTGAATAAATGCAGAAACAGCATGGTGGAATCAGTCTATCATATTGTTAGAATAAAAGTGAATAAAACCCTGATTTATTAATAAGTTGAGTAGAAATACCTGGATTTAAAAAAAATAGTTGAATATTCCCAGCAACAGTGTTCTTTATAAAATTAGCACTTGGGCAAAAAGTGGGTTATACAATGATTTTGTACTTTGGTTCTGTAATGTGAGAGTGATGAGCTGTCAGGTGGCTTTCAGCCCCTTTGTGATTGTGCTTAGAAGGCTGTTAAAACCAACCATTGCTGAATTAAGTGTGGAAAGGTCTGTTAAAAATGGAAATGTAGATGTGAACAGGCAACAAGTGCTCACCACAGAGGTATCTTGCTAAAGTTCAGAGTTGTAATGGCATCTGTAATAAGATATCGCGTAAGGGGGTGATTCTCCTGGTGCATTTCTTCATCTCTCCTGATTGGAATACCTTAAACACCTTCAAGCCATTATGAATTCCCACTGAGTTTTGAGAATTGTAACTATTAAGTGTAACTTGCAGAAAAAAAATTAAGATATGTGGAAGATGTAAGGTGATTTTGCAACAGTGCAAGCGGAAGTGGATGCATGAGCTGTGCGCAGGTCATGGCATAGCGTGGCAGTAAGATCTTGTTTTGTGTAACTGCTCCAGTAAACACTAACAGTAGGATAAAAAGGAATGGGGGAAAACAGGGAACAAGACATATCTGATGGCTTAATGAGTGCTTTTAGCTTCAAGTTCTTCCATTCAGCATCTGGCTTTCCCTGGGTGGCTGCTCCTGAGCTCGACACATTTGACACTCTAGAAAGAAAATGGTATAAAATCTTGGGAAATTACGGCTCAAAGTGTTGCCTAAGATAAGCCAAAGTAGCTGGAGTGTACTTTGACTTATTGCCTGTACAACGGCTGTGGAAGCATTCAGGAGCACCATATATTATAGTAAGCATAACTTCTGCAGGCCTCTGCCTTGACTGGCTGGTGAAGAGTTCTCCTGCTGGCCTTATATTTCTGCAGCATGTCCCTCAGCCTAGTGAAATGCCTCCAAGAGGAGATCTGACATCTTTATGGCTTCTGAATTATCAGTGTAAGAATCCCCAAATGAGGGACTAAAGCTTTGCTCATATAACTGAGAGGAATTAGTTTTTATCATTGATTTTGTAGATGTATAGAGGGGAGAAGCTGTGTAACCAAATTCAGCAAAATTCAGCTGCCATTTCCAGGGAGTTCCACCCTGAGGGGATGCTTTATGAAGAAGGTGATGAGATCTACAAAAGGAGAGAAGCTCCTTTTCATGCTGTGGGAGTAAATGGCTTTTATGGACAGACAAGCAGCCATCAGTTAACTGAGGGGCAAGGAGCAGTGCATCGCCTGAGGCAACAGATCATTGTAGGTAGGCTAAGGGAGCCTTGGTGATTTGCTTTGGTAAAAACTGTATTGAGTTAAAACAGTAACTTCATCCAAACACTTGCAAATCCATGAAAAATAAGGCATTCCTTCCTGGAGATACTACTTTAAAAGGCCCACACCATTTTACATAATAGGATTTCAAATTGCAGCTTAATTAGAGACCAGAAATTCATTAAAATCTGTTTTCCTATTGTGGACAAAGGGATGTCACTCTGACCATTTTTCAACAGCTCCCCTGAATCGCACTGAAATAGAATTATCGATAGCTTTAATCTAACTCAAATTAAAAAGCAAACTGTTGAATTTTCAAAGAACCAAAACCTTACAAAAATGTTATTAATTCCAAATTAATACAAACACACAACAATGTAGTTTTATTCATCTTTCCCAGGAGTTCATTTATGCTGATTGAAGGATTTATTTATTTGGAGTTTAAATGTCTTTCATAGCAGAATATCAATGCAAGTACTTATTTGGTAAAATGTAATTTTCATGTGTTTTTCATTACTATTATTTGCCTTCCTGCTCTGGTGGAATGCTTTCCAGATACAAATTCTAGTGATAAATTGGGAATTGTGACCAGTGACAAATTATGTGTCTAAACCCAAGGAAAATAAATGAAGGAGGTATTTTTTTTGTAACTGCTTAATACTTGATTTTACAATTCTTTGAATGGGCTCATCTGTCTCTCTAATGGCAATAATTTGTTTCAACTATTTTTTCTACACTTCTACTGCTTTGCTAACACAAAAGTTTTCCATTTTGCTGTAAAATTCTACATTTATTTGATAATAATTAAATAAGAGTGTGGGAATAGTTCCATCCATTCACGTTGGAATTTAGTTCAGGGAATCTGATCTGCTGTTAAAAGATCCTAATGTTGTAAATTTCATTATAGTAGAAGTAGGGCAAATAATCCACTTTCTTGTTTATGTGCATACAACTGGATGAATATGCAGATGAACCCTGTCATCATCTTTGTTACCAGAGGAAAATTGTTTATGACTCCTGGATATCATCAGATAGTTTATTTATAGCACAAAAGCAAAATTAAAAGCAATGAATGCCCCTATAATCTAAATTAAACAGGTTTAAATGCTACATTTTAAATTGCTCTGATGTCAAGATGATCATTGTTAAGAGGATGGAAAGTATTAACATTTTCCCAGGACTTAAAGTGTATCTATTCATCTGTTAATGGATTGGTGGCTGGAATAATAAGTATTGATTTGTCTTGGGATATAGATGTGAGGTTTGGAGATTTGATGTGATGTTGCGGAAGCAGGTATTACTGCCCATAATATGGATTACATATTTCAGTAATTCAGTTCTTGCCATACAATTTTGTATGTTCACATTTTATTTTGTGCTCTCTAGATGTTGTGCATCTCTTGTTCATATCTCTTTCACATATTTTCCCCATTTTCCTTGCCATTTCACCATCCCAGTTCTATCAATCAATTTTCTATAAACCTTTTCTTTTCTTCTACCTCAATGTCTTGTTTGCTTCTCCTCTACATTTTCTTACTTCTCTTGCCTCCTCCCCATCCTCCCTTCCTTATCATTTTCTGTCATCCAGCTCTTCCAGTCTTCCATTTTAATGTTTTCACCCTCTTCTGTTCACCTTTGGCATATCTGTTTCCAAACTCCTTGTATCTTTCTCCATAGTGCTCCAATTCTTTGTTTTTCCCTATCATCCTGTCTCCTGTGTACTGGCAGCCAACCAGCTCTGCTTAGGGCAGTAGTTATTTGAGACAGAAAGCAGAAACCAGGAGACTGAGCCTGGAAATGAAGAGCAATATGACACCCTTCTCTTTACTTGGGCTTATGCCCTGTGCTTACCATACCCCTCAAAATATTACCTGTACCCAGGTCACTGCTGTCCAGTGGCAGTGTCCCTGGTTCACGGGCAGAAGGGATGCTGAGGAGCTGTCCAAGGTATGGCTAGCAGTCCCATCTGTCTTATTCCATCCTGTTTTGTCCTGTCCCTCTATCTCTTTGTCCTTCAGCATTTTAGCACGGAGCTAAAATTTAGCTAAATCCTAAGTTTTAGCATTTAGCATCTTCTCAAGAAGGTGACTGAAGATGTAACCCGGAAGCCTCTCTTTCTCTCATCCTAGCAACTCCACTGCTGTCTGTGGGGCGGTATCTCTTATCTGTGCCCAGCTAATAGAATCCAGGATAGCCATCTTAGGGTGCTGGAGTCAGCAGGATGTTGCAGTGCAGGCAGCTCAAACACCACTTTAGCTGGGTAACGTAAGGAACACAGTGGAAAGCTGTATCTCCTGTTGCAAAGTTTGGCAAAAGAAATACGCAGTTTATGCATGGAGATGGAATTCCAAACAGATCACCAGTGTGTGTCCTGCTTCCCTAATCCCTTGCCTAGCAGATATGTTGTTCTACATCAAATTCATACCATCAAATTTGATTGTTTTTAAGTGCTGGGAAAATGCATTTGAAATGTGCTTCTGTGCATTGCTATCAGTACTGTGAACTTTTCCAGTCTGTTGACCCAACCTTTGATTTAGAATATGTGTAATGGATATCTGGTGTATCAAAGACGTGGTGAGAGATATTGACAGGTTCAGGGGATCAGTCTTCACCTCTCCTTGTTCAAAACAATTTGTTGTTTTCATGGCCATTCTCAATTAAGTAATCTCAAATCTTGCCTGGAATATTTTCATCATCTGTTTGACAAAGTAACTTCTCTACGCAGAGGATTAGGGAATTTTTTTCTGGTTTTCAGTTTGATTAATTTGTACATTTGAGAATTCCTTGTGTGCATTTAGTTTGTTTCTCAAGAGATTCAGTTTCCCACTCATTTATGTGACTCTTTTCAGAAGTGATATTCCCAAAACTTAGAAAAATAGAATTATAAACTCACCTTCTACAAAGAAGAATGGTGGCATTGGCACAGAATATAAAAAACTTGTTGTTTCTGTCATTAACTTTTTTTCTACACTTTTTTTTCTCTCTCATAAGCTCTCTGTGCTGAGGTTTATGCCTTTGTAAAATGGAGATAATGTCCTTTGCAGTGTTAGGAGATGGCATAAGTGTTATGTAAATTATAATTAATTCAGTACTGTGAGGCCATTAGAAGAAAGTCTGTTGTTACTGTGAGTTACTGTAATTCTAAAGCTTCTCAGTTGGATACAATTTCTCACAACACTGACTGAGTCCTCTGCCTGGAGGAGCTAAGGGACTCCTCTACTGTCCCTAGAATTTTTAGGATCTGGTGTGGTAACAAGAGGTTCAGCTCCTCCTCTGTCTTATCTCTTCCAGTCACACTGTCACTGAATGACAACACAGCAATTCTTAGCCCTTGCTGTGTCTCCAGAAGATTTTCCAAATAATATATGAAGTTCTTATAGGAAACAGTGAACCTGAGGTTGTGACTTCCAATGGGTATTTTCTATGGCTAGTGGGTTTTTTTAATGCAATGACACATTTTTAATGACATAATGGGATGATTTTTCATGTAGAAATTTCACAAAACAAGAAATAGGAGTTGTTATTATTAGAACTGTTCTATGATTATCTCACAGATTTCTCCTTTGAATGTAACACATAAGATTATTATATTTATGTAATAATTTGTCATCTTTTACTATACTTAAATTCTCAAGTACTTTTTTCCTCAATATATTCTGAATCTCTAAGGAGTCTTTTAAAATGTAAAATAGGAAAGATAAGAAATAAGGGTTGACAAAGCAATGGTGAGATTTTTTTTATATGGATCAGCTACTTTCCCAATTTTTTCCTGTTGTGAAACTAGGGTGAACCAGTAGTGTTAGCAGTGTAATGATCAGATTTCTTGGATATCAGTTCTGAGTAAGATCAGCTTTTTCATTTTGGAAAAACTGTTGTATATGGGAGAAATGGAATTCTGATTCTTAAGCGGTGGTATAAAAATAATTATAGTCACTTGTGATTTATAAAAATCTATTCCTAAAAACATACCTCTGGCATGTAAGAGGAGAAGTTTGCCAGGTTAAGTGTAGTATTTCTCTGGGTTTTTACTTCAGAGGTTGTGTGGACTCTAGGGAAAGGAGACAGGACAATCCCCACATGGCTTTGTAGGTAAAAGTTGCATTGATTTAAAACTCACCCCTGCTGCCACAAGATCTATGGAGAGTTATACTTCATAATAAAAAGAAGAAGAGAGAGCGTTTTTATGAGTTATTTGCTACAAGTTAGTCCACCCCAAGAAAGAAGAATTTCAGTAAGATACAGAGCAGAGAGGTGCAGATTACACCTGATATAAAGGGACATGCATTAATATTGCATTAAATGCAAAAATTAAAAGGAAATATTCATAGCTGTTCCTCACCTTTGACCTTTTCCACCTCCTCAACCTACTCCAAATCCTGGGAGTGAACTGCTACTTTAAGTGCTATTTTTATATGGAATGGGTTTTTCAGTAATCGGTATGTCAGGACAAGATCATTTCCCTCAAGAGTGTCTCTGTAAAAATTGCTGAAAACCAGCAGCAGTCATTTCCCCTCACTTCCAGTCTTGAGTGCTTAACCTCAGATGGAAGAATCCTGCTGAGGTCTTTGCTCAATGAATCCTCACCTGCAATTAAATGCTGCAGATGGCACTACTCACACTTGATAACATCAGTGCCTTCAAAGGATATGGACCTGCCCCATCCATGTGTGTGCTGTGCTGGTTTGTGAGAGAGTTGTTGATGAGAACTGGGCCTAAGCAACCTGTTCTGTATGAGTGCAGCCAGGGTGTGTGTGGAAATGTTGGTTATTGCTCAGTTCAGATGGTAGAAGTTTCACTGGAATGCTTAAGGGAAACCTTTCCATCTTTAATTAGTAATTCTGCCCTCAAACTTTTCAGGCAATTATGCTCTATTTAGTGCTTGGGACACTAATGGTATTTAGTAAAACAGCCACAATCCCTTCAAAATATGGTGCTTAGTAAGGGATGGTGCTGAACAAGAACAAATCAACAAAAATGTGTGTTTTGTTCCTTCATGTTTTCTTAGGAGATGCAAAGAAGTAAAGGAAATACTTTTGTCCCCGTTGTTAATGGAAAGTGCTCAATATTTAATGGAAAGTGCTCAATATTACAGGTAATCCACCATGTAAAACCTGACTATTTTATGATCACTTTTTAGATTAGTACTGTATTACACTTAAAATGAAAAAATCTGGGCCCAGTTGAAGGTGATGACTTCAGTCAAACTGTATTTTGAAGTATTTCATGAGGAACTGCACTCCTTTGTCTTTATAAAGTAACAGCTTACTGAAATGAATCCATAGTCCCTTTCTAGGCTGAAAGAAAGAGTAAATTGAAGAAAAAAAGTTAAATCAAACATCCATAAAGCCCACATTTATTTGATATACATACAGGAAAGATTTGTGTAGAATTGCTTGAGATTTTTTAAGATGTCTTTTGACTCTTCCTTTCTGAAATTTGGATTCAGCTTACAAAGAATTAAACTTTGCCATAATGATGATATTTCCTGCGCCACTGGTACTGCTTGCATCACTTCAGTACCATATAATGTTGGATCATTACTATAAAACATATCTTTTTAATCAGAAAGAAAGAAAGAAAGAAGGACTCAAGAAGGCATAGCCAGGAGAAAATTATTCTGTTGTCTTCTTGAATTAAGGGAAATGCTAACACAGATCAGATTACACATGCATAATGTATATATTTTTTCCTCCTATGTTCTCTCAATCAAGTCTGATTATGAAGGGAAACTAAAAAAATAATGGACAACTGGAAATTGCTAGACTATCTTGGTTTAGAATCCTTTGATTTTTATTGAATGAATTAGTTATGCCATCAGGGGGAGAACAGCAGCATTCTGAACCAGAAAATAGCCCAATTCTGCCTTCATTTTTATTTTAAGCCAGTGAAAATAGCACATGACTGAAGTCAATGCATCTAATGAATCTTTCAAAATACCTTCCTGGCAGGAACTACTCAAAACATAGCCACCTTGTGAGCAAAAACCACCAGAACCAAATATTGCTTCCTGGTGTTTCAGAGCAGCTCCTTTCATTTCCAGTAGGGTTTAGAAACACAGTCTAGTGCTTTGTTTTTATGTCTCTTCATACTATACATTACAGAAAGAAAAGGTTACCGGTTCAGCAAATTTGTAGAGCTCCACTGAGTAAAGCAGCTGACTTAGTATGGTTATAATACAGAAGAACATTTGGAACATTTTATAAGAACAAAATACTCGTTCCCTTACAATGTGTGTTTTAATATTTACTGTATATTTTAGGTCATATTACTTTAAAAATCTGAAATAGACAAAGGACCCTATAAGGACATATTTCTCTGAATGTCCTGTGTGCTTGCCCCAAACGTGAGATCTGGGAGAACTGGGACAGTTGCTCTGAAGATGGAGCATCAAAGGGAATATTTACTTTGAAAAATATAAAGTTGTCTTCATCGTCCTTTGTAAGGGTTTTCCCCCCCTACTTGAAAAGACAAGACTGTCCTGGCACCTATAATGCAAAATTCTCAGGGATATGTGTTGTGATGAAAATACATAAGGTAGCCTGGAGAATAATGGCATTTTATCACTTATATAAAGCCTAATAATGCTGGAAAGAAAACTGATCATTATGGAGTGTTTGATGGTCAATTGATATTTTTTTAATGCTATCAGCCCAGCAGTGCAGTGTTCCATGTTTAATGAAAGTAACTGTGCAAGGAAAAAAGGACCCCTGCTAAAGCTGTATTGAACGTTTTTCACAGAAGAAAAGAGGGGTTATTTTGCTACCTCCCCAGTGAGATGGGTATTGCCAAGTTCTTGGATGTCTCACAAGCACTGTTCTGTTCTCCCATTCTTTGTCCAACACTACTCTCCCTTAGTGCTCTATTCTTCCATTCCACAGGGAAGCCGCAGATATCTGGGCCAGATATTTGGGCACAGATTTATTCTGCCCAAGTTGAGGTGCTCAGTGCCCAAGTTTTCCACATAGCCAGTGGAAGGAGTGGATGTGTTCTGTGAGACAGAGGCATCTCCAGAGATCAATTCAGGTTTTAGGAGGACCTAATGTACCCCCTGACTGTAGTTCACAGTTCTGTTGACTTTTGACTTTTCTATCATCGAGTTATAGTCGGAAGTCCTCAGCTAAGGTGTTTCAGTTAAATAACTAAATTTGGACAAACCCAGGCCTTGGTATGTGTTTTATCCCCCAGGTTATGCCAGGGAAAATCTGTCTCTTAGAGAGTCAGGATTAATTTGAAAAGAATGCATCCCACATATATTGCACTGAGCTATGATCCACTGAGAGTTGCAGTCTTTAGAATGGAACTTCAATTAATGTCATGTCAAATTATGTTTGTGCTGGAAACACAGGAAATATGAAATCAAAAGCTCGTATTTCACTGAGTAGAGTCCTCCTTGTTACAGCAGCTTGTGTTGTGTAAAGGTTTATCTGCGCTGCAAATGTGAAAGCACACCAGGCAGCACTCATTTCATGGCCCTCTTTGCCCCACCATAACTGCTGCATTCAGTTCAGCGCCCAGACCTTCTTCTTCCTTGTTCCAAAATGGACCCTTTTGTTGCCCACAGATGTCACAGGGATAAAAGATGTGATAAATCTGTGGGGGTTAAACTTCTTGTCCTTTCTGGGTGAGAGCTGGCCATTTTAACTGCACTCTAACAATAAACTCCCAGGTATGGACAGCATTGTATGATGCCGTTTCAGTGCAGAGCTACATTTGCTCTGAAATATCTAATGAACTGTTACATTTATTTCTTTGTAATAGGATAATGGACCCCCTAAAAATTACTGACTTGGACCTGCTAGTTTTCTACTTTAAAAGGAGAAGAAAAATTTGACTCCTATTACCACAGAAACAAAGCTAACCAAAGAGGAAAATCTGCATGATAGGGCACTGTGGGTTTTCAGCACCTCTCATCCTTAGCTCTAAAATGAACTCTAAAATGCTAATTTTCCATTTCAAATTGCTGGTGGTGTAATTAAAATAGACATTTTTATTAGGATTACATACTCTTTCTTTTTTTCAGTGCT
>JAYDZK010000006.1:18668207-18697255 GCA_034509185.1 Euphonia xanthogaster | reverse complement strand
TTTTTCAGTGCTATGATATTTTTATATATTTTAGTCTTAAGTCCTAAATGTACTAATGTACTACCTTGTGAAAAGCTGTTGTGGATATATTCACTCAGTCTCATTTGTGCATGTAAACATAAACATAAACATAAAGAGAAATAAATATAGAAATAGAAATAGAAGTAGAAATAGAAGTAGAAATAGAAATAGAAATGTATATACTGTTTTCATGGCCTGCTTCAGATATCTTTATTAACAAAAACCAGTCAGGGAAGAATAGGGAGACACATTTTAAGAATGGTGTGTTTCAAATCTTCCTGCTTTAGTTTAAATAGATTTCTTGAAATAAATTGAACTTTCAGGCCAAATATTGAAGAACCCTTGTTTATAGAAATAAGCAAAAATTCCAACATTCCCTTCAATTCACTTTTGCTTCAATGCTGCATTTACTTTGCTCTAATCTTTCAAATTGAGCAGAAAAATAAATATACAAATCTCTCCTGTGTGTAGTCCAAAGAGAAGGGATGGTAGCCATCCCAGGCATTGCAGGGATATGTTCCATGGATGCTGCCTTGGGAAAGCCTGCTGTTTGTAGCCTGCTCAGAATTGTGTGTCTGCAGTTACAGTTCTGACATCAGGGCATCTTCTGCCTACAAATGTCTCTTCACAGCACCAACAGCACTCTGCACCAGTGGTCTGTTGCATTACAGGCAACATTAGAGCAATTCTCTTTCCCTTTGGATTTTTTACCTTCTGAATAAATCATTTCCCACTGTACATCATGAGGAGTAAAATCTCCCTATTTTGGACAATATCTCTGCTAGAGAAAACCTTCATCTTCAGGGTACGAGTCATAAATTGAGAGTTTCTCAGTGTGATTTCAGCCTTGCTAAAATGTATATTGAAGGTTGGAGGCTTTTTTTGCAATAAATACTGAAGAAGAAAAATATTAAGAATATAAGCTATCCCATATGCAAAATTCTCTAAATTTGGATAAAACTAAAAGTGTTTATTTTTCAAGTGGACAATCTCATAGAGAAATAGCTTAAAAATCTTAAAGAAAAGCAAAAAAAATATGTGAAATTCAGTGGGAATATCATTGCTGTTCTAGAGTAAATACTACTCTAGAACAAAATGTGTTAGTATACACTAAATTCAATGACATTTTCTCATGGAGGGTCAATATACCATCAGAGTCCTTGGGGTCTTCTTTACAGTTACAGCTACAGACAGCTTTCAGTTCAGATAAAGTGATGTCAGCCTCTGCAACTGCTGCATCTCAGCTGTGCAGACTGTGTGTGAAGGTTGCCCACGTTGTACTTCACACTCCTTTGTAACTTTGCCCAGTTTCCTGTGTATCAATCCATATTCATATTGATGCACTTGCAATTAGCCTGCTTGTTGGAGCCTTGAAAATGAACACATTATTGTATAAGGGGAAGTGAGGGAAAGGATGTACATTTGTCCTCTATTGTACAATTAGCCTCTACTGTACAATTAAGGACCCGAAACCATCAATGGGCATGCCACTAACTGGATAAACAAACAGCACTAAGCACAGAGAAACCTTCTTCTTTTTTTAGTATCTAACAATGACTAATAGAAAAGAAATAATTATTGTTTGTTTCACCCTCTAGGGAACATATATTGCTGGGCACAATATAAAGTGTGGAGTATAGGCTGAATATGCTTGTGAAGAGAGTTTAATTTAGAATTCAGCTGATCTACTTGCAGTGGCACACTTCAGAAGCAACTGTACTGCAGTGAAGGGAGTAATCCCAGCACACACTCAAAATCAGGCCAGTCAGATTGCTTCTGTATTTCATGTTAGGGTCAATTAAGTAGCTGTTTGAAATGTTTTTGAGGTGGTATTATCAACAACCGCAAAGATAGCACCGCTCTTCAGTACTAAGGCTCATTTTTGTCTGCATTTGGCTCCTTCATTGTTATTCTATAGCCTAGAAAGCACTCAGTAAAGGAGAAGATGGAAGCAGAGACTGACATCCAGGCATGTTTTATAACATCATCTTTAATAAGAGAGAGAACAAGTATTTCACTCTGTTCACTCAAGCAGAGAGAGTTATGATATGTTGCTAATGCAGAGTGCACGGGCACATGAACCCAAGCATGCTTCCTGCTCTACTGTCTGCTCTTCTCTGTGTGGTGGATTTCGCACAGAAACAAAAAGCACATGAGCCATTTTATTTCAGCCTCTGCAGCTCCTTGTGCAGGAGCATCACAGATAATTTTTTTTCTGCTAGGAAAAAGATTGTCTCCATACAATCGTATGAAAAGAAAGCACGCAGCCTATTTACTCTTCCAAGTCAACAAATAGCTTAACCCCGGAGTGCAGACAGGTTCGTGTTTGCCGCGCCCGGCCAGCCCGAGCGGCGTTCCCGGGCCGGGCGCGCCTGCGGCGCTGCCGCGGGGCTGGAGCCCTCTGCCGAGCGCTGCGCTCCCTGTCCTGTCCGGCTCGGCTGCTCTCCTCCTCACGCCTTTTCACGGTGCCAGAACGTGCCAGCGGCATTTTTATCCTGCTTCCCCGCTGGTGGGCAGGGGGATCCGTGCGCGGGGCGGGCTGAGGGCGAGGCTGAGCAAAGGGAACCCGGAGAGGGCTGCCCGAAGCGCGGCGGGCCCCGGCTGGGGCTGCGGGGGCGAGCATGGGTGGGGAGCATTGCCTGGGACACAACAAGAGTGACACCAAGGCGACCCACGTCCTCCTTGATCCCTGGCAGTCAAACTGGAGTTCTGCTAGGGGAGGCAGAATTCTGCTGTCTTTTGAGCATAATTGATTAATAAAAATCAATCACCAGTGATTTGCATTGCTCCTTACTTAGCTGTGAGGGACTGTCAGTCTGTCACTCATGTGTGCATAATCCTGTTTCTGTTGGCACCAACAATTCCTGCTGGGATTTTCCACTCTATCGACACAGGGCATTCAGAAGTGACTATGCATCAAACTTTCTCAGTCAAAAAACAGACTCAAATATTTGTTTTTTTTTTCTTCTTCTTCATTTTCCCAAGAAGTTCATGTAATGTAGAAGCAGTCAAATGCTATTACAGCTTTTCATGCTTATCTCATTATTCCTCTTACTCTTGGCAGCAGCTGTGTGTGGGCAGACACAGGGCAGCCTCTCGCCATGCTGCTCATCATCCTGACACTCCCCAAGCCAGTGCTCTGCCATGCTCTGCCTTTTCCTTTTATTGCCTTTTTAAAGTACTTTGGGCACCTTATTTTCCTACAACACAAGCATTTGATTTCATTAAAAGAGTGTAAGGTAGTTTGTTTACATAAATGCCTAATGCATATGGATACTTCCTAAAGACTCTTTTACTTTGTACCAGGTTCTAGTAATGTTGATTTAACAGGCATAACAAGTAACTGATGTTGCGAAGGATGACAATAATTTTTAATATTTTTAATTACCTAAAATTATCTATCCTCTGGAAGAAATGAACCAAAGATTGAAATATGCAGTGAAACTTTTTTTAATGCATTGGGGAATTGAATATATTATAAGAACTCACTTAGATGAAGTGCTAATTAGTATTTAGGAAGACTAATTATAGCTAAAGATTGCTCTGCAGAGCAGAGGTCGATATGCAGCTTTGCTGTGTCTTCAAAAATCTTAGAGTGCAGGACATAGAACAGACTACTTTTTTTAAAATCTGGTACATGTGTATTTGTACAGCTTATAAAATACTTTTTGTATGCAGTGAGTGAGGGATTGGTATGTAAATAAGGAGCCAAAGCATCACACAGCTGTAGCAAAACTGGATACGACTTCCCTGGAAAAATGGAATCTGATTTCTAAGAGTGTTCATCTAACAGGATGAAACTGTGCAAAGCTTGCAGGATGTAAACAGGAATTTTTTGCTGATTTCAAGGGCTTCGTGAGTAGGGAATGAAGTGTACTGGAAGGGAATATATGGGGTGTTTAAAAAAAAAAGTCTGTATTTTTATATTTTTTTTCAAGTAGGTTTTTCAACTAATATACAGTTCCAAACTCATAAATGATTTCTGGATTTTGACAGAAGATGCTTTCTGCAGTAGAGCTGTTAAATTCTATATATGATGTTTTTTCATACTGAACTTTGCATATATTTGCATGCTATGTAGCACCAAGAATGTCTAAGCCTTGGGGCATAAATAGATCAACTACTCAGAATAAGAAGAAGTTTATCCTTCTACAAAACAATACATTATTGGAGTTAAATGTTTTCTGGAGCAACAGTGGTTTTTCAGAAAAGTTATAAAGCTAGATAGGACTTTAGTCTTTTTGTACATAGTTCTAAATTGCTATTGACAGCTAAAATTGAAAGACATGTTGCAAATGTTGATCCACCAAGTAGTTTCTTCCTTTACACAAAATGTTCCACTGAAGACAGTTGGATAAATCTCTGAAGTATTACAATTTGGTTCAGAATATTAGTTTTATAAAAATGTGGAATACTAAATAAGTGTTCAGTAATATTTATCAGTAAAAATGGTAAAGCATATTTCATTTTCCAGCCACCAAAAATTCCCTTTCATAAAGCCTTTTTCTCTGAAAATAGAAAAGGAAACAGCAAATCCAGTAATGCCTCAGTGGCCAAAGCATTTCTGCTGAAGTCCCTGATTTATATTGATATCGTGCTAGATGGCTATAATGCCCTTCTGCCTAACACAGTCCCTCACTCCAAGTTAGATACCCAGAATGGATAAGTTTAAAAAGGAAGAGCTTAAATAGTCAGGAAAGTGACCAAAAATAGGCCAAATTGACATACTCCTTCTGGTCAGGATTTTATTTTTGTCTGGTTAATAGGATAACCAAACCAGATGTATAATTTCCATAGTTCTAGAATATAATGTTTCCCAGATTGCAGCAGGTGAAGTGAGAATTTTATTTGTGTCTCAGATGAATGTTAAAACAACTACTTTCCTAATTATTAGTAAAAATTCTGTTAGAAACCAGAGCGAGGTTTTCTGGATGACCTCCTCTAAATGACTGTGTCACGTATCACTCTTTCTCTGATTTGCAGAGGCACACAGTACCACTCCTGTCCCACAGAGCAGCTATCTGCCCACTACTCACCCATCCTCCTGCCCTACTCAAATAAGCTTTATTGATTTTGTACTGAATGCATCCATTATAATCATGCTTAGGGTGTTCTTCCTACAGGATATGACCAAATTATTGGAAAATTCCCAAATCCCTAATTCCCAAGTTAGGGAAACATATGCATCTTGCTTTTGACATGGGTCTCTGGGCAGCCTATTGGCTGTGGCACATCATCCCAATGATGGCTGAGTCCTTAATGGAAATTAGCATGTGGTCTTTGGCCTGTGGTGGAAGAACAAAGCAATTTGTATGGCCAGAGCTGAGACCTCTGAGAAACAATTGTACTTTTCTCATGGTCCAGGTACAGAAGGAAACAAAAGGTATTGACAAGATAAAGAGATGCAGGTATAGATAACAGCAATGGATGGAAGTACAGAGGACACAAGCTCTAGCTTCTTTTCCAAATTTGCATTTATGTAGCTATAACTAAAAGATCTTCATCTTCTGTGTGAAATCTTTCTTGAGCCACATCCCTTAGCCTTACTTTCCTGGGAAAAGACTTTCAATAATGAAGCTGAGGGGTGCTAAGTATGTGTGAAATACAGGAATATGGAGTTCTAAAACAAGTGTCATTCCTTGTAGTAAAGCCTATTGGGAAAATATGGCTGTAAAATTTTACAGAATTTGTTTTCAACTTCCTCTTGCCCAGCACCTCCTCCAGGCTACATCTGCAATACCACAGTCTAACAAGTTGGAAAGGAAACAACCATGACAACATATTTTGTTATCCAGTAAGGACAGTGCAATTTTTTTTTCTACTTGAGATATTTTCCAATGCATGTTGCTGGTCATGTACCATTCACAAAATCCAAAGACAAATGGGTCTTCATATAGGAATTATAACCGTCAGCTTTCTACTAGCTTTCTGTTACCTATCTACCCTGGGGTTTCTTTTATGTACATTAGAAATACTTAGAAAAACTCATTATTCTTGGAAATCAGCAATTACATGTTTGTGTATCTTTAGATAATTTGAAGAAAGTAATTATTCCAGCTGAAATGGAGAGACATCTTGGTAGAGATTGACTGGTGAGGAAGTAATGAGAAACCAGCCAGCGTAAGGCCAGCCCGAGACAGGCTCACCTGGTGGACCTGTGGTGTCAGCAGTATTTATTCCCCATCTTTTTTAATCCATCATGCCCATTCCTAACTGCTGTATACTCTGACAAGTTTTTCTGATGTGTCTGTTTGAAGTGCCAGAAGATCAATCCATTGTCACTTAAAATCTCATGTTCTAAAATTCACTACAAGTAGCAAGCGGCTTTTCAAGACAGCTGAAGCTAGCACTTCACTGACTAGTAAGTCTGGATGGACACCAATGTAAACAATTCTAAAGACCATTTTTAGAAGGTATGAATTTCATCTTAGGAAATATTATCACCAAGTACCTGAAATTATGTACAAAAGTGTGCAAAGTGATACCCCCAAAGTAAAGCCACAAACTTGTTCAGAAAATAGCAATATCTTGAGATCTGTCTTTCTGCACATTAAGGCCAAAAGTCCGATTCATTTCAATAGCACAAGCAAGTTCATTAGTGCTTTCTAAGAATGACAAAATGAAATTAAAAAGTGCCCTTATCAAGAACCATTAACTTCTCTTCCAGAACCTTTCAAATATCACAATTCAAGTTGTCCTTCAAATGTCAGAGCCAGATTTCAGTGTGAGGTAGTCACTGCCTGTTCTATTATTACTACTGCTGCCTACCTTGATAGAAGTCTATTCATAATACACTTTTTTGAAATATGTGAAGTAAGATGTTAATTTGTCTTTCCATCCATCTCTTCTGCTCTTTGGGTTGCAATAGTGTCTGGATCTCAGGAACAGACACTATACTAATGCTATTTAAAACAAAACCAGAAAAGAATTGTGCCTGGCTGTGGCAGTGGGGTGCATTTGCACTCTTTTTTTACTATGTGGCATTAAGCATTTATTAATTTTGTTTAGGGAAGTTAGCTAGAAGCCAAGTAGAAATATAACTCAAAGCTGTAGCTAAACTGAAGATGGATCGTGGCTATATCCATAGTTTTCAACTCAGTGTGTGTGAATTATGAGCTGTATGCTTAATTGTGTAGAAGTCATTTTAGGCTGCATCCCTCTTTGCCCACAGAGTTCTCCCAGAGGATGCTAAATCTTTCAGTGGCTCATTCAAATGAATAGATGTCATTGCACATTTTCAAATACTGCCATTGTCCCAGTAGTCTTTGTTAGCTGCCTACAAGCCTTGTATTTTCTAGTGAGTGACTTTGAGGTAGGAACAGTTACGTGAACATTTTCTGATCTCGCAACAAAGACCCAGCAGGCAGTTGTGGTGATCACATGATTTTGACACTACTCACTAGAACTGCTTTTACACACTGATTTGGCCCCCTAGATTCTCCTTCATCCACAGTATCCCTCCTTATTTCTTTAGCATCTGTCACATCTTTATTTGTGAAATGTCATTTCATCTTATTTACATTTATGGCCCTTTTCTGGCAACCAAGTTATTTTTGATGCTGGTATCCTCTTCACAACTGCTATTTCAAAAAGCTTTCCCTTTAGATGTTCTTTTCCTATATGCAAATACTTTTCAGGTGTTGCCTACTGTTGAGGTTTTTTAAACCACCTTATCTTAAAAGTCATATTTTAGCAGCTGTGTCACTGACTCACTTGATACTACTTAATATTATCTTCTGTGCCTGCTTACAATCCCTTCCTTAAAATGTCTATCATCAGAAAAAAAGTCCTCTATTGAGTGACCAAGCAACCTAAACCCTGCCTTCTGAGATTAGACATTGAGTCACCTTGGAGTTTATTTAATACCATATTTCATGTACGTTCCTTCTCCTGGGTCTGGAAGAATTCTATTAAAGACAAGAGAATGCAATCTTTCCTAGCTGGTAGCTCTTTGATCCTGTTCTTGATGAAACTTTTCAGTGACATTTATCAGCATGAAGTAGGATTAATGATTGCTTTTTTTCTCCCACGATAACTTTTTGTAGCTCAGGACAAGTATTCGTTGCTCCTGCCACACCATCTTTCTTCCCTCCAGATCAGCTTTGCTGACTTGTTCATAGACTCTTCAATGAAAATCCTCAATAATTCACACATACCTGGTTTTCATGTTGTAAATCTGGTTCTCCCCTTATCCCCTCTCTGCTATTTCTCTATCCCTTCTTTTTGTCCTTTTATTGTCTCTTTTCTGATTTTCTGTATAATGCAATTCAATGTCCTCATGACTGTGCTTATTTTCATTTCCCCTTCCTCTTATGGAGCTAGCTGCTTGTCTTTGCCTCTTGGTGTGCCTGCCAGTTTCTGCTTTTTATTTCTGCACCTTGATAGTGCAGTCAGCTGTCTTTTCTCTTATCTTGTGTTCATCACATGAATGGCTACTTTTCTTTTCCGTGTCTCTGTGTTTCAGATCATCATTTTCTTCAGGCATCTACAGTTCTTGAATCTTCCATGATGTGTTGTCATTTCTCCTCCTTCACGTCCTTAAATCCCCTTTAAATACTTGATTCTATGTACCCATGGCAACAGCCACTTCAGATTCTGTGACCAAAGCAAGCACTGAATTAATTCTGCAGTGCTTTTCTTGTTTACCACATCACATAAAAATGGGAGAGCTGATTTTTCTTATCTGATGACTCATAACTCTCCAGTAGAACTGATGTTTAAGCCCTTTTCTTCAGAGCTGAGTGAACAAATCCCAAAGAAAAAGTAATTCAGTGAAAGTAACCTTTTTTCTTTTTTTTTCTAGTTACCATGAAACAGAATCTATTGGAGTTTTCCAAAGGGTAAATATTGAATGGTTGTTTAGGGTGTTGAGCTTTGGAATATTCTTCCATAAACCTTTAGAGAAGAAAGTCAGTGATGGGCACTACATACCTGGTATGGTGAGGGAGGAAATAGGATAGACCAACTTGGTTAGCAGCCATCTGTCACTCCCACAGACACTGTCTCTTGTGAATGAGTGACTGAACACATGTGAAACAATGCAATAGGTTCAGTCTGAGGGGATGGCTTTGCAAATCCTTGGCAAATGCTAGTAGGAAGCTGCAAGCATCCCTCAGTCAATAAGGACAGCTGGTGATAAGCTCATCACAGCACACTGAACGATAGAGAGCAGCGACTGACAGAGTAGAACTGTACAGCTCTTACATACATCATGTGCACGTTATCAATGGGAAAATTAGCAGTGAAATGCAGAAGTGGCTGGGATACATAGAAGGATGCTCAATTAAGCAGGGGCGTAGGTGTGTACAGAGTTGGTTGAACTTGTGAGATAATGTTCTGGTGTGGTTTCTCATGGCAATAGTACTAGAAAGAGCCTGCTTATCTGATTATACAGATTTTGAAGACTAGTTCTTTCAGCAGAAGACTCTCCTGTAAATAAGATCCATCTTGACCATCTGTTGCCAGATGGAAGTGTTCTACTTCTGAATCACTGGCTACAGTGACATATTTAGACAATGAATCTTTCATGGTTAGATACAAAGCACAAACACATATTGAGGTTCTATTTTCTGTTTACTTGGCCTAAAGTTATAGTATGGCTATATACTCCTGTGAACATGCTGTTAGATAGCTGATAGAAAATCCAGCAGCTCACACCCACCCTCAGTGATGTATCCCAGTTGCTTGAATAAAAAGTACGTAATTTATCATCAAAAAATGTAAAGACAACATAGAGGCCCTATTTCACTTTTATTTTGATATCTTTCACTTTTATTTTGTAAATTATTTGAGGAGTCTGAATGATTCAGTATATATGATGGCCAGTGTAGGCAGTGTTTTGGTGCTCAGGCAGGCCCATAATACAGCTCACCAACTCATATACCTTCACTTACATGTCTATATTTAAACCTCCCTGGTGAAAACAAAATTATGTTCTTTTTTTTTTTTTTCTGTTACTTATTTTCTGTGATTTTTTTTTTGTTGTTGTTGTTGTTTATTTTTAGTGAACAGAGAGTAGGAAAAAAATAAAAAAACACATAAGCTAACTGGGAAGTTTACAATTGTGAAGTAAAAAATTAAATTATTGCTGTTTTAATGAAGTATAAAGATGGTTATCATGGTTAAGTTCTTTGAAGCTTAATTGTAACTTTTTGCACACATTTTACGGACAAATTAGGCTCTATGCAGAAGTTGAGAAGTGTCAGTGAATTTTATTACAGCAGAAATAATGCCAGGTTTTAGTCCTAGATTAGCTGAGTCTATTTGGCCTGAAGGAAATAGAATGAAAAAGTGGAATCTGAAGAAATAGCATATAGAGATTTATACATGCCAGCCTCCATCTAGTTCTTCTAAATGGGAAATAATCGATAAATTATTATGCAGCAGTGTCATAGAGATTCTGCTGACATTGTGCACCACTTTGATCTTGAAAAAGAAGAATGATAGCTGCTCCCATCTGCAGTAGTATCACATCTTGTTGGCAATACAGAATTTGCTTAGATAGTCACATGAGGAAAGTACTTAATGTATTTTAGGATACAGTTGAAAGAAAAACAGAAGCTAAAGACTGGGAAGAAAACCATTACAGTGTATTCATCCCAGCTCCCCAAAAACCACCATCAGAAATTCTGCAGATTAGCAGATCAAGACAACTGGAGATGCAGCTATTCTAAAGTACAAATTACTTTTGATATGCATGTGATTGTGGTGACTCTATGCTTCTTCTTTGTACTTTTGCTGAACACTAGTGGAATTGACTTTTTCTGAAAAAAAAAAAAAGTGGAAATAGTGACTTTCACAGGCTGACATATGAGTTAACTTTTAATTAATACAAGGTGGAAACTCTGCTAGTTTTTTTCTAATAATACTGTTGATGAGACACAGAAAAAGTGCATTAATCAACTGGATTAGTTTTATCAGCAGCTGTCTGACATCTGATTCCAGATGATAACAGGAAGGTCAATGTCCATTACTCATAGTGGGCCAGCTCAACATCCACTGTTGGATAGTGGCTGTGACTGATTACTCCTGGAGTTAAGGAGTGCCCAAACTGGAAAGAACAGAGAAAGTGAGCCTGGCCAGCAGGTACTTCAGTGGCTCTAAACACTCAGCTGAGCACTGAGTGAGGCAGTGAACTGTGGGACAGAAGATTCTTATCAAATGTAGGTACAACCATGGGTACATCCATCAAGCCTGACTCACCCACCGCCTCTACAGCACTCCAGCCGTGCCTGTGAGGAGCTCTTGGCAGCAGTAATTCTAGTGTCATCAGTGTGTAATTAAAATAAATCCCTTGAAATTTTCATGTTTCATTTGTGAACTATTTTTTCAGAGCTTTTAGGACTGAAGACTTGGTTTCGTAGGGTTTAAAACCCAACATAAATACCCTGTTGCATGGCTGGTGTCACTCATACCTCCCTGGCCATTGCTAATGCACAGAGAACTGCAGCTGATTTGGCCTTGCTTTGTAAATCCTCTCCTGACTGGAGAGCAAGCTGCAGATTAAGACATAACATTCCATATATTTGAATATTTTGATTCTAAATCAGAGAGCAAAATGAAGACAAAAAGCCACTCCAAGATCTATATTATTCCAGACAGTTACACTGCCCTAGCTATTCTAGTGAACTTCCGCAGAGATTCCCACCGTCAGCTGCCTGTGTGGGAAGGTGTCTGTGTAGATGCCTTCTGAGTGGCAAGGGCTTCCTGTTATTATGGTAGAGGGTTGCTGTCACATCCGTGGTGGATGGGATTTTATGTCAGCACCAGAATTTTGCTCTTTCACTCCAGTGGGCTCTTTTTTTTATGTAAAAAGCTATAGGATTAAGATTTGCCTTGATTTCACAACTGGAGTAATTTTGTGGAATTCTTTTATTGGTTAATCCCACAATACTTTTCCTGCTTGCAAAACAAGTGCATTCTTCCCTCGTCTTAACAGAAAAATGACCTTGTTATTTCTGATACTGCAGCTTGTTGGGCAAAACTTAATCCTGTCACTACAAACATAATCCCATGAATCCTCTTCTTGCTGATAACACTTTTTACTGTCTAAACTCCTGTGGGAGCTTTTGATTTGGTGTTTGACAGGCTTCCAGGTCCTTCTCATGTTAATCTTCAGATAATGAGTAATCTAAGAAAAAGAGGGATATAGTTTCTCTAGTTCCTAGTTTTCACCTTTCGTAAAAAGGTGAAATGCTATTACAACTCTTTTACAGTTTTTTAAAAACTAATTTTATTTAATTTCAAGACAGGAGAGCACAGTTTAGCTCTCAGTATCGTCACAAATGATACACCCATCAGAAGGTCAGCAAAGAATGAAGAAATGAAACATTTGTGCAGCATATGTGAAAGTCACTAGGGAAAATACTCTGTTGGTACATATTGCACTGCTTCCAATCTGCTGGTGACATTTCCCCCCATATTTCATTTACCCTTGACATAGATGTTGCTGTGTGTTGGCAATCACTGACAGCCTGGCAGATGTTACAGGGACCTTGTTGCCTGTGGATTAATACACTTGTGAGGTGGAAGGTTATTTCAAGGAAGTGGCAAAGAGAGTAAATGCCCTGGGCTTCAGAGGGAAAGAGCATCTGAGTTCATTACTAAGGTTCACCAGTTAGTGGCACTCATGAATTTTCAGGTAGCAAAAGCAGCCAAGTGTTTCATTCCCTGCTCCAATCAGGGTGATTTGCAACTGTTTTCTCTCATGTATCTCTCAGCTGATAGCAACCTATTCTTACACATTTTGTATATCATTGGTTTCACACTTTACTTTTGAAAATACATTAAATGCTGACTCTATCTGTATGATCTTCATCCAAGTTATCGTAAATACTAATTTTCCCTGAGCATCTTTACCATCAATATGTGCTGTGTTTCTTCTGTTTCTTTTTCCTGTTATGTATATACAGATAAGCTCTCTCTCCTATTGGAGAGAAATGCCTCTCATGTGTTTCTCTGGCAGATCTAAAGCCTGAAGGGATCATCATTCTTAAGTTTTCATTTTACAGTATTTTTTGTAAGAGAAAAGCAATTTGGAAATGTCACACATTTGGCTGAGAACAAACTCCCTAGCATTTTACAGAAAAAGGTATAGACATTCGTGTATAAAATTCTCTGTTTTATCAGTCCTATCTGCAGATAAGTTCTTTAATATTCTGTAGTTTGATTTGATATTCAGGTTAGATTACATACCAGACCAGTCTCTGTCATGCCAGTTATTCAAAGAATGCCTTTGCTGTTCACAGAGTTACCTTCCCACAGCTCTGTCTGTCCTCTCTCCTTACACTCTGGGATCCAAACTAATATGCATGTCAGAAAAAAGAGTCTTTTAGTTACTGCAGCACCAAGCTTAAAATGTAAGAGAAATCCTCTTGGAGAAAGAGAAATCAAAGTGTGAATATGTGGAATAACTTGATGAACTCTGTTCCCCCAAAGATGGTTCTGAATATACATTTCAGTATTTCTACCAGGAATATGGTTCAGATTATTACAGTATTTTTCTCTGGGAATTTTTTTCAGCCTTAGCCAAGCTAAAAAATCAGCTAAGACTGATTTTTGTCAGCTTTAGATCATGTAAGAATTCTTTCTGATATAAAAATGAACACTTGTTTTCTGTGAAAGCCTGAGTAGTGTTTGAAAAGGCACCTGTCCCTGGACATATGCATGGAACTGAGTGGTAGCTGGCACACAGATGAAAATCAAAAGGAAGATCTTTACTAACAGCAGTTTTCATAAGTAGAGTATCAGTTACTGTAAAAATTAACTTTAATTATTTTCTCACCCCAAATGACATTCAGTAGGAGCAAGAGCCATGAAATGTAAGTAGTAAGTCTGAAACTCCTCGGGTTTGCACAGCAACTCTAATTCTTGTGTAGCTGGGTCTCAGGGCTGTGCCTTTGTGCTCACCAATCTGCCACCACTGGCTGCTGCAGCAATTCTCAATCTGGCCAGCTGCAGAGACAAAATTGTGGACAATTTAAACAATGAGCTGACATGAGATAAAGTGGTTGGATTAATTCTTAGCCACCTTCACAGCTAAGTGGTTGACTAATTAGTACAGGAACTATCTTGGAGGGAATTTTAGACTGTCCTGAAGGCTTCCCCAGGTAGCTCCCACTATGCCCAGAACAATTTATGTGTTTCAATATGATGATTATCATCTGGGCAGGAAACTCCATTTCAGAACTAAGGATATTTGAGTTAATTTTTCTGGCTGTGAAATGCATTATTAAATAAAGCCCTTGAAGTCATATTTAAACTATGAGCACAAGTATGTCTTCCTCTGGTTCCTAGTAAATTGGAAATGATTAAAATCTAAGCATCTTTTTTCATTGAAAGTTGTTCAAAGTTTCCCAGAGCATTCTAAGAGGATGTCTCCTTGTGCATCTGAAGTACCTGAGTCAGTAGATATGCCTAGAAACTGCCCATAGAATTGATTCCTAGACCCTACCCAGAGCAGTGACTATTTTTGTAAAAATATTCTGCTGTTGTGACACTGGTCTTGCTGCCTAATTACTACCCCCTCACAGGAGCTAGGAGTTGGTTGTTTAGGGCTTACAGTCATAGTTCCAGGTTGATGGTTGGACTTGATGTCTTAAAGATTTCTTCCAAACTTAATGATTCTATGGTTCTATGAAAACCCTGCCCTAGAAACACTAGTGCAATTGTCTCATATTGAGGAGAGGTATAAATTGAGTGAGTTTTGATCCAAATGGCATCAGAAACACTGAGAGCAGGTTTGCATCAACTGTACTAAGTGAGGATGTTCAGCCTACAGCTGCCAGTGTGAAGCTCACCCTTGGCTCCCATGCTGCTGTTGTTCAGAGCTTCTGCTGCTCAGCCAAATGCTCTTGTCCAGAGCTCCTCCTGGAGGTGTGTTCTTGCTGTCTCTTCCCAAACCAGCACAGCTGGGAATATGATGCTGTAGCCTGGCAGTGAGGCAGATTGGTGATGATGTGTGCCAGGGGTAGGCTTGTCTGGAGAGGGATCCTGTAGGCTGTTGTTAGGCATGCCCCCAGAACAGCAGCTCGAGGGAGACAGGCTGCCTAGTGCATACAGCAGGGTACTGCCAGAGAAAATGCTTCATAGGCTGCCTAGTAACTGCTTACAGAAAAAGACTTCATAGCACTAAAACAGAACTAGTTCCTTATCGAGAGATATTTATGGTGATGCTTGTAACCTTTCAGCTGTGCTCTCACAGATGGCTTCTTGATGTCTCATTCAGGCTCACTCATCTCTCTCCAGACTTATAGCAGCAACCTCTGGAAAGACAATTGCATGTATTATGTGTGTTTATCCTGCATAAAGAGTGTTCCAGGCTCTGACCAGTGCCTACCTCAATGCTATGGGAAAAAAAAAATCTAGGATACATCTCAAGCTCTAGAGTTCATCCCCATTTGAGTGCACTGAGAGCTTTTGACACTGGCCAACACACATCTGCAGTACTTGCACAACATTAACAAGAACACGTTGTTCTTGCTCCTTTGGTGCTGTTCTGGAGAAGATGGATCTTAGACCCTTTTTATTCTTGAGCTAATGGCTGAAGAGCTGACACATATTGGTCCTTAATTCTCAGAGCTTGTTCCCTTTTCTTCAATGTATTGTTAGTACTCAATAAATAATAAATAAGTGCTATGTTGATGTCTCTTCAGTGAGCTGAGCCTATAGTCCCAATGTGCAGTAGCTGTGCACGCACATTGCCATGTGCAGTATTAATGGTTTTATTATGTAACTGTATAATGGAGTGTCAAGGAGTCTCTGGGACTCTTGCCTGAGAGAGGGTTTGAAAGGAATACGAACAGCAGAGTTTGGCCCTGTATTCATAAAAGTGAATTGATCAACAGTAGAGCAGCATTTTCTATTTACTTGATAAATAAGTTCAGCCTCTAACAATCTGAGAGAAATTTCAAGAACCTAGGCCATATTTGCTTGCTTATGAAGCACTTTTTTTTTTTCATTGCTTTGGATAAGCACGAGCTGAATGCAGATAATTGCAGCTGTATTTTATAGCACCAAAGACAGGGCTATAAATGCCCAGAGTGACAGGGTCACAGCTAAAATTCTCCCAGCTAACAGTGAGGCCTGCCTGGTACATGCCAAAGTCTCACAGAACTGAGCAATTGCTCTGCTTCACATTGCTACTGACTCCCTCATGAGAGGAGGGATGCACAAAGTCAGGCTCCTCCAGCCACCTTCATGAGGGGAGCAGAGCATCAGAGATGGGCAGTGCATTGCTGGGATCCAGGCTGTACACACAGAGCGTTTTGGGTTTTTTGACATTGCTGGGAAGCATCTGCTTCCTCTTCTATTTAGTCTGCTGACGCCTAGACTGCTGAGCCCCAAGCCCTGTGTGAAATATGCACATGCACAGGCAGGGCATGAGAAGGAGAAAGAGTCAGCTGCAGTTTACTAAAGCATCAGAGGAAGAAAAGGAATCAAAGATGAATTTGGGAGGCCATGGAAGAGAGAGAGAAGGAGATGGAAAATGCTGAAAAATGTGCTACATATGAGAAACTGAATGAGGGAAAGAGAGTATGTGGAAAGATTAAAGATTAACTGGAGGGAGAACACAGGGACACCAGAAAGAGAGAGCATAAAAATGGGTGAATGGTGAGACATAAATGAAGAACAGTGAGGGAAACAGCTGGGAAAAACAGAAGAGAGCTAATGGACTACTTCAGTATCTTTTGGGAAGAGCCTAGGGGGAAGGTAGAGTAGAGTTTTAAAGTAGAGTTTTAAAAATTAAATAATCAGAGAAATAGTGGTTAGTTTGGTTATACAGGGTGTTTTTAAGGAAGAAGAGAGCACTCTAGAGGGACTCCCCAGCAGTTAGAAGGATTCTAACTTCTCCAGAGATTTTAGTCAACTTACTATATTAGTCATGGGCTGTTTCCTAGTGTCATTACATCCACAGTACTTTTTCCTATAGCAGAGATTTGTAGTGAAGGTTTTTCTGTCAGGCAGGTATTGCTTTTTTTGTTTTAAGTTTAACAACAGATCCTAATTTTCTTGCAAGGGAATGGGAAAGTTTTTGTAGGTGCAGTGTTGAGAAAAAGGATTCTGTGGATCCTTAAGAACAAAGATCCACTGTACTGAGGTTGCACAACACAACTTCACAGCTTGGCACTTCCTTTTAGTTCTGTGTTCATATGCTTCTGTAAAAGCCTGATAGATTAATATTTAAATTTTGAAGACTTTTAAGCTTCAATAATGCCTCTTCACCAAAATCCTCTTGTTTATACTTTAAGAACATGCTTAAGTTTCTTTGAAGTCAATAGAACTAGAAAAGCTCTGCCTAAAAGAGATAAAGGATTGGTTTTGTTGGTGTATGCAGGTATATAATTAGTAAAATTTTAAGTACATCTTAGTATAGGTACTATTGTTTGGAACAAAAATGGCTGTAATCTATGTAAAAAACTAGTGAAATCTAAACTAATTTGAAGATCTTTCAAACTGGAATAAAGAAGTGCACATGAACAGTCCTCTTCCCTGATGTAATGCTCACCATTCCTTATTTTGCCACAAACCTGTGTTTTACAGAGGCCTTTTTTTTCTAGTTTGCTGTCAGCACAATATTATAAACAAGGCCAGCTTCTGACAGATGGACACACTATCCTGTGTTTCCTTCCCAGGTGAACATGATTTCGAGCAGCAGGCGTCAGCCTCAGAGAAGCCACGTGATGCTGCCATGCTCTGTATTAGTTGAGGTAGGAAAATATAATAGATACATTGCTAAGTTCTTGGGTGTATTTTTTAATAAAATACTCTCAGCAACTATCAATATGTTTATGTTTATGGGCTGCTCTCTGCTTGCAATCACTTGTGGCAGCTGGGAACATAATTCCTGTCCCTATAATATTCTTTCATGAGAGGGAGTGGAGTCCCTATGCCCACAATTAAATTTTAAGTGATTTTGATGTTCTGAAGTGCCAGAATACAGGGAAGTGAAGTACCTCTGACCTGGACCCATAATTTTGGTGATTAAATCTTAATAATACTCTCTAAGTCTGCAATTATTTTTGTTCTTAAACCACTTTACATTTGAGAGTTGCATATCTTGCAGAGTCCAATAAAATACTGCTATGAAGGAGAATGTAACTCTCCATAGCCAGGTTTTACAGGGTAACTGAGTTTAGAATAGTTGTGCTTATTTATATTGGCAGAGGTTTTGTTCTTGTTCATTTTAAGCTATTTCTATGTCCAAAACATTTGGATCACACAAAAAATTCCAGTAACATTTTTCTTATCTTTTAGTGCATACTAATTATAAAGAAAAATACAGATGGTCCTTCTCAGGTTGCCAGCTGACTTGGTATGAGGGAGCCTGAGGGAAATGATTAAGCTGTATTTTCAGCACAGTCTTTCCTGACTTGCGTGTGCTCACTGGTATTGTTGGATTCTGTGGACTGCAGATCAAAGTGGAACGTCTTCAGATAAACATCTCAGGCTGAGTGAGAGTGGGGCATTTGCATTCCATTTTCTGCTCAGTCACAGACTCATGCCCTGTCTTGAACACCCTCTTGGGCCTTACTGCAGAGGCAATTTGACATCGTTATCCCTGCATTTCAGGCCATCAGCTGTTCCAGGGATTGCAGAGGTGCTTAGTGTTAGACTTCACAAGTAAAACTTGACAAGTTTTAAGATGTCATTATGAGTTTTGAACTAGGATGTGAATTGCTTAAGCAGTCTTTATCATTACATTTGTCCAGGACACTATAGAGATCATCTTACAAGACAGCTCTTGTGACTGACTATCCTCATAACCCCATTCCACAAACAGAAAAAAAAAATCACTGATTCTTTTAAAATCTTGCTGAATTTGGTGTATCAATTGTCTGTCAAGGAGCATGGAAGGAAACTGTGTCTGTTTCCCATTCTAGTAGATCCTTCTTTTCTTTTGTGAACATAGCCAAGTTTACCAACCCAGATTCTGATCTTTGTGAAACTTATTGCCATACATTGATAAGCCTATTTACTGTGTTGGTCCTCTAAGGGACTTTTGGATTGAAATTACCTTTCATGGAAGCAGTTCCTTCACAATTCTCTTCAGTCGCTAATTTCTGTTCTTCATTTTAGAAATGCTTTACAATGACAAATATATGTGCTATAATACAGATTTGTTGTGTCACTGCTAGAAAGGAATAGCCTGCTGTTAGAAACAGGGGAGGCTCTGGTTATCTGTGTAGTATTTAACTTTCAAGAGCTGCAACACATTTTATTTGACAATGCCCTGAGAAATTAAACTTCCAGCCATACCTAACAGGATGATAAACATTCAAAGGGAAGAGGATTTCAACATTAATCTCATACTGAGAGCAATGCAACTGAGAGAGACCAAGCTGATGCTGATGAAAAGCACTTATGGTGCTAATGAAGTTTTCAATGTCTTCTACTGACAAGGCAGGCATTGGAAAGCTTCTGCTGCCTTGAAATGGATAAAGCATAGTAGTTCAATAAATGTTCTTTATCTGTGGTCTTCCCAATCAATTTCTGAGCTTAGCTCTTGTAAGTAACCTAACACCCTAGTTAGCATTTGCACCTTAGCAGGCTGTTTAAGACTTGTATAACAGAGACCCAGATGTCTGAAATGTTCTGTGTGCAGGAGCTGTGTTGGTCACCCCAGGCAGTGCAGGAAGAGCCACCTCCCCCTCCCTGCTCATCCTCCCCTGCTGGCACTGACTGATTGGGGTAAGAAGCAGGTACGATTCCCCCTGCTTTTCATAGTGCCTCTTTTATTTATAAGAAATAGATCAAAGCATAAAAAGGCAAGAAGAGAAAGTGTCAAGGACAGTAAGATCCAAGTCAGCTATGCTCTCATGGAAACTAATTAATGAATGTTTTTTCCTGGAATTGTCTCAAAGCCTAAACAGGTTCCCAAGCTTTTTGCTCTTATCTGTAAAGCAATGACTTTTTCAGCCCTGACTGAGAGAAATGCAGGGAGAAGAAAATCCCTGGTACCCAGTGGATGCACTGTGGTTTACCTTTCCTGCTGGCTCTCCTGGAAGGGAGGGCACAGTGAGTTGTGCACCTATAGGACACGAACACGTAGTTGAACTTTTCTTTCTCTGGGGGTTATTTTTAATATGCTTAGGGATATTTTTAGATAGTGGAAGTCTTTTCTAAGAGCTTGTATAGCATAACTACCCCAATTAGTTTAAAAGCTTTATTACTCTATAGTTCTTTAAAACATCCACACTGCTGGTATTTTTCTTGAAAACTGAAATGGAAAGATTGTGTAGAAGTACCTATGCAATGCATAAAACTAGTGAGATTCAGTTACTGGTGCAGAATTAAATTGCTATGTCTCAACAGCAATGAAAAGATCTCCATCCAAGATTTTTTTCTATCTTTGGGGTAGATTATATGATATAATCTGCTCTACACCCCTATTTACATTATCCTTATTTCTGGAGCTGCTAGTTGCAATGTTATTGTAAATTGAGATATAAATTGGAGAGTGCATGATTAAAACCTGTCCAGATGATATGCATTATTTAAAATCATGTATAATACAACATACCTGACTTTCCCTAAGCTTACTGTTGATTTGAGCTGAGTAATTAATGTCAGGGTCAGCAGGGAAACATCTGATATTTTTCTCATTTCTACGGTTTACTTTTCTTTTTTTTTTTTCCTAGCTGAAAGTTTAATTGCTCTAATGGAATTAAATACTGAACATTAGGATACCTAATAAACTAAATAATTTGCCTAAGTTCAATGGACACTGTCTAGTCACTGTAGAAGTAGTATTCAGCACGTTAGGTATTGGCATTGCTTGATGAAGAAAACGTTAATGCTATTAAAATTACATGTCCTAAGGTAGTTATATCTTTTTAGCAACTGTCCACTCAATTTCCCAAAGGTTAATTTTTGTGCCAGCTTAGGGAAAATAGGATTCTGCAGCCCTTATGTTCTGTTCTCAGGTCTCCTACTGATTTTAATTTCTCTAAATCAGCAGAATTCCTATATGAGGGGGGAGAAAGACCAAACACTAATAATATTTTAATGCCTTTCTCTTTCAGAGCTAGTTGTACCACATTTACAGCTTTACCACATAGCAGTCACTTCAAAGGAAATGAGCCTTATTTGCCTCTAAAAATGATAGTTTCTGGCAATATGAAGAGTGTAAAAATGGCATGATGCTTTAAGGGCATAAAAGTAGTCATTAGGCAGTCATAACAGAAATTATATATGAATTTTAGCTCTGGTAGATATTGTTTAATCATTGCCCAAAATAAATCCTGAAGACATTTCATGTTCCTTGGTTCTGTCCCAGTGATTCAGCCTTCTTCCCCCTCTATCACCTGCCAGGCCTGTGCAGAGCCAGGCAGCCTGTGCAGACTCAAATTCTCCTCACACTGTCCTGCTGCCACATTGCTCATCAGCTGCCTGCATGAGTTGTTGAGCTGCTACCTTTTAATCCTTTTGCTCTGGCAGGAGCCTCCAGAATCTCCCACTTATTGCATTTTCCCACAAGAAACCTGTAATTTCAGCTTCTGATATTCTTGCCAACTTTGCAAATGTATCCTTGCACAAATCCCTTGCTCTCCACCTTTCTTTTTCTAATAATTTTCCCCACATGATCACTTGCCACTTCTTGCTTTTAGTACAGTCAGTTGTCTGTAGTTAAGCTGGCCAGATGGATGAATAAGACACTGAATGAGGAAGGATTTTCAGCAGCAGTGATAAAAGTAAAGAGTTGTGTATTAACCAAGCAAGCATATATTTTATTACATAATAATTTGACAGTGTTCCCTGTTATTTCAGTGGTAGACATATTCTAATCTAATAATTTTCTTATCCTTTAGCCTAACATTTTGTTAAACAGAATATTTTTAAATGAGGAGAGCAATCTTATGTAAGTTAATTTAGCAGGGCTTGAAAGCTTTGGTTATTAATAATTCACCGTGCCAAGTTACCACAAAGAATTTTCAATAGTTAGTTTAACTTATTATTTTATTATTATTATTATTATGGCTCTTTAGTTTTCCAACTGTTACTTTCAGTTCAGGCTTCACTTCTGAAAGCTGCAAAGGCTGTTGCCTTCTCTCAGAAGTGACTTTTTGTCACTTTGTTTGCTTTAGTTACTTCCTTGCATGAGTCTTTTGCTAATGCTTGACAGCTTGACAGTACAGTTTTTGCCTGGAAGGTAATTATGATGAGAAATTATGATTAAGTCAAAGGCATAATCTCTTAGATTATTTTTTAAGAACCAGTCCTGTAACAGGTTTTATGTAGCACCTTACTGGAGCACATACATACACATAAATATTAATATATAGATATAGATATATACACTCTTTAGAAAGTGGAAAATTAAGAGATATCTTTCTTGCTACCACTTTAGGTAAGTGGATGGGCAGCTTCAATTTGTATCAATTAAGCAATTTAGAGGAAATATTATTTTATTCTTAGATATGAATTATAATAATCAAGTGAATTACAATAATTTCTGTGAACCACCATTAGAACAGATTGTCACCATTAAGATTAAAGACAGCAAATTGCTGGGTTGGAGTAAATCAAATGTAATTCACAGAACCAGAGAAAATTTTAGGTTCAGAGCAGGGCTGACCTCACTTTTCTGCAAGGTTCCTCAGAGCCTTGTAAATGAAGTTTTGAATATATCTCCAAGGACAAAAATACCTTGATAGGAGGAAAGTATCCGAATAATGATTGATGGACATGAATGCTTCCTGCAGGAATTGTTTTGCAGGAATCCAGTCATTTGGAGAAACACACAACTTTCAGTATGAGCATGCCTATGCCTTAAAAATGTTTGTCTTTTTAGTCCTCCGCTGAGCTTAACCTTGTAGCCAAAAGGATAGTGTAGAGGGGTGGGAGTTTCTTAAAGTGCAGAGGTGTCTGTCCTGCAGGGGGCATAAAAAGTGTGGCTTTAGGAAATAAACCGGTGCAGGAAATTCCTGTATCCTCAGTGGACTGGTGATGGTGTCATTCATGGCAGAACTCCAGGGCTTACAAATGCTTTGTGTCTTTGTAGCTGACTTTTGTCACTTGAGTTTCACGCTTTCTTGAGTTTTCTGGCTTTGCTGCATCCTCATGAACAAGCTACAAAAGAAAGGGCATTTTTCAGAGGCACATGTGTGAAAACATGAATGCAACATGAATGTCTTGTGAATGGCTTGGTGCCAAATGAAATGTATGATAAACATTTTTTGTATCTCCAAGGATCATGAATGCGTAGGGATACATGAGGGTACCAAAGAACAAGTCTGATGAGTATTATGAACTGGACTTAAGTATTTTTAATATTTAAAATTTTCAAAGTAATCTAAGAAAATAATCAGCACTATATCTAGTTTTCTTCAACAATTACCTGGCAGCAATGGATACGTTTTGTAATTCTTTTTGGTAAATTCTGTGGGCTTGTTTTTTTTTTTGGTTTTTTTTTCTTTTCTCCATTGAACTGCTGCCTATATATCCTGAACTTGCTCTTTCTATGCTTTTCATTGTAATTTTATGAAGTAACGGATAATGTCCAACTCAGGAATGGGATTTCAGGTGTAATGCTAATGAGAAATGTCTGGTATAATTTGTAAGAACATAACTTGTTCTGCAGCACAACTGTGTGTGAGCTTACCCAGCAGAAACAGTTACAGAGGAAGTGTGGGACTCCTGCCAGCATGAGCCGCATACATTAAACTACAACAGAGCTGGAAGCATTCCGTGACTTTGGTGCATAATTTACTATATTAGTCCATTTGTCCTTCCCTTCTGAAAGAAAGCCAATGAATGGGTTAACTCAATCTTATGTCCAGATTTGTGCTTGAAAGTGAAGTCTTGTATACCTTCCCTGTCCAGGATACAACTGCTAGGGGCCAGGCTGGGGTAAGGAAAGAGGGAACTCTGCAAGTTTTACTCTGTAACTGCCACTGGGAAATCATCAGACATGAAAGGAAGACCTCACAGTTCCATGCAGAGTCCCACTCCAAAGTGACAGTCTAAGTTCTGTATGCACTTCCGGATGGTTTTACGGTTTCCCTCCTTAGTATCACAAAATATTTTATTCTCCAGTCCTGACATTAGCAAAAGATAATGATAGCAAGAATGCAGAGCTAAAAATTAGTCGTAATTCTGTTAAAGAGTGGAACTTAAAAATGAGAGGGTGGATTCATCCAGGTAGAAACCAGCAACACTGGCCACTATAACAGCCAGCCTGTGAGTAGACGAACACTGATTCATCGCACAAGTTTTCCTGCAAATGAACAAGATTTATTCTCCCTCAGTTAAAACAGAAGTTCATCTCCATCTCTGTGGTAACTTTAGCTGTTGTTTATAGATCCTTGAGCAACGTCTCTATAGTATCAGTAAAAACACTGGGGACTTTTAGGGTCCAATTTCTATTGGCAGCTAAACTGGGCGTGAGAGCATAAGGTACCCCAAAAAAGCTCACCATTTCCTTCCTTCACATTTCTGGATTTTCAGCTTGATAAGACCTTTATACTGACAACATAGAACCTTGAGGAGTAGGCAACTTTCAGTGTATCCCCTTAAGAGCAGTACAGATTCCTTAGTCAATAAATTATCTTAATTAGTCTGACTATTTATAATAAAAATGTACAAAGGAGAAGGCAAACTACAGTGCAGAAAACTGTCATATTCAAAGGAGTGAAATTAATTCAGTAGTATGTAAAGAGAGTTTTTGAACTGGTCTGTAGAACCTTCAGGCATTGTTCAAATGTCTGAACTAATTTTAGTTTATGTACAAAACCAGCTGTACGAATACATAGTGTCCTACACAGGGTAAGTCTGTGTGATTTTTCTTTTTCCCCCACTTGAATCACGAATAGGCTGGTGCTATGTCAAATAGGGTGCAGTAATCTGCTATGGCAATCTTTCAAGGCATCATTAATTACCTTGCGAGGTGGCTTTCTTTCATCATAAGAAATTCCAAGAATTCTGGGTGAATGAGATGAGGTAGCTTATGTACATATTCTGAGGCTAGTCATATGATTTTTATTGAGCCAATTATGCCGAAAATTGCCAAGTGTAGAGTTTGTATAGCATTGCAGTTACCAAAAATGTGTCTATCAATGAAAATAAATTTGTAGCTGTGGTAGTAATTTTCTGAGTGGTAGGCTTTTTCCTAAATTTATCTTAGAAAAGATTAAACAATTATTATTTGAGCTTTCAAGTACCAGTGATTTATTTCATTTCTCACTGACAAAATTGTGTCTGTGTTTTTTTATTATAAATAGTGGTAGATATGCTAACACAGGCTTTAATTCTGAGAATGTACAGGCCTTAGGTACATGGTGTCCCACTGGTATCCCAAGTTTCTGTTATAACCTATGAAGAACTACACTTCTTAATTTGAACACAGAAAGCAGTTTTTAAAAGATTAATTATATTACTGATGTAAATACTGACTAGGCAACTAATGTGCTGTGACTGCTGCTCATTATATCAAACTCAATCATTTCGTTGCTGCCTTGTCCTCCTCCTCATTTGTTTCATCTCCATCTGCTCACTCTCTCATATTACTTGCACTGCATCATATGAGGTACCCAAGCTTACTGGGGCAAAATGTTGTCTTCTACGAAAAATATGGTCCAGCTCTACATAATACTGCAATAAAAATACAATACTAATGCTTATGCTACTACTAATTTGACCATTTTTCTCCCTGTTTGAGTCTTGGAAAGTATAATTGCTATTTTGGAGCTAGTTTATCAATGTGTCAGTGAAAGTTAAGTGTAGAATTGATGACATCTCACCACAGCTCTTTAAAAGAAGGGTGCTAGTCTAAGCTAGTCATCTAAGCTTGTGTCATTACTCTTACAAGTGGTATCATAAGAGGCTGTTATTTCTTAGGATGTAATGAATGACATTTTCAGAAGATGATTCACACTGCCCTAATGTAGTAGAGCTTAGTCACCTAATGGAGTTGTCTCTGTAAACTGCATGCTAAGACCATAGGAAAAACTTAAATTTGGTGCCTAACTGGTTTGAATCATACTGCAAGTGTTCCGGGCAAGCCCCCATTTCTGATTCTGGGATGATGCTGCTCCAGCTGCTAGGAAATTATTTTTATCTTGCATTATCATGGTCCTACAAGCATAAATTTTAGCAGTACATGTCCTGGGTTTTAGGATTTAGATCACAGCATATCATCAAACAATTTACTTTATTGATTAAAATGTGCTTTTAGTTGTCTCTTAAAAATGTCTGTAGAGATTATAGCTCATTCTGTCTTTTCCCTACTGCTGTGCCATCAACACAGATGCAATATTCCTCTCAGAAAGGGCTGGGTTAGTGTTTCAGTGTAACAGTGTGGAGATCTAACAGTGAAAGTCATGGGGCTTCAAGCGTCTGACACTCTGATAAAGCATGAAAGAAATAAACAGCAAAGATAAAAATAGTGGGATGATTTGATATCAATTCTTATTTTCCTTCCTATTAAGAAGGCTTTGTTGGGTTGGCTCTGTTTCTTTACTGCCATTTGCCAGAACAATGTTTTATAACTAGAAAATACAATAAGCAGTGGTGATGTAAGCACATGAAAGGTTAGTGAATTTGGTTTGGACTTGGAAATACCTCTTTGTAATAAAGGTTGCGATCTCAAAATATTGCAACCTAGTGTGACTAAGATTTGTCTTTTTCTGCCCTCCTCTACATTGTGTCTCCTGAGCTGAAAATTCACTTAAAATTAGATAGCAAATGAAAAGAACAAGATAAACCTATGAGGAACATAGGGGAACTCTTGCTCTGAGATCAGTGGCACTCTTCCCAAGGAAGTTAATTTCAAAACAAATCTGTCAGTTTCCTGAGTTTCAGCTTACAATTTAATGTATGAATAGCCTTCTGAAACAAAAATTGTGGGTCCTGGGCTTTTCTCTGCCATCCTTCTGTCGTGCATATCACTGTTGTTGCAGAATATATTTAGCTGGTTGTATTAGTCACTGGGGATTGTGTTCTTATGCTTCTGTATGTTTGATTTAATACATGTTTGCATATTCAACTGTGCAGGCAATAAACATCATGTTCATTGTAATAAAAAGCTATCTCTGCTTTTACTGGATCAGCTAACTGTGGTACATTTGTACATCTATAAACAGAAGTTGGTTTGTGATAGCAAAATGCAGGACTATTTTATCAGCTGCTTTCTGGAAAAAGATTGATTTTTCTCCATGCAAATATTTGAAAGATATATGCCACCAGCATTTCTATGGGGCATGCACTCAAACAGCACTGAGAGCTGAGTCTTTCTTGTGCTCACTGCAGTCCAGCTGTTGACTTTTGTCTTTGGATCAGGCCATACATCCTAACAATGAGGGTGTCTGTATGCAATTTCTGGGATTACGATTTTTATGTGTATGGTAATGTGTATTAGATTGTGCTAAAGAAATGGGGAAAATAGAATTTGTGCTAGGCAGAATTCACCACAAGATGTCTCATGTCTCACTACAGATTTTTCAAAAAGGTAGGGAGCTATCCAGCTAAATCTGGTGAGTGCAGTGCGAATTACATGATTTAGATTCTTCTGGAGAGTGTGTTAAAAGCACATAAAAATAGACTGGATGTGGAATCCAGACATGATGAGTGTGTTCTTCAAGTGATTAAAAATAAATGCATGGAGACTCACATCACTGAATATTGAAAAAATTCTCAAGAAAGGGAGGAAAATGAACAGTTAAAGCCAAAGTACAGCACTAGAAGAATGATTACTCATTATAAAACAGGGTGATCTAATCTCATTTGTTATTTCTTACCATCTTTACTATGTAAGATAAGTGGACTCTATGGCTGAAGTGTCCATTGAGAGTGTTTTCCGCCCTTGTAACATTTGCGGTGGGGTGTGTTCCTTTAAGTAACTGTTTTATCTGTTGGCTCTGGGGATCCAGACTAGAGCCTACACATACGTGATTTTGTACAAGCCTTGGGCACAGCTGTCTATTCTTATGTGTATTGCTGTATATCTATTTTTAAATAGAACTCTTTTGTGTTCCTATGTGTATGACTTCTTGCAGCACTGGTGCAGACTCTCCTCTTACTCTAGGATGTCACTTGAGTGAGGATAGATTCAAGGCCAGCTACCAGTTTTCTTTATAGCTGTTAAATAAAAGCTCTAAGTGTTAGCTGTTTTCATAGCTATCCATATACAAAACACTGTTCTTCAATTCCCAGTTTTGGAAGGACTGAGGGGTTAGGGTGGGTAGTTGTGGGACTGTAAGGAATTTCTACTGTGGCCAGAAATGAGCCAGAGCACAAGTTGATTGTATAAGACAAATATATTTCACATATCTGATCACCCAAACAAGCAGATATGCTCACGATAAATGTTATGTATTGACAAGTCTTTTAATATAATTAAATACACCAAACTTTTTGGGTTGGAGGTATGTTTAGGAATCTATTTTTAAACTTGACGATGGACTCTTTTGTTAACATGTAACTACAATGTATCTCCAAAGCTGCTGCCATAAAAGTGCCTGGCAAGTCATAGAGTAAAAATGAAGAATGATTTTCTTGTAAAATCACAGAATCAGACAAGAATACATGGAGGTGTTTAAGGAAAGACCGGATGTGGGAGTTAGCGCCATGGTCTCGTTGACGCGGTGGTTTTAGACCATAGGTTGGATTCAATGATCTCAGAGGTCCTTTCCAACCTAACTGATGCTGTGCTTCTGTGATTCCATGTTGAGATCTTTCCCACCACGGCCAGTGGTGGCGATCAGTGTGCCTGCCGGGGCCGTCCGAGCTGTGGCTGTTGGCAGTGTCGGAGCCGCTTCCCGCCGGCTCAGTGAGGGGACGGGACGGGACGGGACGGGACGGGACGGGACGGGACGGGACGGGACGGGAGGGCGTGCACCTGCGGGAGCTCCCCGGCCCTGTGCACGCCCGTCGTACAGGTGTGTGTGTCGGCGCAGAGAGGGACCCACGGTGGCCCCCGCCCCGCAGGAGGCGGGGGAGAAAGAGCGGGGGCTCCCTTACTAATCACGGCCGCGGGACTGTGCCGTCCCGAGGTCGAGCAATTTCCCTGACCGCCCGCTCCGGCGCGGCCG
>JAYDZK010000006.1:18599651-18667557 GCA_034509185.1 Euphonia xanthogaster | reverse complement strand
GACCCTCCGCGCTCCCGGGACTGCGGCCCGGCCCCGGGGCCCCGGCGGGCAGCGCTGCCGCCCCCAGCCCCTGCCCCACCGTGCCCACCGCGCCTCTCAAGTTTATTTTTAGCACAGGTTTATGTAACTGCCGGTGCCAGTATTTCCAGCCCCGTGCGACTCCTTTTGGTAAAAAATCATCTTTTCTTTTTCGAAACGCGCGTCGCTTGCTGATAGATGGGCAACCTGAGGAAAACCCGGTTTACAGCAACCACTTACTGATGTGTCATCCGATACTAATTAGAAAATCCTTCTGTCAGTTTTGTTTTCTAAAAGTCAACTGGTACGTGCAAGGAGCAGGGAGCAGTTTTACTTCATTTAGTTGTCTCCATATGTCACAGTTACTGATGTGTGTGCAAACGAAACCGGTGTCTAATTGAACATGATCTTCCGTCAATCAGTTTTAAACAGGTGTGGCTAAAAAGTGATTTATTTAATCAATTTTCTCTGGGGCTTTTTTTTCGGGAAACAGCTAAGAGAAAGCTTTTTGGAAAAGCAGTGAGATTTCTTTCAAGCTGTTGAAGGTTCTCTCTGTTGTCAGATAACGAGGGCATTAGCATCATTCAGTGATCCCTCACCATACTGAGGAGGAAAGACCTGGAGGGGAACGTTTGACCATTGGGGATGGATTATATATAGACTTACCAGGTGCATGCACAGTTACACATACAGAAAGCCCTTGTAAAGAGTTAATTTTAATCAACTGTAAGCATTAGAATAATAAAATAATGCAATAAGAAGAGGCCTTTTAAGATAGCAGGTGTTTTTTTTATCACAATAATTCTTTTTTCAGGAAAATGTAACAAAATAGGAGTAGAAAAAGCCTCATCAGGATAAGGCTATGGTAATCCTAGACACAATTTCTGCTTTTTGTAGCATCATGAAATCTTAGATGGTATCAAATATAAAACCTTATGGTCAGGATCAGCCTTAGTATTGAGACTTGGTTCTCTTTTTTTTTTTTTTTTTTTTCTCCCAAGGGATTCAATCTTTTCATTTGGCAAAACCTGTTGTGTAGCATTTTGGCTTTGTTGGGTTCTTTTGATTTGAACATCAGTTATCTGACCACTTTATTTACCTGTTTGTTCTTTTGAAACCCTAAATACTGTTGAGATTCAAAAAGGGAATTTTTTGGTTTTTTTTCTGGTGATGTTTCTCTGATGTTGGTGTGTGATGTTTGTTTTGCTTTTAATTCTGTTTCTTTTGTTTGCCTCAGGAAGTTATAAAGATTATGTCAGATATTCACGTGAAACATCTCTTTTTCCTGTTATGTGTCAGCAAGATGGATTGGTAGTTTGCATTCATTTCCTGGGTGCTAGATGATTACGCCAGAGAAATCTCCATGACATTTTGGGTTGGCAGTCTTGTAATTAGCCTTGCTAAAAAGCTAGTAATAGAATTTAATGATACTTAACTGTGTTTCATCTCCCAGTCACCAGTCTTTTGGGAAGATGACATGCTTTGGGATGCCAGGGCATGGAAAACCACATGGTAGATGCCTGTGTTTCACTCTTAAAATATTTTTATTTCATTTTATTAAGCAAAAAATTCTGCTTCTGGGAGTCTCATGAATTCAACAGCATTAAGTCTAATAATTAACTTTATTAAATTGATGGATTTTTCATGTTCTGCATAGAGTTTTGTTCTGATTTGCCTTGAGCAATCCTCTTGGACTTAGTGTTTACCCAGGATGGCACTTACTCAATTGTGCAGAACATGTACATTGCCTTTGCTTGTTCTTTTCATTGAAAGGATAGGTGAAAGTAAAATTTCTTAACCAAAACAACTTGTATGTTTTCAGTTGCAGTAGGTTTCAGAGATTAGGTTCTCTTCTATTTCATTTGTTTCTTGTCTATGTCATTTTGGACATACATGTTCTGTGTAACTTTGTTTCTGTAGATGAAATATAAAAATGAATCATGTAATGTAGCCCAATTTTGGTCTGTAAAGTCTACATGAAATGTGGCTAGTGAAGGAAACATTTCTGTGAATGCAATTTCACATTTTTCCCCACAATGATTACTGTCCTTAACACAGGATATTAAATACTCTCATTTATGATTTTTTTAAAATCTTTTTTTTCCCTGCTTGTTTGGTGTATGGGGTTAATGCTCTTTTTGGAGTTTTGAGGTAGAGTAACAGAATCTTTACCTTGGTGTTCACAGCAACTGGGGTTTTCTTAAGTGATTGGACTTGTTTAAGTGGAGCCAGAGAGTGCTTCAAGTTAAGCCAGGTTATCTTAATGTGACTCAATTAATGGCTCCATTGCACTGAGCTTGAATGAAGTTGCTCAAAAAATATTAAAAAAAAAAGAATTTTTCTAATGATTTTCCTTTCTCCATGCCTGCAAGTAGAAAACTAAAAAAGTAAAGTGCCGGTAGCAGGACCTGTCTTGATGAGCATCTCATCAGCAGTGGGTCTCTGCCTGCTGTGAGGCTGTCATGTGGCTGCTCATCCAAAAGCCCTGTGATGATGCTGCAGCAGCCCTGAGTGTCAGGCCATGGGGTTGAGCTGAGTGTCTGCTCACAGGGCAGCCACAGGCATGTGCAGAGACCTAAATAACAACCTGTGTCATCTGACAGGGATGTACTGTGAGCGCTGTGTTCATCCTGGAAATTTTCTGGTTAGTCTTTAAACTGCTGCTTCCTGCTCATATGTTCCTACAGCCCTGGTGCAGCATTGCTGCCAGGCTTTCATTCCTGAGTCAGTGTGCTTCCTCAGCCCATCTGCCCCCATGCCATCCAGGGACAGATGCAGCTGGCTGGCAAGGCACAGGTGCTCAGGAGTGTGATCTGAGAAGTGCAGTCCCCGGGCAGAAGCAGAGGCTGCTTGCTCTACTGGAATGCTTGACTTTTTGATGGGGTTTTGGCTTTTGGTTTGGGTTTTTTTGTGTATGGGGATTTTTTGTTTACTTGTTTTGTTTTGTTGGGTTTTGTTGGTTTTGTTTGTTTGTTTTGAGTTTAGTTTTTTGTTGTTGTTGAGGATTTTCTTGGGTTTTTTTTTTTTTTTGTTTTGTGGTGGTTTTTCTTTTAAATTTTTGAGTCAAGTGCTGTTGGGAAAGGGAAACTGACTGAAGGAAAGAAGTTTTGTGCTCTGTATTGGGGACGTACTGGGTTTGTGTATCTACAGTCTTTGGTCAAGTGATTACCACGTCTTTACCAAATATTTAGTCAGCTGTGACTTGGTGGGCAGCTGGACTAGATGATTATTGTAGGTCTCTCCCAGCTGAACTATTCTATTCTAACTATCTCAAAAGTTGCGTAGGATCTAGTAAGGAGTCAAATTGTGCTATTCGCTTTGGCTGTGACAAATTTCTTGTCTGCTAAGATGTCTCTGCTTAAAGCCCCTGCAGCTTCAGGGTTGCCTGGAGAAGCTGGCAGGTTCGAGGCCAGGCTGGGTGGCCTTTGAGCAGCCTGGCCTATGGAAGGTGTCCCTGCCCCTGGTGGGTGGGCTGGAACTAGATGAGCTTTAAGATCCCCTCTGACCCAAGCCATTCATGGGATTTACAGGTATTGCAGCAGCTGTAGGAAACTTGTAGAGGAATCCAGCAGCCTTGCTGTAGGATGAGAAGAGCTGCTCTTTTTTTTTTTTTTCCCAGCTGGTTTCCTAGCTTTTATGTAGGTTCCATGAAATGAAGATACATTATAATGTTGGCTATCTCTAGAGGGTGTAGGCACTGTTTCTTATCTCCCAAATCAATTTTGAGTTCTTCCATTGGAGAATTTTGAGGGTTCAAACAGTTGCTTTTCTTTAGTCTGTTTTTAAAAAAGTGCTGAAAACAACTGCAGCTTAACATGTAATAAAATATATGATCCCTTCCAGTGTTAGAATTTTATTTGTTGAAGGTCTCCTAGGTCATACTTTTAGGCACTGGTAATGACTTGAATGCGAAGATGTGTTTGCATAAGGAGCATTCGGCACACAAGCCGTAAAATCTTTTAAAAAATGTGAAGGAGGTGGAAATTGCCATCAGAAGAATGGAAAAGCCCTAAGTATGGTATTCTATGAGGGAGGGCTGAGACTTGGGCAGAGGCAGTGCCCAAGTGAAAGGGACCCCAAGTGGGGTCCCTTTTTCCCCTTTGCGAGTCAGATTTGGAAGGGTACTACTGGCTCTGTGCTCCTGTCTTTTTACTGTCCATAGCACTAATACCCTGAAATCTCTGCTATACTGAGGAATTCTCAATACATAGTTTATTTTTTTTTCTTTTTTGACTTTTCTTAAAGTCAAATGTGAAGGTGACAGGAAATAGCTTCTTGATTTGAGTCTATTCAAATATGTAATAAGCACAGAACTGCTAGTTGAGGGCTCAGTGCTATTTAAGCCATTTCCCAATGTGCCAGTTCTTGCTCAGTGGGCTGGTTGCTTTTTTAAACTTGTTATGACAGATGTAGCTTGGGAAATACACGTCAGTCTAATCCTTTAGCTTCCAGTAGAGATGTTTTCTAGAACGGTGAGGCTAGTGTCTCATGTTTTCAGAATCTATAGAGTGATCAGTTCTGCATTGTTTCTTTCTGGTAGATGTTAATAATTTTGACTTCTTTAAAATACTGTGAAGTGCACTCAAGAATTTTTTTTATCCCACATGCTAATATGGATTATTTAAAATGCCAAAACTGTTTAAACAATAAATGGTATAAAATGTGATGTACTAGACCTAAGATGTATGCTGACTGCCATATTAAAGCCAGGAGGAGATACTGACACATTTTCATTAACATATGTAAACAGTTCACTTATGCAAATGGTGTTTGTTTTTATTTCCAAGTAACAAATATATTATTACAGTACTTATCCATAAAATATACACTTCTGTTTGCTTAGGTGAGTTCCTAGCAAATTTGTATTTTCTCTGCAAACCAATTAATGACTAATTTGTTTTAGGATAATACTTTTAATGTTATCAATGAAAAAATATTTGTCATTTAGGCCTGAAGTATAGCAATCTCTCTCTTTTTTTTTTTTAAGTGGACTGGAGGAATCTTTAGATTTGGCAAATCCCAAACAAGGGATGGATATCAAAAATGAGACATTCTGCCTTGAGCTTAGCTTTAGTCAGTAACTTTTTCCTTTGAGGAGGAAATTTTGAATCCTGGCAAAAGAAAGACTGTGAAGTGAAAGATGCAATATAATTGTTCTTGTATCAATTTACTGTACCCCAGTACTTGAGAAAAAACCAAGATCATTCTGTGAAAATTGAAAAAGAGAAGCTACCTTTTGGAGTATATGCAGTTTTCCTAAGTCTCCTTTCTTCACTGTCTTGCTATCTTAATAGCTCCAGGTCTGAGTAGCTCATGAGCAGTTGAAGAATATACAGAGACCTGAAGGAGATGCACCACTTGATTCCAGCACATAGATCTAGGTGATGTGACTGGACACCTTCCACCTCAGTCTTCCTTTCTGAACCTGCTAGTACCTATTTTCCTTCTGACATCTGTGATTCTATGTGCTGTGGCATCAGGGACTGATCAAATTTTATCAGGCTGAGTTCTCAAAATGCTCCTGGCAGAGAAGCTTTTAGTTAACCTGTAGTTCACTGAAACTATTCTACTAGTGTGTAACTTAGTGCTGTACATAAAAAAGGGTTCTAGATTGTGATAGCTGGGACATCAAAATACTCAGTTGTTTGTTATAATGTGAGGAAAAGCATAATCTAGAATTAAAGTCCTGAAAATATTTTCTGTGCCTCATGCCTGAGCTGTTTCTTCCTTCCTCACCTTAATCAGAAAAAGTCACTATTTTCACAAGTGTTCCTTCAATATTCTTTAGGCTGATTATTTTTCTACTTCGTGGCTGGTACCAAGTCACTTTGGCTTCTATGGACACCTTGATAAGTATTGGAAAAAAACTGAAGCACAGGGCCATTCCACTTTTGTGAGACCCCACTGGAGTACTGCATCCAGCTCTGGGGCCCCCAACAGAAGAGTAACATGGACTGCTGGAGGGAGTCCAGAGAAGGATCACAGAGGAGACCAAGGGGCTGGAGCATGTCTCCTGTGAACACAGGGTGAGAGAGCTGAGGTTCAGCCTGGAGAAGAGAAGGCTTTGGAAGGACCGTAGAACACCTTCCACTGCATATAGGGAGCCTACAGGAAAGCTGCAGAGGGAGTGTTTACAAGGGCTCATAGTGATAGGACAAGGGTTTAAAGTGAAAGGGTGTGGATTTAGAATAGATGTTAGGAAGAAATTCTTCACTTTGGGGGTGGTGTGACACTGGGACAGGAAAACTGTGGATTCCTCATCCCTAAAATTGTTCAAGGCCAGGTTGAAGGATTGGGAACCAGATGATCTTTAAGGGTTCCTTCCAACTGAGGCCATCCTATGATGCTCAGAATTGAACAGACTTTTCTCCTGGTCTGCTACTCTGTGCATCCTGAAGGAGATTAAAGTGTTTTGTCATTTCTTCCAGAAACGAATCAAGGAAGGTTGATGAATAATGCAAGGATGAGCAGTTGCCAGCAGCTGTGTTACAGGGCAAAAAAATCCCAAGGGTATGTAGTGAGGTATTCAAGTTTTCAGTTTTATGTACAACTTACTGAAAAAGTTAAGGAATTGCCCAGCAAGGTATGCATGCAGTCTATCCTAGTGCTCTTTTTCTGGGAACAGTGAACTTTTATTATGATATTTGAACATCTTATGATGCTGTTTTTGATAAGACAGTGATAGAGCAACAGAAGATTAAAGTTTTACATCCTGATTCATATGAATTGGGTAGACTAAGCAGCCTCTGAAATCAAATGGAAATGGTTTTGAGAAACTAACTAGCTAATCAAAGAAAATAATTCCAGTATTACTGAAATAGGTTATATATCAAAAAGCTAAAGATTTTTAGCTTTATGTGCCTTTCTCTTGCTGGCACATTTTTCAGCTGTTAAAACTTTACATGAATAAGGAATTGCCAGTAAACTTTGTTTACTCTGTGATCACATTGTCCTTGCAGGGCTCATTGGGTCCCTGTCATCATAGCCCTGTTTCAACCTGTGTGCACAGCTGCAACTTCCTTCCTTGATAGGTTTCTTTTTCCATTCCCACGTGTTTGTAGGAAAGATATAAAACCTGCTGCCTTTTTTTTTGTTTTGTTTTGGTTTTTGAAATATATAAGTGCTGGGGACTTCGGGAAGCCACTTTTTTGAGAGGAGGAATGCCCTTGTCTGGAATGCCGGAGAAGCTTAAAGCTAAGGGACAGTTTATTTCATGCTTCTTGTGAATGGATAATTGCTTTGCAACTCTACTTAAGAATAAAAAAATAAATCACGCTGTTAGGTCTGTAGTAACTTTGTGTACCAGATGTCAGTATTGGCCTGTTGGGACACATAGCAAGACAAATACATGATTTGATAGTCTGATGCTGGTTTTATCTCAGCATTAAACCACTAATCCAACAGAGCTATAACCTGGAGAAACAATTAAAAATTCAGAACCACTGTGTGTTTTCTTGGGAATTCTTCTTTAACTGTCTGTCTTCCTGTTGTGCTGTGATGGCTTACATGAATGGTGTCTGCAGAAGTTGTGTTTGTACTTGCACTGGAATGTATTTCTGCTTGCTTAGTATGCATGTGATTTACAAACACTAACAATATCGAGGCCATATGCTTCATCCTTTGATGGGTTCTCTGGAAGTAAAGTGGCAAGCAGATGTGAAAGAGGCAGGCAGGCTTCTGTTTGCAACAGCTGAATGCCTGCTTGTCCTACAAACGGTGCACTTATGTTTAAGTGAGAAATTGTTAATCCAACTAATCCTGAGTGATTAAGGAGTTTGTATCGTTGTTTATAATCTAAAATAGTAGGCTTGAAGTAATAATCAGTTTTTTAGCTAAACAATTCTTGCTCATTGTACATCATGCAGGATTGAGGAGATGGGTGTCCATATGATACATAATAAATGACAGCCAAAGTGGAATTGTAAGTAGCTTTAGCTGTGTTTTTCAGCCTTAAAAGCAGAGTGATGTTTAAAAAGCTTTATATGCTCCTGCAGCATCTCTCAGATACACTGAAGTGCATGATGGCCTAGCTTTCATCATGCATGGTTTTTTATTTAGCAGACATGTGGTAACCTCACAGATTGCAAGTAAAAAGTCCAGCTGAAGTGGATATACCATATCTCTGGCACTCAAAAGGTTGTACATGAGACATTCTGCTTTAAGGAGGATTATCTATTGAAAACAAAGTCCTTTGTATTTGCACATAGTACAGTGACCATGGTGTTGGACAGTGACTAGGAAAGCAGTTCTAGCACTTGCTATCTCTGGTGGGCAAATTGCCTTTACTAAGAGCACTTCTATTTACCTGTGGATCAGAATATATTTATTTTCAATGTAAAATGACAACAAACCTGCAGTAGAAAAATGACTGTATGTATTATGGCTTTTTAGAATCTATTAGGGATTTCTGTGACCTGTCTGTAGCAATTTAGGGCTCAGACATGACTGAATTAATTCTGCTTAAAGATTTGTTAATCACGGGCCAGCTGAGCTGCAGTAACCAATGACATGAACTTGCAGCCTGTGGGGACCATGAGGTGAAGTATTTGAGCTTGACCTGCTTTAATAATGACTGAGCCCAGGATGTGTTCATTTTTTGGGTTTTACAGCGTGCATGCACAGGCTGTCCATGACAGGGCTGTGCTGAGCAGGGGGAGCCTCACAGGGTGCAATGGCTCGTGGCTGAGCCTGACCTACCAAGTGCAGGTCTGTGCAGGAGTTCAGCTCCGTGCAGAACGATGTGTGGACATGCCCAAGCTTTGGCACATAGTAATAATACTTTGATCATACTTACATAGAGTGAGCCGGGTGTCCAGAGCCTCTCCACTGCTCAGGCTCTGCTTTTCCTGTTCCTGTGAGGAGTGTCCTTGGCCCTGCTGGGTGTATCAAGGCTCTGCCATGAGGCTGGGCCTGAGGCTGCTGCCATCATGCATTCAAAGTGCACAGACATGAGTCTGAGCATCCAAGGGCTCAGGGGAGGACTGGGGAGCTTGCATTAGGCTGTAGGCCATAAGCATGTTCCATGTGAATGGTGTGGGACATTCCAGCTGTTAGGATGGGCCCCTTTGCCAAGTGCTCACGCTTGGCTGAAGTCAGCGCTTCAGTCGGTCACGGTCACAGTCAGAGCATTTAGCAAAGGCAGATGAAATTTGTAGGCAGATTGACCTTGGGCCATGTGAGTGGTTTGGGGACATCTGCAGCTGGCAGAATGAATGTACAGAGCTGGGCTGTGAGCTCTGTCAGGCTTTGCCTTGGTAAAGGGATCTGACCACTCAAGCAGGATGGACACGTAGCCATTAATGCCTCGCTGTCAAATGGTAGTTGTGAAATTAGGCTTCTCTGTAACGCACTAGGAGACTTGTGCACGAACAGTTATACAAGAGCTAGATTGTTAATTTGTTACCTTGATATTGTTAATTTGTTATCTTGATATTGTTAATGAATTATGTTGGTATTGATGGAGTTTAATCAATTGCTTCAGTGCTATTTGAAATCACAAGGCTTTCCTGAGGTGAAGTGCTGTGTGTGAATGAGTTTGGTGCTGATAGAATCTTTTTTCTGGAATTTTTTCTCTTTCTATCATTTTAATTGTCAGTACTGCAGCTTTACTCAGTATTTCTTTTGTTTCTGAATTGTGATTATTGTGTGATTAGGAGTAGACGGAAATCATAGAGCAGAGACTATTTCTTTGAAAAACTAAGTATGTTTACATGTGCAAGTGTGTATGCACAATATGTTGCCAGAAAAAGTCATGTTTACATGGTTGACTTGTGTCCATAGTTTAGTTCACATGTACTTTTAACCTTGAATACCAATGGCAAAAATGTAATGCCTCAAAGAATTTATTCATTTACACCAGAGTACTTATATTGAACGTGTGCAAGCACCTTTCAGCACGCTTCGAACTTCTCTTTGTAGTAATTTAAATTGCTCCAATAATGGTTGCATCCAAGACTGGCTAAGAAAAGCATGTGTCTGTACATTTACATAACAGTATGTATTTTATGTAATATCCTTTATTCTCTTCATAGAGAAGACCAAAAACCAGCTATTGTAAAGTCTGCCTTGAAGACAGTCAGTGTCAGAGCTTCACAAGATCTAAAAATTTGAAATAGACTCATTCATCCTTAAAACACTTCTCTCACCACTTGAGCTTTTTTCAAGATATTTGATAAAGCCAGCAGCATATTGAGTATTATTTTACAGATCTGTGCAAAGGAGATGATCCTTGTTAGGGTAAACCATTATGCACTATTTCATGAGTGGAAAGAGATACAGTCACATATTGAAGAAGAGTAGCTGGGTTTACTTCAGCCAATAGACTTTGCAATTAGTTTTGAGAATAGCATTGCATGTCTTAAAGAGCTGTTTTTATGCTCTGCTGTCTTCACAGCAAAGTATACAATCTCCCCTCTGTCTTGTAGGCATTTCCTGTACTAGGAAATTTTTGCTGAAATTTCCCACTCTTGCTACTCCTGTTTCAGCTCATTGGCTGCTGTGCCAATGAGGGCACTTGGGACTTCCTCTTAATTCAAGCACTGCATTGTGTAAACTTCTAAACAGGGTCAGACAACATAATGTTGCCAGCTGCACATCTGCAGCCATCTGGATTTGTGGTAGGAGCAGTAAAATAGACATTGTGTAGCAGAGTTGAAAGAGTGACAAAAGTGGTGCAAATCATATTTGCAGAAAACCTACCATAGAGAAACCCACCATAAAGAAAATCCACCATATTTGATCTACAGAATATACAGCATCATTATTGAAAAGGTTCTTGTACTCGTGTATTTATCAGATAAAGATAAATGGGATATGCTACTGCTGTGCCATTTTTGTGAAAAAGCTTGCTGGCTAATTCATTCCCATTGCATTGTTGAGCAGGGGTAATTATTAAAGCTTCTGGTGTTCGTAAACAGGCCTCACTTGTATGACATCATTAAGATTCTGTTTCTAATAAACATCACTTCAGTATCTTAATTTATTGTAATAGTATTCTTAAGGAGGAATAATTGCACACTGTGAAATTACAGCTTTCAGTTCTGAGGGAGGAGATGCAGGGGGGATGGTCACCCATTGTTTTATATCTGGGCATGCTACTTGTTTGAGGTGAGACTAGAAGAGACACTTCTGACCTCTTTTCTTTTGGATCCTTTCTCCCTGACCAGCATCTCTAGTGACTGTTCTGGGAATAACATCATGATTTTGCCTGGTCAGTGAAACTTGAAAAGTTAACTTCTGTATTCTCTTTAACTGTGTTACTCAAGTGTCAGTGCAAGGTGCTGCCTCTACTTGAAAGCTTCTATTTGGTCTTGTTTCCTGGCTCTCAGAGGCACTAGAAGTGTGGATTAATACTGTCAGGGTTTGTTACTGAGTAATTTTACTGCTGGTTTTATGCTGAATGCACACAAATAACCCTAATGTGAGACAGCTCAGAATAAGTTTTAGTTTTAGACCAAATCCTTTTATGCAAGGGCTTTTGAAGTGTTTTAAATTAATTTTTAATGACACCTGGATTCTTTGCAGTAATGCTTACAATGTAAAGATGTAATGTATATTAGAAGAATGACTTATAAGTTAATATGTTCAGGAGTGAGCATTGTATTTTTTGACTTATTTTTCTGATTTTTCTGACCTGTTAAACCTCTTTCTCAAATATTTGGTACTGCTTCTCTGTAAAATTGGATTATCTTCCTAGTTTGTTTTACTATTTTATTGGGACAGTATTCATAAGACCTATTTCCATACATTGGATGAGGTATTGCTCTTGACCTAGAGTGCTATAGTTTTCACAACTAATCCAGCTCCTGTTGAAGTTAGTGAGCTTACTACCTTGGATTTTAACTAAAGAAGGTTAATCACCTTAATGTATTTCATTTGTTGGCAATTAATAGTGTAGCTTAAGGTAATGGTAAAGGAAGAGGCCATTATTAGTAGGAGTGGAACTACACATGTGATTACAAAGAGAGATATTTTATTTTGAAAGTAATTTTTATTAAAAAGCTTAGAATTATTTTATGTATTTTATGTATTTAAAGTAGACAGTAGAGCTGTCTACTTTAATTTATCATTATGAATCAAATACTAGTCGATAATAATAAACATAAGTAATAAACCAGTTGTGTGTATGTTTTGTACACATACATATTTTGCCACAAAAATCCAGAAAAAAATTTTTGTGGAATCTTATGGATATTAATCTTATGTACAGCATGTTTTTCTCATAACTGTTGAAACGGGTTACTTACACTGTTCTGGTGCTTGGTCCTCCATTTTCCTTTGTTTGATGGCAATGGCAATTCAATGGAAGTGGCTTTCCTTGAACTGATCTCTGGAATAATATATCTGCAAAACATCGCTGGCCTTGAGTAGAAATGAGCTAGAAGTAAGACAGTGGGAAAAGCGAGAAATACAGATATTCTCCTTCTTCTGAGCCTCTGAGAACAGTTGGCTACAGTCATATACTGACTGTAAAACCACTACTTTGTGACTGGAATCTTTAAGAGATGCCTTTTATGTAATCAGATTTTATTCAAACAGGGATGAAAGGCCGTTTATGCTGAATTTTGCAATTGAATGTTCATCCTGGGTAGAAAAGTGCAGTTGCATAGATCACATAAGGCTTAAAATACAGAGTAGCATTGCTGTTGGAAATGATCACTGATATGGGTGTCAGATGCATTGGTATGGTGTTTATCAAAGAATCATATTTTCAATATGCACAGAAGGGTAAGGATACCAGTGTGCCTCAGCAGACAGAACAATGTACACTTTTTTTGGCCAGTGAAGAAACAAAGGGGTTCACCAAGGCCAGGTCATAAAGAACCACAGTGTTCTCCACATGTGTCACTCGAAGTCCAGTGGAAGACTTCCTTGATACAGCTGAGTGCAGAGATGAACATATATGAAATTCATCTTCTAATAGAGAAGATAAACCGTGGAGCTTTGAACATTTTATTTTTCCTTCCCAAATACTACAGTATTTTAAAGGTTGAAGTTCAGTGCTTGAGAAAAATGAAAAATTTTGATGTAGAATTCTTTACATTGAATTGTAAATATAATTATTTCATTGTAAATATAATTATTTCATTAAGGAGTCTTTTTCAGACTCCTTAATGAAATAATTATATTTAATAACAACTTTTTTCATGTATCCATCAGAGATCAGGAGAAGAAATCAGTTGATATCTGAATGATATCTGGTCATATTACAACTCATTTTCCTAAGGAGGTGTGTTTGTAAAGTGTGGAGTTCATTAACTTTACATAATGGCATCCTTGGTTTTTGTAAAAAGAAAATGAGATAAATTTAAAAACTGTAAGAATTTCCTGTGATAACTGTGTGTGGAGTATTTGATCCTGAAGTAACTTCCCAGTTTGAGATGTGAATTTATGCCTTTAGAAGGCAGTTTTGAATTAATTTTTCTCTCTTCCCCTCACCATTTACTAGGGTTTTTTTTCAATGTAGAGATTTTCTCTAGAATAACATTTTTTTTCTCTAGTTTTTTGATGTTATTTTTTAAAATTAGAAAAGCTTGATGCATGGGCAAGAATTCTCATGAATGTCTCTTGTCTACTACCTATTGCAATGTGTTCAGCAAGAATGCTCATGTTGGTATTGTAAAGCTGCCAGCATTTGGATAGTTTTAGAGCCAGGTGCCAGACACTTACTTGGCCCCCAGGCTGCCACATTGGCGTTCCTGAGTGTGTTCCTCACATCCTGGCCATTTCTAGTTGCCTGGAGAGCTGCAGGGCAGAGCAGCTGCATGTTCTTCATCTCACAGTGGTACGAAAGGTTCAGCAGGCAGGAGCTGCAGCGGCACACAGGGCAGGTGGAGAGGGCTGAATGCAGGGCTCGGTGTGGAGGGCAGCCCAGCAGGGCAGGCAGGAGCTGCAGTGGCACACAGGGTGGGTGGAGAGGGCTGAATGCAGGGCTCAGTGTGGAGGACAGCCCAGCAGGGCAGGCACACCGCCTGGGCTGTGTGCTCAATGCTCAGTCCCGGAGGATCAGGTGCCATGCAAGGCCCTGCTCTCATGTACCACCAGCTGTGGCTCTCTGGTGATGGCACGGGGCCTTCTCTTAGTTGCTCTGGGAACAGCAGGGCCTGGTAACTCTTTCTCTAAATGACCTTTTACATGACCAGCCTTTGCTCTGGCGCTGTGTGATTTCAGCCCTGGTGCTGCTCTGCAGACGCTTTGCTCATCGGACACCACAGATGGGCTCCAGAGGAGATGCCGTTGGCACACATGAACAATTGCTCAGTTAAGGAAAAAAGAAAGCTCTTAAGAGACACTGTACTTTAAAAGATTTCATTTTTTTCCTCTCATGTGGTAATGAATGAAGATAATTCGGTGAATGATGAAGTTGTCCATGTCTCTGTGATTATGTACTCATGTAGTTCATTTCTGGCTTCCTGCTTATAGATGCTTGGCTACCGTGTGCCTCTTGCTTTCAAATACTCTTGCTTTCAAATTTGTGAAGAGAGCAGCCTTTACCATTGTTACATACTGAGTATGTCTACAATGTATTAAAAAGGGAAATAAAGAATATTTGTTCCTGTCAAAAGCAACATTACTGTTTAGTACCATGTAGCCTTACTCCGCACTACAGAGAACTAAGTAAAGCGGATAATATTTCAGTATTTGATATGTAATTTTTTTACTGCTTTTGTAAGTGACATGACCAAATATATTAAATTTTAGTATTCTTCTCAAAAAATAGGGGGAGTACGTATTTTTAAAACAAAATTTACAGGCTCAAAACGGCTGAGTATTTTTTTCAAAATCTTTCTTTAGAAAAGCATTTTTCTTTTTTACATCTTTTCTGTAGACCTTTAGAAGCTGCTATGCAGTAGGGTCCTATATCCTCATGTTGAATGCAAGAGAGGATATTTTCTATTTAATCGATACCACACAGATTTATTTAGGATTTATTTTTTCATTTTCTGCAGAGCTACTGGTCATTTGTTACTATAGAAAATGTACTTCTCTGAAAATTGACCAGGGCATTTGCTGTCAGTTTAAGCAAGCAAGAAGCAATGAGAACAAGAAAAACACGAAGAAAATGGCCTCAAGGGAAAGCTCTGCATAATGAGCTTGAAATTGCTACTGCTGGAAATACTGTTGCTGCTTTTCCTGCCAGGGCTGTCACCTCACTCAAGAATTTTAGCTTCAAGTGGAGAGTGGAGCTTTAACTTTGAGCATCACTAAAGGCCAAGGTTTATGCTGCTGGCTTTCCCAAACTGAGGCTGCTGTGCTCATTGGTACATGGATGGCATTTTTAAAGAGAAAATAGGCCAGGAATAGCCCATGGTCTCAAAAGTTAAAAAGACAAGGTGAAGAACAGGAGTAACAAAGCATATAGAAGCCATATTTTTAGAAGAGATCTGCACAACACTAAGTGGAAACTCATAAATTAAATTAATACAGAGGCCAGGCAATTTAACTGATAACAATTTTCCTAGAGATATGTGAATTATCCCCAAGATTTTTAGCTCCATTTCCTATCTTCTCTTCTTGCCTGATAAGGAAGAACAGGGAAATTCATTCTAGAGACAAAAGCAGAGCTATGGGCTGCCTGAGATGCTCATTCCCCCAAGGTTGTTTCTTGAAGATGGTCTCATAGAAGCCTTGGTTACTGTTCAAGTCATGCCTAAATGGGAGAAACACAATGAATGAAATGAAGTCAGAAGAGAAACTACAATGCACAGTATTGTAAAATGTTCTTCTTAACTTGACAAGTTGAGCACATGGATGAATATTTAGCGGTCTTTTTAATGCAGTAACCACTTTTCAGTGTTACTCATCTATCTAAGTGGTTGCTGTAGTTACAGCATAACCCTGAGACTTGGCAGAGAGGGAATCGTGTATTCTGTGACATTCCCTGGCCTGTGTAAAATATTTCTTGAACATTTCTGTAGCCTAAAGTAGGTGTTAGCTGGAAAGGTCTATGACTGTATACAGAGGAATTTACTCCCAAATAGAGATTATCAACCTTACATTTCAGGATTTATCTTGTTTAAACATATTCATGTACCTTCAGATTTCTTGTCATGCAAGTGAATATTTAAGTCTCACTTAAGTCCTGGGACTTTATAGGGAGTTATGTGAAATATATGAAAATGTTGATCATAAAGTAAATCTCATTATTATTTTAAGAAGTGCAGATTTATGGTTATTTATTTATATAGGTGCTGGCTGTTGTAAAGCATAGGAGACACTAGGGGACATTTGTTTATGGAGTCAGTTTACTGGAAAATCAACAATGTCAGAGTTGCTCGAGCTCTAATATTTGCAATGAGTCAGGCTTGACATTTTGAGTTGAAAAGAAAGCAGAATTTAGAACCAAGTTAAGAATATACTGGATGGAAGGACAAATTAGATTTTTAAATTGACATGCAGTGCTAAAGCTAGGCACAGCTTGCCTGGATTCAGAAAAAACGACTAATACAGAAAAAACCTGGACTTGGGAGGAGGGAATCAGCGTAGGGAATGTGTGCAAAATGCTATAAGACTCCTGAGAGAAAACAAGGAAAGGGACAAGTATTGCCACCAAGGGTGGTTGGCAGTAAATGCAAAAAATGTATTACTAGTATAAACACACCATGAAAATCAATCAGCTAATATATTAATATGGAGTTAAGAGGTCAGACAAGAAGAAATATTAATTTTAGATCACATCCCTCTCAAATTCTGTTTCTGGCTGTCAAATGGATTGTCACATCACAGACAGGATATAATTGCCATGGAGATGGTTTCAAGAACTTCTCTAATTCAGTTTTTGCTGGGTTAATATTTTTACATGCTTCCATAAGAGTAAATGATCATCCTTGTCTTGCTCCTTGTTGCAACACTTATGTACACTGTTTTTATCTAAGGACTCTTCAAGTTGTTTATACATACGTCCTTCAGAATACTGGAGAGCCTGCACTTTGTACTGCTAGACTTCAGATGAAAGTTGTTCTTTTCCTTATAATTTATATCCTGTAGCTGTACATCAAAATGGAAGGATGGCCTTAGGGAAGGATGGCCTCCCCTGCTTTTAAAAACTTAAAATATCTCTGAGCAAAGAATTTTAATACATACATTTGGGAAATTTGTACAGTGATTTGAAGTAGTATGACCCTGGTAGAATAAGGAAAAAGGTGCTTCTAATATTCTCTCTTTTTCATTGCAATTGTATTTCTGTACCTGAACTTGTGTACTTTTGTCTAGGCGTTTATGTTGTCAGAACATTCATATTCTCCATTGCAATCTTTCACTGCCAGTTTTGGAATATTCCAAAAGCTTTTTGCCCCAAGACTTAGAGAAGAAGTACACAAATAGTTCTGTTAAATTAAATGTCATTTGTTGGCTGGTTTCAACTGGCATATGCAGTGGAATGGGTGATGGTGGTTCCTGTGCCAGCAGGAATACAGAAATTGCTCTTTCCAGGAATATACCAGGCATGCAAATTGCTGTAAAGTGCAGGGGGGTTATTGCTCTCCTTTTTCTCTGCCCTATAGAGCTGATTATTGCCAGTGATGCTGGAGAGAAGAAGGGGAAGGAATTGCACTGGGAAGAATTTCTTCTGGGATTTATTGAGATTGAAAAGGATTTTTCTTCCATTTCTGAAACATCAATAGGCTGATTATTGAGATGAGCAGTGCTTGTTCTGAAGGATGGAGGAAGGAGAACGGCTTTAGCTGAGCTGCCAGTACAGAAAAATAAAGAAGCTGTATTTATTGCCAAATTCTAGAAGGATTCTCTCGAAGCGAATCCACGGAAGCATAGAGATGAATGCCTTGTGTGCTCAATGACTCTTAATACTACTGACAGTGGAGCACTGGGCCTTCTGTAGCAGAAGTTTTGTCTTTGGCCAAATTCCACATCCTTCTGACCCTTGCACCTACATGCCCACCTTTAGAGTAGTCTTGTTCAGCTAAGAACTTGAATGCTGCTATTCTTGGAACAGAGGGTTTTCTTCATACGGGTCACCATCAAAGACGGAAAATCTCTTGGCAGCAGCAAAGATCTAGATGCAGCCATTGAAGACATTGCTAGAAGTGAGAATCTCCTTTCCTATAACTCAACAAGCAGTTCTCTCTTCAGTAAATGCCAGCTTCCCTACCAGGCAAGAAGACAACCTTTATTCTTAGATCAGCAGATTCAGTCTCTGCTCAGAGCTGGAGAGTTGAGCTTGCTGGCACTCTGGGTGTTCTTGCAAAAGGTTGAGCACTGTATCTCACAGATGCTTCCTTTGTGCTGAATTCTGCTCTTTCCCAGAGTTTCAAAATCTGTGAAAATTTTACCACAATCTATTGAGTTTGGCAGAAAGAAAAGGCAGAATCTGACTCTATTCAGGTTGCCTGGTCCTTGAGAGGAAAGAAAAGCATTACTGTGACTCACAGTAAAAGTATTAATGTTTCTGTTCTCACCTTTATGAATCACATTAAAACTGATATTTTTGCTATGTTTTTTTCATGAGAGCTGTAGGGATCACTGGGTTGAATTCTCCTCATAATTTGCATGATCTTGAATTCAAGGTTGAATTATTTTTCACGTATACTGATCATTTACTAATTATAGTTGAAGAAATTCTACTTCGCTGGGCTGGAAATTTGCTTGCATCACAACAGAGAGAGGATATTTGTTAGTTCAGGTATTGAAATTTCTGTTTTATCTAAAAATTCCACTAGGATCTGAAGCCAGTCTAAAGTAATAGATAATGACTGTTTTGGTGACAAATTAAATTTTGCTTTTTACACACTTGCCTTCAGACTTATTTTTGTTACTTGTTCCATGTTATTTATAAATAGCACTCTCCTCCACAATTTAGCTCAAGGGTATCTGCATAATCTACAAACAGCTAAGGAATGTCATTAATTGCATCCTTCCTGTTGACAACAAAATGTGTACGTGAGCCAGTGCCCACAGATTATTTTATTTATTTTGTAGAACTGTTCACACCTATTGTGATATATGAAAATATTTATATTTTTCTGTTAGGGCAAAGGTTTAGAAAAACCTCAGCAATTAATCAGATTGATGACATTACTGGTTGTATTTGTAGAGTATTAAGATTTCACTTTGGTAGTCTTCATTCTAGTTCATCAAAGTGTGATGTACCTGCCAATAAGCTTTAAGTTTTTCATGTAGAGGAGTGGAAGGGCCTTGCCTGTGAGTCCCACAGTGAATCAGGGTTAGAATCCAGTGGTCAGTATTTAACCCTTCTGCTCTGCTTTTAAATTATACCTGCTATAAGCTTTGTATCATATATCTGCTTAAAGTCTTGGCTTTGGCTGTCAAGTCTCAATCCATAATTGTAGTGAATAAATCAAAGGTCATGCATTGTTGTACAGGTAAATACATAACCTAGAGGAAATATTTTACGTTCAAAATACATTTTTTCTCATTTGGTGATTTTAATGGTTTTTTGCCAACTATAATGTGAATGGTAGACATGAGAAATTTATTTTGGTGGAGTGAATATGAAACAGGCCATTCTTAATGTTAAAATATCAGTGGTGACACTTTGTTCAAGCATGAGGAACAGAGCTAAAGCCAGACTTGATAAAATTAGCTAGGGAAATGTGAATCAAATCCTGTTAAGTACCTCCTGGCAAATCAAACCTCTGATGTGAACAGGAGCTCTGTTATGATTTTTTTCCCCCTTTCTCTTTATCATAGTCCAAAATTTAAAGCTCAGCCCTGCGAAGTGCTGGGTGTCAGTGAATGCCATGTGAGAAATGAAAGGTTCAGCATCTTGCAGGATTAGGCCTTTATTGTGGTCCAGATCTTGTGCATTATGTGATCTATTGTTCTTGAACTAATAGATCTTTCTCTTTTCTCTCATCCTGAAAACTAGGTTATGTTATGTTGACTACAAATGCTGGTTGTAATAATTTATTCTCTTTTAAGGCAAATAAAGTAAAGCAAGCCATAAGGCATATTTCCCTCATAAGAAGATTAATGTACAGAACTTGATTCACTTATGCTGTCTTTTGTGCTGGTTTGGTCTTGTTTCTTTCAGATGAGATGTCTGTCTCTGTAATATTAGTGTATTTTACTTGCTGTAATCTGATGCATCATTTCTCCCCTTTTTTCTCCTCCCCTAAGATTATCGTTGGAGAAACTGCAGTCTTTTGTCTACAGTTAGCTACAAAGGATTTTGAAAACCAAGAGAAAACAATATTAACTGGAGACTGTTGTTATATAAATCCACTGGTGCGCAGGACCATCCGATTCCTTGGTATGAGCAAAATTACTGCTTTCATTTTCTGAATGGTGGGAGTGATCATTTATGTCTTAATTTTGACCTGGGGAAAATATTATATGGGATAACCATATAACATTTCACATAGTTTTAACTCAGGTGCAGTTTTCCTTTTAGGTAGCAAATGAAGCATTTTGGATGTTTGGATTAAAAAACAGTTGCAGAAACAGCAGTAAAAGTTGAAAGAACTGGGACCACTAGGGGGGAAAAACAACCAGCAGGCCTGAAGTGGGGTGAAGTAGAGAAAGGGGGTATCCTTGTGCCGTATCTGTAGCTGATAGAAAACACACACACCCCAAAGTTGAGGACATTGGGATATAAATTTGTGTTTGAAGCTAAGCCAGTTTAGCTGCTTTCTTAGCCTGGATATTGTATTATAGTCTGTAGCAGAAAATTGTGCAAAATCCATGCTACATTGGTTTGAGCTGAAACTCCCCCATTGACTTTAGTAGCTATGAGATGTCATCTTTTCTATTTAGTTTGTTCTAAATGTGTTTGGAGGGAGAAGTCCCACCACTCAAAATGTGTATTGCACGTTTCCAGATGCTGCTTTTTAGTACATATAGGGATGCCATAGCAGGGCTGAATTCTGCTGTTTTCTTCTCTCTCATGGAAACAGCTGGAAGAATGAAGCCTTGGGGCAGCTAATCCTGCTGTGTGCCCCAGTCTCAGGGGGAGGGAGGGCATGTGCAGCTGTGTCTGTGTTTGCAGTGTTTGTGTAACAGCTGTGCCTGCCTTCCCAGAGTGCAGTTGCTCCCTCTAAGGAGGCTGTCTTGTGTAGGTCTGGAGGAGGTGCAGAGTGATGATGAGGATCTCCTCCCACTCCAGTTCCTCTCTGTGTAATCAGTGCCTGAGTTTTTTTCCCACTAAGTGGTCCCTTCTTTCCTCACAGAAGCAAAAAATATTCGGTAGTGGTGTCAGGAGTGGACAAAGACTCTCTGCTGTTGCAGCAGATGAGGCATTGCTGCCCATTATGCTCCCCCAGAGTGATGTGTCGAGCTGTGTTGTGCAGTGCACACCCTTGGGACTGGCTGAAAGGCCCTTCTGTGAAGTGACATGGCCAGGCACAAAGTGCTGCTCACCAGAGTCTAGCATCTTGGGAGGAATTTTAACATTAGTGTGACATTGCTGACCAGCCAGGATCCCAGAAATCAGCCTTGGTCCTCTAGCTTTGCTAAGAAAAATCCTGACCTTTATAAGTGTATGTTTCTGTGGAATTATGTCTGGTGGGATGTTGATCCATTAAAGTCTTCATAGTGCCCCATGAAACTGGGATTTTTCAGAATTCACCCTGTATTCCCAGTGAATTGGAGTATGGGAAAGGTAAGGTGATTTGCCCATAGAAATACGGAGGGAAATCTATAGCTCAGGTGGAATTGGAACAAGCATCCACTGGCTTTGCCTGCTGGTCAGGCTGCTGTGTTTGCATGTTCTTCCAGAGCTCACTTTCTATTTACAAAAAGATGGAGAGGGACCTCAGAGTGGCAGAAATCTGTTTTCTTTTAAGTAATCAGATACATGCATTTACATTCTAATGAATGAGTACATGTGCTTAATGCTTTGCTGATATGTCTGATTGAAAAAACTCTTTAGCATAAGTAGTTCCTCAAATATATAAATCTTTAGCTCACTGTGTTGATACTGTGATTAATATGCCATGCATAGAGATTTACCCAGTAGCAGGCAGATGAAGACAACTGGTGCATGGCAATATTGAATTATTTAGTACTTTAGATTCTTTACAGCTGAAAGGGGGGGGGGGGGGAAGTTTTTCCAGTGTGTGTTATGACTTCACAAATTACTTCTCCATCAGGGTCTGACCTTGGTTTTCAAGCAGATTTATCAGGTGAAGACTTTCCCTCTGTCACTTGTGTTTAGTGAATATGGGCAAAAGTTAGGTGCCAGTAAAGCCAGCTACGCCAAACAGGGGGAAATGCATGGCTGTGGGGCCTAGGAAAGCAGGCTACTTGCACAAGGGGCGAGTGTTCCTATGAAAGATGGGAGAGCCATCAGGTGTGTGGGTACATTGCAGTGTTGCTGCTGCAGTTTTGTAGGAAAATACCATCTCCAGCATGAGCTGTGGCCTTTAGGGGAGGATTTTTCCCAGTACATGGGAGGATTTTTCATGTTCTTGAATGGAAGAAGCTGGTCTATTGCTGTGATAAATACTATAAATTGTCAGGAAATTTAACTCTTTGTTTCCCTCTTTAGGAATTTATGCATTTGGACTGTTTGCTACGGACATCTTTGTAAATGCTGGACAAGTAGTAACAGGGAATCTTGCACCCCATTTTCTTGCACTTTGTAAACCCAACTATACAGCACTTGGATGTAAACAGTATACCCAATTCATCAGTGGCGTACATGCCTGCACTGGAAATCCAGACCTTATCATGAAAGCCAGAAAGACTTTCCCATCCAAAGAAGCAGCACTAAGCATATATGCAGCTATGTATCTGGCTGTAAGTATATTATATTATTTAATATCACTATATTTTTGAGAGCAAATGGCTGGCACTGTGAGGGGGAGGAGGGAGGAATGGGCAGAAGATAATGCCCAAAACTGGCTGATTTTCTGCATGCAAACCTTCTGTGAGTTACTGCGAGAATGATTAATTTGGCTTAATTCTGACAACGTGTAGTGATTTCTGAGCCTTGAAAGCCAGGACAATGCTAAGAGAGGACAAGTTGTCCATAAAGGTTATAATGTATGGAATTAGGGTACCCAGTCCCTTGGCTTGCTTTTCCCCCATTTCTGGGGTGTGTGGGACAGTCCTTTGCTGGGTGCTAAGGAGTAAGAGGAAATCCCTACCCTGACTGGTAGTGGTAGCTCTCTCTGAACCCAGTGCAGATCAGTAGAATCACACATGGCCATGTTATTTGGTGAGGTGGAACAGAAGGGTGAGCTATATGTATGTCTGATCTCTGCATGTTTCTCAATATCCCTGTGTGTCTTTTGGTACCAGAATTGGTATTTATAGGTACCTCATGCAAAGTCAGTTTGGCTCTTACTATGCAATAAAGTGGGCTACAAGACAATCCACCCTTTTATCCCCTCTCTCCTCTCTTTTGCAGGGAGTGATGTACAGCACTGGGGTAAAACCTGGGGTTGACTGCCTGGATCAGAGCTGTTATATAGGTTGGGGAGAGGAAGAGTCACCGTTTAGTCTCACTCAAGTAACTCTGGCTTAGTTTGGAGTGCATATCGTTCTAGTCTTAAGCAGAAGCAAGCACATCTTGTTCCTTTGCTGGGGGCAAGTTCTCCCCAGCAGATGTGTGTGGGAGTGTCTTACCCAACCTGTGCTGGTAATCCCAGCCCTCTGCAGCCCTTTGGATGAGCCCAGGACTGCCTTCACAGTGTCAGTGGGAAACTAGACAGGTGTGTGGAGCTTTGTGGTCACTGCAGGAGTCAGCCCTTGTGTTCCCTCAGCATTTGAGCAGTGGCCTGCCCATAGGAGCGTGTATGTGTATGTATGCACATGTAGATATACGTGTGTGTGAGTGTGTATTGCTTTTGAGCACATACCAGTTGAGCCAGCTTTTAATTCCTGACTGATCTGGAAGCTGATACTTGACAACATGGCAAAGATCTCAGCCTCAGTGTGTCAATTCAATGCTTCTATACAGGGTTTTAGAACCAGCTGCTTAAAATCTGCAGCACCTGTTAATATTTAACAGGTTCCTTGTGAGCAATGTCTGTTTAAGAGATGTCGATCATCAGTTAGCACAGGCAAGTGTTTGCAAATAAGAGATGAACAATAACATTTTATTCTAACTTGAGGCAAGTGTAAGTCTTCTACTAGTATTGTCTTTATTTGGGGAGATATCTAAGGATGAAACACTCTAAATTTGAGGCAAGCTATTTTAGAAAATACTCAGAATTTTTCGTTTTAATTGCTCCTATATTTCTCATCCATCTGTAAAGTTGGATTTCTACTGTTGCCGAGAGTCAGAATAACTAGGAAACTAGCAAGTCAGCTACTGCAAAGCTAAAAGTAAAATAGTATTAATACATTTTAAAAACTAGCAGACATCAGTAAGGTTTAATACCTAATATAAGTGGCTTTTGATGATCAAGAATACTTTATGCAAACCTTGTCTGTGGTCAATATACAGTTAGCAATATAAAACAAAGCTGCTGAGATCCATTTTATTACTATTTGCTCTTTCAGTAACTATGGAAATGAATCATGTCCTGTGTCATTACTGCTGCATGGTGCTTGACACTGCTATCATTTAACTAAAGCACTAATAACTACTCTCAGAACTTCGGAGTTCTTGTAGTAGATCCTTGTTACAATATTGTCGGGTTTGTTGGTTTTTGTTTGGTTGTTTTTTTTTCTTAAATCCTAAGCATGACTGAAGCTAAAAATGCTGTTTATTACATACACTCAAAGGGAAAAAAAAATTCAATATTCCAGTATTTGGGGTCATGTCCTTACACTGCCATGATGTTTATCAGGATAGTTGGCCCTAAATAACAATTTTCTCATCACTGTTCACTGGAGTAGAAGATTTAAAACAGTAGCCTAGTCTTTCTATGAGCCATGCCACAACAGTTATTGAGAGCATGGATATAAAGACCTCCATATATTACTCACTTTTTCCTTAGCATATAATCTTTGGTACAATATGTGCTTTCTTTTTGGTTAACAGAAATTTTGGAGAGAGGGAGAGATTGTTATGGAATTGTCCCTGGTTATTTCAGCCAGCTGGGCACAAAACAGAACCAGCCTAAAGGAAAAAAACCACACTAAGAGCTGACCCAAGGGTCCTTGCTCTCCGAAGTGGTGAAGTAAATGCTTTTAGACTTGTGTGATTTCACCAATCAACCGTTTTAGAACCTATGCTTTATCTAATAATTTGCCTATCTCGTTCCATTTAAGTGCAGCCACGTCCTTATCACCTAGCATCTGTGCATATTGTCTTGTTAACAATAGCTTCTTTTTTCTAAGTTCTTGAGTCTTCCATTTTCCCCCTTTTCCCCCTTTTGAGAGTGGGTGGCTGCTATGGTAACTCAGAATTCCCTTGAAAGTACAGTCCTTTTCAAACAGTTATTCTGCTAGTATTTAGAGCTTTGTAATGTTTGCCTCCATTACTTCCAGTATCTATCAAGAGAGATTTAGCAATGGAAATATTGAATGGCAGTGCTGTGGTTAGGTGTTTTCTCTACCCTGCTCCAAGCACAGTTGCATTGCCTTTCTTCCTCAGACTTTCAGGTTTATTCTTTCCAGTGTACCAGTCTTTTCAAAATGAACTACTGTAAATCTGTTCTGAAATCTCTAATTAATCTGGCTGGTGCCTTGTTTTTTCCTAAGGTGTCTGCACTGATCTCATTGGACATCTTTTGTTTGTTTGTTTTTGGTTGAGTTGGGTTAATAAGTCGACTGCATCTACTTTCTTTTCTTACCAGCATTGCAATTCACCCTTTCTCAGATGGAACAATATTTGCTACGTAGGCAAACACTGCAGCTTTATTAAACAGTATATAATTGTATAAGACACATTTTAATATACATAAGCTGACATAGCCTGGACAATTAGAGGTAAGTTTTGAAGCAGCCAAGTAGACACATACTTGGGATGTTTTTCACAATTGAGACACAGGAAGTGGAAGTCGTGAGTCTTTTTTTGTTAGGATTTCAAAGTGATATATGAAGATTTAGTCATCCTAATCCCATAGATTTAAATTTAAGATTTGTGACTAACAGTTACCCTTTGGTACTGCAGACCTAGGGGATTGGTCATGGCTAGCTGTAGTTTAAGGGAAATTTTAATTCTCTGAAGTTTTGCCCTTTTTTGTTGTTCTTAATGCATTGCACAAAAGCAGTTGGGTAGGGTAGTGTTTGCACTTTGTGTTGCTGCACACATTTCAGGCTTGCTTTGGGTTTGTAATGATAGAGGAGCAGGCTTCATGTCTCGGTACTTGACACAGCCCTTAAGTCTGTAGCCAGCTTTTGCTGCTTTGTACTCTGAGCCCTTGGCCTCAACTATGGCTTCAGACAGGACTAGCAGATTGTAAAGCCCACAAATAATTTTTTCCTCTCTGCAGAGCTTTTCTTTGGCCCATGATCATGTTTTCTGCAATGCTCTTGCTCCTGGCATTTTGCTGCATTGATTTTGCTGATCAGTGTGTTTATAAGTCACTGGGAAAAGACAAGAAGACAGTCTGGGTAACAGTGCTGGCAGCATGGTGACATTCTCTTCAGTGTCACTCCTTGATCCAGTTATAGGTGTAGGTGTAGTCTCGCCTGTCCTTTGTCTTAAAGTGCCTGTTAGATTGCAGCTAAATGGGCAGCTGGTGAAGGCATGATAGGCTTCTCAGACAGACTTAAGGGAGTGTTCAGGAGGAAAAGGACTAGCAGAGCCACCTCACTGAATTTACTTTGTTGTCCATTTTTTTGTTAGAAAATTAAAAGATTCTTCTGGCTGCCTTTCAGGAACAGTGCTAGGAATGTGAAATTTCTTTTCAGTATCTGGTGCAGCAAGTATCCCTTAATACTGATAAGAAAACATATGTCATGAGCTTCACAAATTGAGTGCATTGGTTTCTTTCAGACCAGATAATAAAATAATATTACCATTGGATCCAGGAATTTATCTAAAGACGTCTCTAAATTTCCTGTCAGCTCTTCATTACAATTCAGATCCTCGAGAAAACAGCCTTGTAATAGGTGTGTTATGGTCTTGGTACAGAGAAAGATGCCTCTTACCTTCTCCAGTTGTTTTACAGTTATAGCTGTGGGGACCTTATAGCGGGAAAATTAATAGTAAGGTCCAGAATTCTAGAGCTTTCTTTTCCTTTTCAGCCCCTGACCTTGAAAGCTGATTTTGGTCTAACATCATAAATAATTAGATCAAACAGAGAGAGAAAGCTGGAGGAGGCTTCAGAAACACTAAAAGAAACCTTCAGTGGACAGTTGCAGAAGGACCCAGATGATTTGAGAATATGACTTTGGTTTGCTCTAGAAATAGTTTCACCCATTAATTATTACCAAAGGAGGCTAAAAAGATTTTTGCATTGTTAAGCTGAACTCTAACTAAACACTGAACCTGTTTATAGACTACAACAGCCCACTATTTTTTCAGCTTTTTTGATATGAGTGTCTCTTTTCTTGTAGGTCTGATGAATATTGAAAATTCCTTGGGTAAAACATTTATAACATTACTTATATTACTTAAATAGTTCAAGATAATTTCTTTAATTCTAGTCCATTGAAAAAGCAAAAGAAAACATGAGATAATTTATGTTTGAAGTGCTGCCTGGGTTGGGTGCCTTTGCAATGATTCCTTCCTCATTCTTCTTGTTGCCTTATGAGTCATTATTCACTGCCCACTGGTAGACCAATCTTTGTCAGTCTCCCAGGCCATCTAAATCAGAGAGAAATTAAATGGCAGATGCAGAAGGGATCTTCTTACCTGCATCTCTGGGCCCCAGGCTGATGAAATCAGCAAGGAAAATTATCTTCCCTCCTGGCTGGAGCACCCAGCCTGATGTGTAGCTCCAATCTAGCTAAAATGGGATTCTGAGACCTGTTTACACCTGTGTTTGTGTGCATAGATGTTGGTGTGGGTGGGCCTAAAGATAGCTGAAAGATGCCTAGAAAGAGCTTGCAGCATAGCCCAGGAATCCACTTTGTCCTGCACTTTACATACAGCTCCTGTTCTTTTCTTAACATGTTTTGGAATTATTTTATTTGTGCTAGATTTAGGACAAACTTCACATGAGACTTGGAGCCTGACACTTTTGAAGTACTTTCTCAGTACAAACTAAATGCCAAGGCTATGATTGTTCCTTACACTATGGCCTGAGCCAGTCACATCAAAACTTCACAGGTAGCTTGCCTTGTCTTTGATGGTGATGGTGATAATTTCTTTCAAATTCATATTTTCAAACCTGCTTCAGTTAAAGGTTTTCTTTCAATTTGTGAGGTTCTCTTACAGCTTCACTTCCAGTATCTTGAAGACTGAAGGTCAAATGTTTGTGTTTTTCTGAAAATACAGTAAATATTGTTATATTGTACAATCAGGTAACATTCCACCTCCTTACATGACTCTCTGCCTGTGTCTGCTTACCGGTGACAGCTCTATATCTTTTAATACTAAAATCTTATTTCAGGAAAAAGGAACAGCGAAAGCAGAAATTCTTTGAGAGAAGATTCACTACAGTTCTGATATTGCAGGAGAATGTGCAGCCTGCTATATTAATTCTAACTACTGATCAATCCTTGACCTTACATACAAAATCTCTGCTGCTCGTCTTGCTGTTGCTAATGTAAAAGTTTTCTTTCATTAGAAAACTCCTCCCCCAGTTTTTGTTCTTAAAGGAATGGAGATGAAGTTGTTCGGTAAACATCTTTATCCCTGTAAAAAGTTATACTGTCATTCATTCCTACTAATGTTTTAAATCACTGAGCTATTTTCCTTGGTTGATACTGCATTTAATATTTATTAAAAGTGAGTGAAACATCCTGTCATCTTTTCAGGTTGTTTATTCTTTGTCAGCTACTGAGTGTGTTGGTTTATAGTTTTCTACTAGAATCAAGAATAAAACAGCTGCATAATTGTATTTTATTCTTAATGTAAATCAGGTAGTTTACTGTTAATATATTATACTAGAGCTGCAAGAGGCCAAGTTTAAAAGTGGATATCTATGAATACTGCCTTGGAGGAGGCTATATTTGCTATATAAAGTTTTGCAAATACAGACTTTTTGTCTCACTGTTTCAGGAAAGTTTGGCATGTTTTTCTTGATTCTCTTGTATTGTAATATAATGCTGTTCCTTACATGAGTAGTACCTGTTCTTTAAAGAACCCTCAGCTTATTTTGAATAAGGTGCTGGACATGACAACCATGACTATTCATAGAAGGAGGGGACTTGGCAAATGGAGGTCTCTGCTCGTGTGAGGCACAACATGAGTCTATGTTTGCTTTTCCTCAGTGCTTTGAGTAGGGATTTGAAGGACATGCTTGGTTGTAAATACATTCCGAGAATTTTATGCAGAACGTTTTTTGGGTTCAGCTTTGTATTAAAAATGTTGAAACTTGACTGAAGTACTGCAAAATCAAGTGTTTGTACTATAATGTGGTTTTTCTTATTAAAAATTGAGATAATCCTCTTGGGCAATGACCAGTTGTTATAGATAAGTGAAATGTGTCACCATGACCTGCCTTAAGCAAGTTTTTCCTTCTCAGTAGTCATTTCAATTTAATATAATACAATACAGAATTAAATGTTGCATAGCTTCTGCTAATTCCCCTGTGTCAATTTCACCCAAGCTGTATTTGAAATTTGATTTTCTTATTGTGTATTAAAAATATTCTGGTGTTTTTCCTAGCACCAGCTGTCCTAACACAGAGTGTGAATGTGGATAATGATGGTAGTATCCAGTAGAACAATGAGACTCACTAAAATAGATGGTTGCTGAATTAATTCAGTGTGCAGTACTCTGTCTATAGCTTGGAGAAAACCTGTGGGGCTAAAAAGCTGGATATTCAAGTTGCAGTTCTCTTATCACCTTCCCGCATGGTAAGAGTAGCTCGCTGATGACAGCCTGCAAAAGTACAAGGAGCTAAGATAAATAATCAGCAAAAAAAAATCAATGGTTTCTGAAATGGTCTAGGAAGAAGAGAGGAGAATGTGGCTTCAAGATAAACCCCAAAACTCTTTTTTCCAAACCTTTGCTTTGTCTGAATTAGTGGAAATCTTTCTACTAGTTTCCTGTTCGTCATATAAAGTACACTCAAGGTTTGTGTGTTGCACCTCTCTTATGTTATTTTAAGATCAAGCTTTGTTTCATCCTCTAAGCTATGGATCTTTCTCTAGTGTTTTGAACAAAATTGCTGTTAGATGTTATTTGTTTTAGACAAGCACTGGACTACTTCTTCACGTAACTTATTGTAACTATAACCACACTTTCTAAACTCCTTCGTGGCTGGATTATTGCAGCACTTTGTAAACTGATTCCCTAGTAAATTGCACCAAAGTTTCAGACAGTACAAAAAATCCCCAAACAAACTTAAAGGACTGCCCTTTTGTTGGCCAGAGGAGTGGTTCTGGTTCTTCAATGCAGACTCATCTGTTTTCCTTTGCAGTCCAAAATGATGGAATTACAAAATTGGAATTGCCAGTGAAACCCTGTAGGAAATACATTCTTCTGCTCAAAAACTTAAGAACTGTTAAAAATTTGAAGATTTAGGGTTTCAGTGGTTTAATTACAGAAATATCTTCTGCAGAGAGTAGAAACTTTTTTTGTAAAAAATCTTATTATCTGAAGTATAATTTTTTTGGGGGGTGGGGAGGAGGGGTGTTGCAAGCAGTCTTAATGCCAAGATTCAAGAGAATGGAAAGTCAAATATGTGGTATTCATTTCTTCTGTTGGCTCATCAGAGTTTGGAAAGTGCTGGGTTAAACCTGGTAGTCACTAATGCACTCTTAAGGCAGAAGAGCTGCTCTGTTATCAGGCACTGCTTTTAATTCAGTAGTATTGCACAAGGAAAATTAGACTGCAGCAGGACAAATGGATTTCTCAGTTTGATGCATAAAACCTGCAGCATTTAGATTGGTTTGTGTGAAGCATGGGGTTGTATTATTCAGCACTGGTTGAAACTATTATTATATTCACTGCTTGAAACTATATTTATGAAAGTAGATGCTGGCATTCAGTTCAATTTTCACTGCTTTTTGACACTTTTTTTACCTTTTCACTGATTATTGACAAATCGCTAATTAGTCATGTTAAGAAGTGGTGTATAAGGAAGAAAGGCTTTTGCAAATAAAAACAAGGTCTTTATGTATTCCCTTTCTTACTCTGCCTGGCAGCTTGTAATAGTGCTAATAGTACTTCAGGGTAAATATTTTTTCTTTTACTGTCAACACTGCCCAGTGAAAAATCAGTCTATTTACTTCTACACATTAATAAATAAATACACAGACTGAGAGTAATCAGATAGGATTGTCCAATTTGTCTGACTTTCTGTAGGCTTTTCAGGTTCATGTAAAATGCAATTTTGCTGTATGGTCTGATTCTTTTTCTATATCCCTAGGAAATGGGTGTGATGACTTTATCTACTGCTCTGCCTCCTAGTTTCTTTACATCCTCCCCCACTCCAGAAAAAAAGCACCAAATACACATAGTCTATTCAAATAAAATATAAAGCTTTTATTCACCAATTAGGGGGAGACATCCATCGCTCTTACATGTTCTTCCTTTCTAATTTTCAGATGTATATCACCAACACAGTGAAAGCCAGAGGAACAAGGCTTGCAAAACCTGTTCTATGTTTGGGTTTAATGTGCTTGGCCTTCCTTACTGGAATCAACAGAGTAGCAGAGTATCGAAATCACTGGTCAGATGTAATAGCAGGATTTGTAATTGGAATATCTATAGCAGTATTTTTGGTAAGTGTGTGTCTGTGTCATTTCTGTTTGAAAAAAAATCAATGTATAAGTTTGTATCTCTAAAAAAGCCTTCAGATAGCTAAATAACAAGAGACATGTTTCTTAGTTTGTTTTTTTTTAATTAGTCATAAGTTTCCTTAGTAGTATTTACATACACTCAGAAATGGGAAGTCAAAAAAGGACTGTTCCAGTTATCTCTTTTGACCTCTATATAAACCAGATTGTAGCATTTCAAACAGTAATTTATGCAGCAAGGCCCACTTGCAGGAAGTATATATTCCTCAGAATATCACATGGTTATAATTTCATGGATAGAGTATTAAATTCAATGTAGTGGTATCCACACTGATCAGAGAATAGGTAGCATTTGTTTTTCTGGCTTTACAATAACTCTAATGAATTTTTTTCATAGTGGTTCAGGTTTATGTTGAAATTTCATATTATTCTGTATCAAAAAATCTCTGTTTAACCTTTTTTCTTTTCTGGAGCTTGTTCCAAAATAACAGATAGTTAATTGCAGTTGCCAATGACTACTGTCTGTGTCAGAAAACTGTTTCTAATCTATTAATCACCTTCACTAATATCTGCAGTGCAAGACTATAGAATAGATCAGTCACTGCTGTTTAATGCCTCTAGGTTTGTCTGCCTGGCAGCTTGTAATAGTACTAAATACACCTTTGAAGTCTTTCCCCATGAAAACACTTTTGAGCTTGACTCTTGGATCACAGGGTCTTGGTCTCAAGATCTTGGGTCTGAAAGCATGGCTTGGCTGAGAGCCCTCCCAAGGATGGCTGGGGTGGGTGTTTTCACTCCTCTAGAGTGAAAGGGTAGCTGCAAGTCTCCTTTAAAATACATCTGCTTGCAATTCCAAATGTTCCTTTCCACACATGGTGTCCAGTAGCATGACATCAAATTGAGTTGTGTTTTGAAGAAAATGCAGTTGGCAAACATTACTGCTCAGCTGAGTGTTGCACTTAGTAGAAGCACAAACTGTTACACATCACATTACAAAGTCCCTGTATGAGAATCTGCTGCCCTGAGCAGGTTTGAAGTTACATTCAGACTTGGGCATGGTCCTTGCCTTCTTATTCCCTTTCTTACTCTTCATTTGAGGAAGTCTTTGCTGATCAAAACTGAAATGGCACTGGCCTTCCCAGGAGTTAAGAGAATGCCATGTAATGCTGCAAGACATCTCTTCATGAGATGATAATTGGTGTTCTATTGTGCAGCTTCAGTAATGGATTTTCTTTTAGATAAGAGGTTTCTTTGGTTCTCAAATGATGCATGCACCAATAAATCGCTTGAAAGTCGTTTGTCTTGAAATATTAATTAAGGATTTTCTGTAAAACATGAACTTCACATTTCAGTGTTTCTGCTGTAAAACTGTGACTAAAGCTGCTGTCATTTCTGCCTAATGATAATTGTCAGGATCAAAGCTTGAAAAAATGAGTTGTTCTTTAGGTATTCTGTTTATCTTCAAATCCCTTCTAGGTTGTTTGTGTGGTAAATAACTTCAGAGGACGTCAGCCAGAACATGAACATTCTCATCTGCATAATCTGACCCAGATGCCCATGATCAGCATACCCAGAGTAGAAAGCCCTTTAGAAAAGGTAATGTCTAACTTTTTAAAAACCAGTTAAATAAAACGTAGCTTTCCTGGAAGGATGATCACAAACTATCCTGACAAGAGTAGCAAGGTAATCAGATTTAAAATAAAGAAGCATGTCAGTGAAAGGGAAAGAAGGAAATAATTAAATTCACTGACACCCCTTGGGAGACTCTTCATGTTGTCATTTCACTGCTGTGGCTGCTGCTAAGCCCATGGAGTCAGGCTGCGTAAATCTGAGACCCTCTCCCCTTGTGTTCCTCAAGTGAATGTGATTAATACTCTGCCTGATAGTCCACAGAACACAGAAAGTTCTTAGAATGCTTAGAAAGAAAGTCTAACCCCTGGCCCAAGGGGCTTTACAATTCAGGTCCAAGGGGCATTTATCCTATTTGTTTGTAGCATGCCCTCAGCCTGGTGTAGAGCATGGGATGCAGTCCATTCTGGGTCAGCTGTGGGGCTTCTGTCATCAGACACATGCTAGGCCCAGGACAGGGTACACACTTGGAAGAGAGAGGAGCAATGGGCCATACAATAACTGCACTAACCCCATGATCTCTTGTCGGAGCACGTGGGATTTTAGACTAGAACATGCTAGTGAGAGTCTCCTGGGTATGCCAAGACATTTTGCTTAAGTATTACAATAAAATGTATTTTAGTTTACTGTGCTAACCATTTATATTTTTGGAAGATGGTATCGTAGTATGTGTTAGGTAAGATTGTCTGACTCACTTTATGAGCAAAAAACTACTGAAATAGATAGCATAACCAAATACAGAAAATATTTTAGACATTTTTACCATGGGGAAACTTTGAACTAGTAATGCAAAATTTAAAGGAAGGTTTAATTTTTCTAAATGACTGTATCTGTCATAATTGATTAAAATCTATTGGTTTATTCCTATATTTGAAGATAGCAAATAATTCTACACTGAGTAGGGCACCACAACTATTTTTCTGTGGTATTATTTTATTTCCAGATTAATTATGATAATTTTTTTCCATGTTCAACATAAGAAAGGTTTCCCAATCTGTCTTACTTGAATGTGGTGGAAGTTGTTCTTTAGTAAGAATTGCTGCTAGTCCTGGATTTTTTATTCCTTTCCTTGAAGGGAAAGAAGATTTCAGAATGGTCTGACATGCCTTTTTTGAACCAAATATGTCTAAGCTACTTCTGCTGATATCTTGTCGTAAGGAGGTCAGAGTCTCATTTGCTTGAACAAGCATTTAGATGATGAATGTGTATCTTCAAAATAATCCATTCAGTAAACTTTCTGTAAAATGTCAAAACAAAACAAGCTGTAAGCTGGCCTGGAACATACCACATTAATAAGAACATGTTTTATTTACGTGCTAGGCTCTCATGCGATAGAAGTCATTCCTGTGGCTCAAAAGCCATCATAGGTAATACACATACTTTCTCTGGATATTGAAATTTTTAATTTTTAATTTTCCTGGGGATAAAGACTTCATGTTTCTGCCTAGTTTGAGAACCTCGCACTCATGATCAGCAATGTTCTTTTCCTGAGACTTGGCCTAGTTTGAGATGCTGTGAGGAAAGCTATGGGAGAGTGTGGGAGGATGGTAGCAAGAGTAATGAGCTCTGCTGGAGGATAACCACTGCCATTTGTGATCTGCCCTGGACTCTATTACATCAATGAGCTTCTTTCCTTCTGAACCCATATTGTTATGGCAGTAGCTGTTTGCTGTCATGCAGCTTCCCTCTAAAGATGAGTTTTATTTAAACTGGGGACTGACCACAAAGTGATACCACTTGAGATCCCATCTTTGTCTGTGTTGCAAAGCCTTTCTCCTTTTCAGACAGAGAGGATGGGATGCAAGGACAATAAGGTGAAGACTTTGCTAATTGCTTGGAAATGCTTTCTTCTGTTTCCCCTTCCAAAAAGTCTAAAATTGAATTAGCAAATAATTGATGAAGAAGTTACTTACATGTGAGCGCTTTAGGTTTTGAGTTTCTATGGATGTTTTTTACCTTTTTTTTAAATGTAATTTTTTTTGTTTAATCTATAGTTTTAGATAGAAGACAGACCCTGTTAAATAAAAGGAATTAAGAACAGTACTTCAGGGAACTAAGGTTCTAAATTAAGTTATGTATTCTCAATTAATTACCATTGCTACAAGAATTCTTGAACTAGTCTTTCCTTTTTAACTCCTTATTTTACATCATTTGCTCTCCCTAGGAGAGAGAGTGATGCTAAATAATTTGTGTGCTATTTGCCCCTTCCTCCTTTAGACACATGAGTTACTTTTTGCTACATTTCAGTGAGGACTATTCCAGTTCAATATTCTGAATGCACACAGATTTACATGTTGCTTATTTTAAAACTCTTTTCCCTTATTTTCAGTCTCTACAAGTTCCTGTACCAATATTAAAGACAGGATACTGTCAGAAATTAGCTACAGGGAGTAGCACAAATCCTAAGTGTCTGAAGTTATCAAAGGCTAAGACAGTGCAAGCTGGAAGCAATGCAGCTATGTGACTGGTAGTAAAAACCAGTAACTGTGTAGGTATCTGGGATCAGGCAATTAAAAACTCCTGCCTTAAAGAATGACTTCATTAGAAATGCCTGCCAGATAGGACTCCACTCTGCCATTTTGTAATAATTTCACCTGTAAATGAGTAAGCACATGATGCATCATACAGACCTGGAAGCACATCACTTTGCTGTTTCCAGGTCTGCTACTTGCTATTCCAGTGCTTTCTCCATGGAGAACAAATGCTCCTGGCATGCTCACCGTGCTGCCACTCTGAGTTCTACTGGAGGTCTAGCTATGTTTGAAGTGCACTTAAATTGGCATAAGTTCTTGTGATACTCTGAATTGAGCTGCTTCTGCTTAGTGACAAGGTTAGATCACTGTTTGCATGGCACTTCTGTTGCATTGTGGTGCATGCAGATGATTTAGTTGTTCTGCACGGGTGACCATGCAGTCAAATAAGCTGTAGTTACAGTGTCTCCTTGAGCAATTCTTGCCAGAGCCTGCTCAGCTGTGCAGACTTAGTGCTTTTACCTTAACTATAATCATCTTCAGAATTAATGAAAAGAATGAAAGCCAAGAAACCTCATCACTCACTCATCTGCTTTTTTTTTCTGTTCTGTCTCTGACCTTCTTAATCTCTTACAAGACAGTTGGTGTTTCAGTTAGCTGGCAGTTTCCTACAGAGAGGAAGCTCTCATCCTACCACAGTCAAGATTAGAGAGTTCTGTTCTTTTTCAGGAATTACTGAGAAGTGGGGATATTCTGGATAGTACCTGGAAGAGTTTGGGGATTCAGCTTTATCCAAGTGCAGTCACAAATTATGTTTCCTGTTTCGGGGGAGACTGACATTTTTTCATGCAAAAGTCGCCTGAAATTGGCCAGGGCTTACAGAGATCTCCTACCCATCATGTAGTAGCTTATGATTCTGCTAGTCTTATTTATTTTTTATAATTATTATAGCTTTGAAAAAATTAAATACAAATACAACATGAAGCATTTCAGGACTAATGGAGGCAGTAGATAGAATACTGAGATAGAAGGTTTCAGAAGGAAGCGTTGAGTTAGGAGATGCACCATGGTTCATCTCCTGTGAGATGAGACAATTACTGTGTGTGATTATCAATGCTTTCTGTAGCTATTCAGTACTACTTATTTGCACAGTGGGTTCTTGGCAGTGCCCTGTTTGACAGCTAAACTGCATTTATTCCCCAAGGTTCTGCTTGGCATTCCTTCATACTGCTACTTCTGTCAGCAGTGCCCAAACACAGTCACTGTTCCTTGTGCAATGAAGTTTCTTGCACTGCCCTGTAGGACTAACTATCCAGCATGACTGAACTCAAAAGAGAGAGATTACGTGCTCTCTCCTGCCAATTCCAACTTCGAATGGTCACAAGGATTTGGAATTCCTCTTGCAATATGTGACATTCTTGTTGCCCATCATATCGGTTTTTAGTGGCTATCAGGGTTAACTGTCTCAGAAATCTTCTTGACTTTGACACAGTAATTATTGTTCTAGTGTGTATCTGCCAAATGCAATGATGGTGATAAAACAAACATTTTAGCAATAGCAAGTGTAGATATTGCAATGAATTCTGCTAGTGTTTTTAAGACTGGGAAAGATTTCCTCTTCAGAATTTAAGGAGTATTGTTTTTTCTATTTACTCCATCTCGATTGCTCATGAGACACAGAACAGCTTCTTCACAATGTCAGAAAATTTTATTCTCTATGTTACTGTTTTTTTCTTGGTCTTAAGCATGTTGGTACCAAGTGTTCAATTGTTCTGTGCTCTGGTGTGCACACAGCACCATGGCCTAGGGAGCCTGGCCTGCTCTCTGCAGCTCTCCAGGGAGATCACCTCTCACTGAGCTCACAGCTAAAAGGAAAACACAAAGATGCTTTAGTTCATCATCCTACGGGCAGATGGGGGAGAGGGTTGTGTCCATTTCTATTGCTTCAAAATGTTTTAGTTGAGAGTTCTCCAAATACTGTAGTGCTTGATGTCCAAAAGCCTCCATAGGTGTTCATACTTGTTTCTCCAGGATGGTTTGATGAGAGCCCATGTGCTTACATCAGCTTATAGGCAGTTTTTGGCATAATCATTCTCTCTTGATAATACAGTCTGTTAAAGGAGATTCAGTACAACATTGCTTTACACACATACCCCAAACATACCCAGGACAGTCAGTTGGTAAAAAATCATAAGCAGTTTTGTTTCAATGTCAAACGTTTGAATTTGTATTCATGTCCTACTCTTCTGCTGAAATCTGCTTCTGGGGGATTGTACAAGAATTACTTCTGATTGAATGCAAACGGTGATCACTACATCTAATGCTCAGATTAACTAATACTTAAACCTGGGAAGTGGAACAATATATATTCGGTATGACCTCCTCAAACTTGCGTGTTGTAGGTGTTACAGAAGCGAGGCATTAGTCACAGTCAAGAAGATGCTTTGCCAGGACGCTCCCTGAAAGCGCGCCTCCTTGGGCTGTTCTCGTGGCTGTCGGGGCCGGAGCGCGGCGAGCCCCTCGCTCCAAGGCAGTAACGTGTGCGCGCAGCACCGCGCCAGGGCAGGGGCGCTGCCCCGCCCGCCTTCTGTGCAGGGCGCCGGGCACTGCCGCCTCAGGGCGTCCTGCTGCTCCGGAACTCATTGCTCCAGTAAAAGCAGAAAATACACTCTGCTGACTCAGAGAGCTGCATGATAACGTTATTATTATTGTTTGATCAATTATCATTTGCCTAAGGTACTACAGTAGTATTTTTCTATTTAACAAACTCTGCTGTGGGAAAAATTACAAATAATTTTACAAAGTCCTGTTTTCAAAAAGGGAAGAATCTTCTTTTTAGGATGATGACTATTTTTGAATGTTTCTAACTGTATTGATAAGAACAAATTAAAAAAAGATAAAAATATTTAATATATATATAATGAAAACTGCAAATCACAAGAAGTTTAATGAATTTTTGCAATGCTTTGACATTATAGCATTGCTTATCAATAGAAATTAATTAAAACTTAATGGAAGATATAGTTGTGGATCATTTCCCCCAGAAACCTGCACTCAAGGCTTAGCCCTTGGCTTTACCTTTTTTGCTAGTGGTGTGAGAGCACAGTAATGATGCATGCTTTGCTCACCAGCCTGGTACTGTCCTCTTAGAAGGGATAGTTCAGGCTGATCTGCCTGTCTGTGAGACTGCTGCCCGTGAGCAGACCCTCAGCATTTCTGATTCTTTTGAGAACTTTAGGGGGAAAAAATTCCCATGGAATTGGAGAAGCTGAGGTCTCATGCATGGTTTTTTGCTTGTCTCCCTGCATCTGTGTGAATCTGTTTGCTGACAGTAGTTAGTATCTCACTCTGACCCTTGTCGCAGCAAATCTAAGCAGAATTAAAAGAGTTGAAATGTAGTTATTCCAGAGGGATGCCGTTTGTTTGGGTTTTTTTCTGCAGAGTGTCAGCAAGGCTTATTTGTAGTTTTGCCTGAGATAGAAGCATGAAAAAGCACGAGTAACCAGACAGCTGCATGAATCTGTATCAGTGATTCTTGCCGTCAGCAAGTGATTAGTTTTGACCTAGTTATGCATCACCCTGCTGAGTCCATTGGAAATGAATTGACAGGCCTTCAGTAAGGGTCCAAATCAATAGGTTCATGATCAGCAGCTTAGCAGTTCTCTTTGAGGGCTTATTGAGGAAGGAGGATTTTCTTCTGTGTTATATCCCATTCTCTGCATGTCTTCCCAGGATGGTGACCTGCTCATTTTGGAAGTATAGCTGGCAGGAGTGTGAACCACATTTTCCTTTCCCTAAATAATCATTATCCACTCTTGAATTAATGCCACACGAAAGAGCATTTGGTTCTCTGTATCACAGACAAATGTGTGTCACTTAGAGATGGCACATAGCAGGACTTGAAAGAATTGATTGAAATAAAGAGAAATTATTTTTATCCCTCCAATTCCTCATTTTTAAACCATCTTATGAAAAAAGTGAATAATTTTAGACTGAGGATAGTTTAAGTTGACAGGATGACTTTTGAGGTCTAAATAAAGAAAATGAAGTAAATACTATGAAGAAAATGTCATCATAGCCTCACAGCACCTCCAGAGTCATTGAGTTTGCCCACTGTATTGTACTCAGAAGAGAATTTGGCCAGCCAAATAAAATGGAGTTGATTTTTTTTCTAATTTAGGAAGTCTGATTCTGCATTTCTTCTGCAGAATAAAAATCTGCAAGTGATAACATTTGTTACTATTTTTTACTGAAAATGTTTTCATAGAAAGTTGCACTCTTTTTTTTTTCTAATGCTTTTTAAAAAATCTGGCCATGGTTTAATAATTGTTGCTTATTTAAAATACATAAATTCTGTTTTGAGGAAGAATATACATAGATGCTTGCTGTTAAGTAGTATTCTTTTATGAAAGCTGTCATAAAATACAGCAAGAACATTGCTAGAGCTAAAATGCATATTGTAGGGGAGGTGGAAGAGAGCTTCTCCCCCTGCACACAGTACAGTTATGGCACAGTGAGAGAGAGAGCAAAACTGCCAGCCTGGCTTCGAGATGGGGGCAAAAGGGGCAGCTCTCCAATCAAAGCATTTCTAATTTCCTCTCTGTGATGTGAAAAAGCAAAGACACCTGCCTATCTCCCCCTGCTCAGACTGATAGACAGATATTCAGGCATTTTAAAGAAGAACTTACATGGTGGACATTGTTTCTCTCCAGCATTTTTTATGCTGTGTGATAAGAGATTTTCTGAAAGACTTCCCTTGAGCAAAAAGTGGGAGGTTCTGCTCTCCCCAGGTTATCCAGATTTCCCTCCTCTTCAGCTCACATCTCCTCTCTTCTGTGTTTATCTGCCCAAGGAGACAAAGTGATGAAAAAAAAATTGCAGTGCTTTGCTTGGTGTTTTACCCTCCGTGCATTTTTGTGCTTGGGAACAAACACATGGCTTAACATCAAGGTTCCCTTTACTAATTTCACCATTGTGTGTTTTGTAAAAAATGGTGGCAGTCAAGGGTACAGTGTGCCCAAAGGGAAACACACTTCCTCTGGATCCTGCACAACACTCTGTGGTTGCTTTCCCCTTCAGATGTTTGCAGAGTCACTTGTTTAGGTTCGAGTATGAAAAAGTAGCCAAGCTCTTTGGGATGCTGCAGGGTTTAGAGTTGCACATGGAATATTTGTGTTCCAATACACATCTCAGTGTTCCTAAGAATTGTCCCACTGATGGAAAGTGGAAAATGTTCTTAGATTGCAACTGGACACTGGTGATTCTGAAAAAAATATTGAATATGAGTTCTTAACTGCCTAATGCCACTTGATTTCAAGCATTTTGTGACTTGATTCAATGCCACTGAGCTCATGGGGAGAAGAAAATCTTTAAAAAATGAATATTAAAATTGTATATACACTGAAATAGAGTATTATAATCTGTCAGGAACTGTCATTTTAATTTCTAGGAATTTTGTTTTCAATTATGAATAACATAGCAATAAAACTACAGATAAGTTTAATTTTAAATTACATGTAAATAATTGAGTTAAGACAAAAGCCATCTGAAATTAAAATACAATAGAACCATCACACATAATTACTTTGTTCAGCATACTTCCCTATGCAGTCTTTCAGCAGTTAAGAATTGTTATGGGAGTGAGTGAGAGCACTGCAGTGAAAATCAGTTTTATTTACATCATCCTTCTATAGTCTCCAATTGCAAGGCTGCCCTTCAAACACAGGAGGCAAAAGTTTTCACAATGGTGACTGCTGTCTGTCTGTGTGGTTTTGTGGTTTTTATCTCTCTGTTTTTCCTTTAACTCGTAGAACCACATCACGGCCTTTGCAGAAGTCACATGATGTTGACGCTGATGTATATTCACTCCACTGGACTTCATCTCTTTTCACAGCCCACACATGATATTTGCAGTGTATCAAAAATAAGAAATTTTTAGAAGTCCTATTTCTGACTTGATTTTTACATCACTAAAGTGATACCAACATTTTGAAGAATTCTTAAATATTAGAACGTCACTTTACTTTCTAGTGAAAATATTAACTGTTTACTTTTATGATGGAATGGGACAAACTGAGCACTAATTATCTGACATTACCCTCTATTTTGGCTTCTCATTGTTTTCAATGGTTCATGTACCTATTCCAACAATACTTTGTATTTTGATTTAACTTTGATTTTTAAAATCTACATTTTTAATCCAGCATGAACTTGTTTCCATTTGAGGCAATTTCAGTGTATAAAAATTAGACAAATATTATGTTCTGTATGAAAATGCTGTTTGCACATTGTATTACGCTGTATTCCATGTAAGATATCATTCAAACAGTATGTTATATGTAAGACTGGTGCTTCTGCTTTTGAAGATAAAAAAATGCCAATTTTTACTGTAATAAGTATTGTATCATAATTAAAAGTTTATTTATTTGGATATTTTCCTGACATAATTGTAGTTGAATTGTTGTTTTGTAGTTCTTGAATGTCTTGGATGACATATATGTATCTAGGTTAAAAGAAGTGAGAATAATTTAGAGAGTTTGATCTTTGATATATTCTTTATTACTAATGATATCCCATGAAAGGTTAAGGGCTCTGTTCTTAGCTTAGCATATCTGATGGGAAGCCGTGCTATTCATAAATCATTTAAACTAATTACTCAAGGCAGCCTGCGTCTTCTCATGGTTGTTGTACTCCCTGATACTATACTGGGAGAATGGGTGCTAAGATAAGAAGAGGGTCACCAGCTTAGTGAGAAAAGTTCATCTGAGTTTCCACTCTCCATTTTCATGGAAAACTCATGGAAAAACCAAAATGGCTCAATTAATTTTTTTTTTCAGCCTAAGTGACCAGGACAGGCAGACTTTCTCTCTACAAAGCTTTTTATCTCTGTTTTTGAGGCTCATGTTCTTAAAAAAAAAAAAAAAGAAAAATAAATCCTCTGTCAGCCTGCATGATGTTGACAAACTGATTTATCTTCAGCATCAGCTGATGTTACTGTATCTCTGTTATTGCTGTGAATATTCAGATTAAGCCCCCTCTTTGGAAGAGCCTTGCTGACTATTCATAGTGAAGTTGTCCTATAAAAATTGAGCACCAAATGGACCTGAATATTGTAAATACTGAAGATATTCTTAACATAAGAATGTCTCTGCCAGACAGTCTCCCCCTGGCAAGAGCTGATAAAATGCTAGCACCAGAGAACTATTGAGAATACTATTGCTCAGTGCAGGCTCTTGAGCATTTTAGGCCTTAAATTTTCCAGAGTTCAGTGTATTTCCTGTGCATTAGTCATTGTTAGAGTATGTTTGAAACACAAGGATGTAGAATCAGGTATATTTTTTCTATGATGAATTGTAATGCATTCTCACATAGTCATCAGGTAATGCCTGCTTTTACTTTAACCTCTGCTTTCACTAAAATACAACTACCTAAAGAGTGCTTGGCAAACGGGGCAAGGCCAAGTCGTCTCTGAGTGCAATAGAGCATATGCCACGAAGTCATTGTGCTAAGCTGAGAATGAAGAGATTGAAGAAATCTATCTGTGGGGAGAAAAGACATAGAATAGAGTCCTTAGCTACAGCTAGGTTATTTAGGTGATTGAAAATCCACCTTTATTAGACTATCAACTGTGTTTACACAATTGTAGTAGATCCAAAGTTTGTATCACCGTGTTAAACTCACCCTGCTTCTGGTCTAGCTAGATAGGTTCCAAGGTACTAATGATTCCTCTGCGTGCAGATTTAAATGAAATGTTCACTCATTTTTGCATGGTAGCAAATCTGCATTTTTTATATCTGATTTATAAGATTACCAAGAGATTCTTTTATGTTAAAAGAGATGACTCTTTTTCAGTGTACTGTATATCATCAGCTTGTAACTGGTCTCTTTCTCAGGATCTTTCCCAGTCAAATATTTGGGTTAAAAATATCATACTATCTCTGTGAACCAGCAGTGAGAAAACAAAAAGAGAGACACTCTGCTGTATAATGTATTTTTAAATAAAATAATTTTTCATTCATATGTAGTGTATTTTTTTAGGTGTCTGCTTTACATATATTTTGGTTGATGATGTGTATGTAATGAACTTGTGATTTTATGTGGATTGCATTTGGTAACATAGTCTCACAATTAAGCAGGAATCCCCACAGTTAAGGGCCTACCCTTAGAAGTGGTTCTGGTGAACTTGAAGAGCATGAGAGGAAGAGCTGTGTTGCAGAGTCCACAGCCTGTTGGGAAAGGACTCTCCTCAATGTGGACCAGCCAAGCTCCAGATACTGCTTTGACTGATTTTCAGAAGTTGCCCTCCTACATCTGTAGCTCTCCACTGCCCTGATGTTTGGGCTTAGCTCTTCCATTCTGGACCCAAAAAAGCTTAGAATAGGAACAGTTTGCCAAAATTAAGTTGGCACTTTTTTACTAAAACGGCTTTTTGGTGATTACTTTTAAAAAAATCCCAGTGATGAGCAAGCATCATTCCTCATTCAGGGAATATTCTGGTACATAGTGGTTCCTACTGGAAACAGTGTGGTTGAACCATTTCAGTGGTTTTGAATGCAACTGATTTTATTATTCTTGTGGACCTTTTCTGTGTGTACTTCAGTGAAACAGCTCTGCTCCATTTATAAATGAGATGTTTGAGAAGCATCCCTAATGTTATATGCTGCTGTGTTCCTAAAAATTGAATTTCTAAGGCATATGGGGACACCAGCTGGGCTCCTATCCATACCATTTTAGATTCTCTTATATGGATTCTGCTGTTCGTATGTAGTCAGGAACTGCATAAGACATACGGTGATAGCATCCGGGCTCACACTTCTTCAGCTTTTAAAAATGTTCATTTTAACAATATGTATTAAAAAATGATAATGTTGGTATTTTTTAGCTGCAGTTTTCTTTGCTGTTTGCTGGTGCCTTCTAATTTTGTTGCTGCCCAAGATCACAGTAAGTGCAATAGTCCATTTGCACATTATGTTAGCGGGGAGCTTTTTATATTCTTCTGAAGTCTAATTTTGGTATTTCTGAGGCTTGCCATCAGAGAGGAGAGTTACATTTTAGGACCAGATAAACTGATTTTGTTTTGATCAAATACATCCCTGTCCATCTGCATAGCCTCAGCCTTGGGAACACTCAGGAGCATTTGCAGGCGGAAGGGCAAGCAGACCTCCAGACCTCTCAGCCCTGCAGCACCTCCCTCCAGGCACATCAGGAGCATTTTTACCCAGCTCTGCCTCTGACAGCATACTGGATTTTCCTGCTGTACACCAGCATGAACAGTTTTTTTCTCCCCTCAAGCACCTCTGAGAGACTGGACAGATCATGAAGTGCACTACAAGCATGACTGCAGCTGGAGCCAGCAGCTGCCTGGTTCTCACTTGGACAAGTGGAAAGCTAAAGGAGGACCTAGTATAGCTTCACCTTTTGGCCTTCACTTCCACTTTCTCTAGAGCTTTTGGTTTTCAGGGATTTCCACAAAGGAAAGCAAAGCAAGTATTTACAGTCTCTCTGCCACTTGAACTTCTGCATGCTTAGGGTTGTGAAAGCTTTACACTTGCTGTTGGCCACTAGGGACTTGGCAGTATAAGTGTTGCCTTTTTGTCATCCTCTCCTGTGTGAAAATGGCTGATAAAGCTTCTTAGAGTTTCTAGGTTTGACCTGATGTTTGGGGAAGAAGACACTGTGAACACCCCAGAAAGACCCCTGCCAGGGTGGGAATTGAAGCCCTCGTGTGACTGTGATAAGCCTGGTTTTTGCTGAGCACTTGCCAAGTTGCCAGACCAAGGTATGACTCAAACAGGTTTGTTGCTCTTAGTAAGCTGCCTGTGTTTGCCTTATCATGAAGCCTCAGTCCTCTTCCAACACAGAGGATTAGGTACTTGGTTCCATGGTCAGTACTGGAGCTTGTTCTTTCTCTGTAGAGAATCCTAGGAACTACAGCATATCCTGCATGAAACTTGTCCTCTGTGTCTGCTGATGCTCTCCTAGTCGACCTAGAGGTAAGTGGGGTATCATTAAGCCTTCCAAGGGGCTTAGCTTCCACTTGGCTGTAACTGTAGGCACGCAGTTTATGGTAATTGGGAGTGGGGCTGTGGCCCAGCCTCATCCCCAATGGGCCACAGCTGTGAGGAGCAGGTGAGCAGCACTGACAGCAACGAGCCATGGAGGGCCCAGGGGCACTGACCAACCACCAAAGGGAGCAGAGGGCACACAGGTGCAATGCATCAGCATGAGGGCTATAAAAGGCTGGGACAAAGGAAAAGGCAGAGCTTGCAGCCTCCTGAAGCGATCAGATGTTACTCTGTATGGGCAGATGCCTGAAGCCTTCTGATGAGGTATGCTGTTACTCTCTAATGGGGTGAAGCTTTCTGAAATTGTCTGATGTTACTCTGTGTGTTGTGGCTGTCTCAGCTGTGGCATAGGCTGTGGCGTGTGCAGCGACATGTAACCATCCTGTGACGCAGGCAGTTGGTGATTGCTGGAGCTGGCAGCACTGGGACTGGCCTGTGCCCAGGCTCCAGCTGCATGTTCTCTGAGAACTGACAGCCAGCTCTCTGTCTATCGTGTCCTTGAACTCAGTTTCTTCTGTTCCGGTTGTCAGCTCTTGATACTGCGTTCTACTGTGAGATGTGATATTCACGAGGCAGAAGGGGAGTACGGCTGTATTTATTGGGGGAACATTTTAGATACCCTTTTGTGCCTTCTACTCTGGTCTGTTGTCACTGGCTGTGTAAAACATTGGGGAGGATAATCTAATTTAAGTAGGACAGTTTAATTCTGAACAAAAGTTTACACCCAGAGGTTTTATTTGATTCTAATTAATTCACAGCAAATCTCTAGCTAATTCAGATAAACTGTCCTGAATTGTCTCTTGTGTGGACAAGTCCCAAGACTTTCTCTATTTTTCTCCCCAGAGTAGGTCTGCTGTTTTAATATCTTCCCCTATTGAGTACAGCCAGAACAGTGTGCAGCAGTCAGCTTCCTGAAGAATTACTGAAACCATCCTCTAAAATGAGGGTGTAGAAACCCCAGTAAAAAGCTTGAGTCCCCAAAACCAAATTCTTGGCACCAGTGTTGTCATCTGACAATGTTCAAAGCAAAAAAAAAAAAGAAACCAAGTCCTTTTTCTGACAAATTTCTTCCTACGTACCAAAATTAAACCTAAATGCATACGTTCTGCAGGTACAGGGAACTTGTAGTCTTGGTGGCAATCTTTAATGCTACCAAGCTGTGACTAACCTTAAGCTGTGAATTCCTAGGATTGCTCTGAAGTAGGAAAATAATCCTAAAACAGGGAGCGAACATGTCTGCAAATGTAAAAGAAAAACTAGAGGGATGGCATTTCTGCTTTTGAAATATGTTTTCTTCACAGTAGAAGAAAAATGCTACTTTTAGTGTGCTGTTTCTGCTAAGAAATCATCTGCTGTTTCATATCCTTTTGCTACTGTTGCTTAAGGAAATGCAGCTACTGTTCCTTCCTTAGCAACCTCTATTTATAAAGTAGCAACTGACAAAGATATTCCAAATATTCTAAAAATAAGTCTGATGTGATGAGTGTAAAATGCTTATTTAGCAAAGCAAAGGAAAATGCCCGTTCATTCCCTTTGAAGACAGGCGACTGGAAGCTTATCTTAGTAGAAAACACGAGGAAGAAGATGAAGACCCTTGTCTTTTGGCAGTAGTTTACAATGTTACCAAGACAAGGTGATAGATCTTCTTTGAGATGAATGCTTTTTTTTTTTTTTTTTTTGGTCTCCTGAGAATTTAGAGAAAACATTGTAAGGATGTTGGCTTGGATCATATAATCTTACAAAGAAAAACATAGGATGCCATTGGTTTTGTATTCTGTGTATTTTGTGGAGTCCCTCTCAAAGCCAGTGAACACCAGCCCAGCAGAGGAGGAATAGAAAGACTAAACAATTTCTTGTCAGTTGGAGGGTGAGAGATTTCCCACGCTGTGTCTTTTCAGGAAAGAAATGAAATGAGTAGGGAGACTTGGTATCAGCTGGTTATGTGACAGAATTCTGTCATCCTGGGTCTCCTGTGGGAATGCTGTCTGCTTATAGTGTATATGTTTCATTCAATTAACATTTTGCTCAGAGGAACAGATAATTGTGAGATGTTTGAACCTTAGTTCTTTGTCAGATTAAGAGAAGTTGATATTCCCCTGTTTTCTGCCTGGTAACCTGGCTTCCCTCCATATTGAGGATAAAAGGCTGTATACTGCATTTTAATAAAATGAATAAAATTGACATTTTCTTCAGGAACCTGGTTACCTGTATATAGAGCTTAAGAAAATCTCCCTCATGGATGTAATGTCTTTTGAAATTTGGGATTGTAAACTCACTTCTACCTGTATATTGCTATAGACATGACAGTAAAAGCTTTTTATAGTTGAGAGGAAGAGCCACCTCTATGGGCTCAATGGAAGAGCTACAAATTTTAAGCAGTGTGGTGGAAGATATCGCAGGAGTTTGCTCACCTAGGAGTCTCTTTATGGCTTTCTTGATCACACGTGTTTTGATTTTCAGATGTCCCACTCACTGCACTGTGGTTGTGGTTTCAATTGGAAGGAAGGTTGTTGAGAAGCATACACATTAACAGAAAAGAGGACAGTACTATGGCTTTCTTCTTCATCCTCATTAGCTTTTAACATACCTGCATTACTGCCTTTTGCTACATGGCTCTGTGCCTGGTGTTCACTTCCTGAGACTGCTTCTGGCATTTTTATTTCTCAGTAGATGTCACATACTGCTGTGTCACATTGTGTAATAACCAGCAAGTGTATTGGACTTAGGCCTTTGCCAACATAAAATGGCTTTTTCAGATGCAGGTATGAATATAGAAGTAGAAAAATGTGGTGTGGTACCAATTATTGTAATGGGAGTAGAGCAACAGCAGAAAATGAGATGATTTCAGAAGAAAAATCAACGGTGGTGGTGAAAATGTCATAATAAATGTGAGATAATTTCAGCTAAAGAGAACTCTGAATACAAGTGAGATTTCAAAGGATACAACTTGCAATGACTTTATAGACAATGCATAAGAATTCCCTACACAGCTGCTAAAGCAAGTAGATCATAATAAATTAATTTTTGACACTGCAGATCCCACTGAGAGTGGTCTGACAGTCATGTCTATAGGCACAAATATGGCCTGCATTTGTGACGAGTCAAAAAACGAATGGGAGAGCCAATATGTTCAGGACTGTGTGATCATACCTTCTGCAATATAACAGGAAAGAAAATTGGTCAAGAAAGGCCTAGATAGTGCTCTTGTTGATTCTGGTTTGTTTAACTCCAGGTGGGAGTTGGGGAGGGGGGATGCTGGGTTTGTATCTTTTTGTTATTTGCAATTTGGATAGCCACATTGTATCCTGCTGTTTTGAAAGGCAACCCATACCCCACCCCTGATGTGGTTTGAGTTGGAGCTCACATGCAGGCCGCCTGCAGCACATCCAGTTGTACCTCCTCTCCTGCACATCTCTCCTCTGCTCTTGCCACGACTCCAGCCTGTGCTTATGGACCATCAGCAGCATTAGCTTTGCATCCGACCATCAGCTTTTGCATTATCTTTGAGGAGGGCACGGGAGAGCTGCACCTTCCCCTCTCACTGCTGATCTGTAGCCAGAGTTGAGATGTACAGTGATGCTTCCTCCTACTGGGGTAAAAGGATAGCAAATGTCCTCAGCAGGACAGTGTGCTGTGGAAAGCTATGCTGTGGTGTCAGCTGCTGCTGTTTGCACATTTGTATTGTTACACTGGTATTGTTCTTCCTTGCACTCTTGGTTGTTGCAAGAGGCTGCAAGCTCACATAGTCAGTGGTTAGCCCTGGAATATGGGAAGACTCTTTCACTTGCCAGATGGAGACTAGAATGATGATGAGAATTTATCAGCTGTGGCTCCCAGAAACTTCCAGATGTCCTGGCATAGCCCTTTTCTAGGACAGTATGTTATCAGAATGGGCTTTCAGTTTTCCTTACTCCTGGAGTATGAGATAGATGTGGTTTCTCTTCATTCTCTGTATCAGATGACATCTTGTTTTTCATATGCCAGTTTCTTGTTCTTGATTAGTTTTTGAACTTACTCACTCTTCCATGTTGTTTTTTATTGCTGTTATTTCCAGATGGCAGCATACATTAACCTGACATAAAAAAATTTCCATCTCCTTTCAATGTCATTTCTCTCTGCTGAGCTTTACACTTTGCCAGTGTTTAAGCATTTCATCTTCGTCATTGTTTGATGTTGGTTTGCAGTTTGTTTCTTAGAATATATCAGAGGCAAATACATACCTTCTTTTTGTGCTTTTCAGCACCTGGGCTCACAGCTCCCTGTGGCCGTGGTGTAACTGAATTCTACAGGTGCTGTATTATTGGTTTTAAGTGCTGGTTTCAGTGCAGAGGTACAGGCAGGGACAAATGTGACACTTCCCAGCAGCAGGGAGAGACCTTCTGGCCTGGGCAGCAGTGTCCTCATGGCTCTTGGGTCTCATTGCTGAGCACAGTATTTGCAAACCTTGAACAGTGGCTATAGCACAGGGATGCTCCAGCAGGTGTGTAAGCTTGAAGGAGCTGCCAGGATATATGCATGTCTTTTATTCTGCTGAAGGCTTGAAATTGAGATTTCTCTGAAAGGGGGAAGGCATGAAAATGAAATTAATTAATTACATTTAAAAGGAGGAATAAATTTATCTAAATATTGAAAGAGATATTTAGATATTAAGATTCTGAAGAGGAAAAGTTGCTTCCTGGTTCCATCTGGGAAAGTGTTAATTTTCTTCCTAGTAACTGTGTTTTGGATTTAGTATGAGAATGCTGCTGCTGACACACTGATGTTTAGTTAGTTGTGTTAGGAGCACAGCTGGTACAGCTGACCCCAGCTGGCCAGAGGGACATTCACACCACAGAATGTCGTGCTCAGTAAATGAACTGGAGGGAGCTGGCCAAGAGCTGCTGGTCCCTGCTTGGGGATGGGCTGGGCATTGGTCACACAGTGGTGAACTCAACAGTTCTGTTGTGCAGCACTTGTGTTTCTTTTGGTTTAGTCCTCTCTTTTTTCATGTTCTTTTTTTTAATTTTTTTTTGTTGTTGTTATTATGTATGTTTGGGGTGGGGGGTGTTTTTGGGCTTTTAATTAATTAAAATCAATTTTAATTAATAAGTTGTTCTTATCTCAGCCCACAGTTTTTACCTTTTTCTGATTCCCCTCCGCAGCTCCCTGGGGAAGACAGAGTGGATGAGTGGGTCAGGGGTACTCAGTTGATGGCTGGGTTAAACCATGATAAGTACATCAGATGAAAAATGACCAAAAACATCTTTGCCAAACAGGGAGTTTTTCAACTATTTTACTGATGAAACAATCTAAACTCAGAAAAATGCAAATAGATTTCTGCCTTTTCTGTGAGACGGAGCCTTTTGCTGTTCCATCCTATGCAGGAAATTGCAGTGTATGATCAGTGTACAAAAGTATAAATTAGCTGTATTTATAGATTATAGTTATGTAACAAGGGTTTGTTTTCTGACCCGCTGTTCCCTGAATGGAGCTCATCATGATCACTATGAGCAATCAAGTGCAGTTTTGCTGAATATGGTTTTGCAGGCAGGACCTCCTGATATCAGCTAGATAAAAACAGCTTAGCAGCTGGGGGTGATGCCTCCTGAATCCATCATTCCCTGATTCCCTTTTCATGTACCCATGCTCCTACCAAAAGTTATAAACAAATCATTCAATTTATGACCTGACCAATAGGTATTTTGACTGTTGATAGTAGCATTACAGTTTCTAATTACAGCAGTAATTAGAGGCTTCTAGGCAAACAGACTGACAATTTGGGTGCAGTTTGACTTCAGCTATCAGAGTTCTGATGTTTCTTGCTGCTCAGTTGTTTCTGGAAAGGTCTAGAAGAAAGATCTGTCAGGCAGAGAGTGAGGAAACATCAGGGAAAAGTTCAGCAGCTGTGTGGGTGCATTTTGAGTAATAGCATCGGGCTCCATTTATTGGATAAGGTACTCAGCTTTAAGGGACTCTGTAGCTATGAGAAGGTGTCACAGGAGGATTCACACTCATCATCTGTTGAGGCATTTGGTTGCTGTGGAATCTAAAAGCAACATCATGGTTTTATTTTCATCCTAGCATAGTCATCTGCTCCTTGCCACACCTGCCCAGCCCACAGATATTTCTGAAGCATTTAGGAGACTCCAAAGAAGTGAAAGTTCTATTTGAAGGAACTGAGGAATCTTTTCCTCTCTGTAGTAGTTGCCTTCTGCATCTTTTAGTAGCTGCCCTCAGAGTTAGCCTAATCAACCCAAGACTGAGAAGTGGAACATCCTGCCAGTGGAAAATCTTGGCTTGAGTTGGCAGATAAGTAAACCATTAAGAATTGGAGGCAGGCAGTAAAATTACAGGATATGCATTGAATTTTCCTGAAAATTTAAAAATAATGCATTTCTCCTTTCTGTTGATATATTGGATACTCTTATGAAAAAGACTAAACATAGAACACATCAAGCTGTATTTCCTCAAAAATACCAATTAAGAGTTTTTTTTTATTTTCCTGTGTTCTGATTTCTTTCAACTAACACAATCCTAAAACAATTGAAAAAACCCTGAAATACATGCTTGCTTGTAATTCTTAAACAGATGTTTAAAATGAGCAGGGGATTTTGGTTGGTCAGGTGTGGACCCAGGTAAGGAGAACACATTACAGTTTGACTTGTTTTTCAGCAAAACCAGCCAGTTTGATCCTTATGCATTAGTTCTGATAACAAAAGACCTGGTCTCCCCTGACTCTAATTAAAAACTGCTTATTGCCTTGGGGACTCTACTCCTCTGTAAACCTGCCCTTTTCAGCAGCAAAGAAGCTGCTGTTAGAAATGAGCTCGGCTCTTGTTTCTGTTTCTCTCTTTTGCTGTCCATGTCCCTCCAGCTAGTAACAAAGAAGCAGGATGTTGCAGACAACAGCAAAAAGATTTGAGCCCATCTCTCTCTTCCCCTATTTTTCAGAAATTGTGTTTTAAAGGTCACCTTCGTTGCATATATGTTTGTAGCTGTCTTATTTCCTTTGCTGAATGGAGCTTAGCCTGATTTGTCATCCAAGATCTTAGTCATTTGGATGAGAAAATCTCTAGTACATTTTGTATTCTGGCTAAGCTCCAGGTATATTCTGCCTGGCTTAATTTACTCAGTGCTGCCAACAGACTGATAGTTTTGGCTTCCTGTACTGCAGTTTGGTGTAGTGTTGTTGTCCACCACTAAACCCACCAATTCTAGGTGGTCACTGGGACAATGGTAGTGGCTGGAAAGGCAGACCCTTGGCCAGCCACACAACACCCAGCAGCACAGTGCTGGCTGGTGGTCTGGCCTCGCTGGCTTAGGGGATATTGTTGCCAAGATCCCAAGAAAGCTTTCAGAAGGATGACAGGTGCATAAAATATGTCCAGACTGGATTTTGAGCATGAAATTTGCCTCATGTTTACCTTGTTTGGAAAGAACATACAGCAGGAAGAACTATAGTAGAAATATTACAAGGAAAGCTCTGTCTATGGGCAGGAAAATCTGAAAGTTAATTTTGAAAGGCATCAATAGTTTACTAGGTTTCATATTTGTATATTCTGTAGCCCATTCAGTGATGCCTCTCAGGGTTTGGCTGAAATCTGTGGCAGAGATTGGTGGTTGAGATTTCCCACACCTTGGTATCTGTCTTACTGTAGAAAATAGAATTAACTGAAGAACAGTGCGGTGAATGCATGAAATGTTATTAAAAAGTGTGAAAGAGCAAGGGGATAGATGGGGAATTTAGAGTTGGAAATGTGGAAAATGTGTTTAAAGCAGGACATTCTTATATGCAAGCAGTGCATATAAGAATGAGATGCCCTTGAATGATGTGCTTTGAAAACCATTCTTCACAGAGAAATCACATTCTGATTTGTGTTTTGTATGGAGTTGGTTTTTATTATTTTGTAAACTCCAGAAAGTGCTCCAAGTGCTTATAAGAAGTTATGTTACTTCTAAAAATGCTTTATTTTATTTATGTAGCTATTTTTATACTGATTTCTTTGATTACTGTAAGCTTGAATTTAGGCCTGAACAGGTGGTAGTAGGGCTAGCTTAGGTGAGTTCCAGCTGCCTGTTGGTAGCAATTTTAATTTCTTCTGTCTCTGGATCAAAGTTTTCAAATGCATTTTAACTTTCAAAAGTTAGTCTCTTTTCAAAGGTATTAACTGCCACTATCTGCTTGAATGTGCTTATGTCTGGTTGAAGCAGTCTAATATTAGGCTAAAAACTTGGATTTGGGCTTAATGTGCTGGCAGTTATGAGCTGGTGCTTGAATGATCCTACAAGGGTCAGCTTGAAAAGCTTCATTTTTTGGCTTTATGCAGTGAAGTATGATTGCATAGCATGCTGAGCTGTGGAAATCAGTATGGGACAGACACAGTGAAGGGCTTCCAGACATGCTGAGGAGCTCAGCTTGAGGTTTTGGATTTCACTCAAGCTCTTGATGAGCTCATTGGCCACAGCCAGCAGGAACTGAAAGCAGTGAGTGCCTCATCACTTAGTTAGTGGGGGCAGAGGTGACCCAAACAGTCCATGCAGAACAGATTAGCCTGGAAGGATTCCCAGGAATGAGAAGTATAAAAGCAGAGATTATACCTCCCTCCAGCAGGGTGGTGGAGAAGGCAGGCCTTGAATGCCCCCTTCTAGCATGTGCTCTAAGGACAGACATGGCAAGAAGTGCTCTCCTTCATGGAATAGCCTTGCTTCTTCCATCTGAGGTGTTTGTGCTGGCCAGTGTCAAGACTGCCCAGCCAGTTCCTGCTAGGCCATAAAATAGTCTCTGCAGGGGGCTGTTTCTTTAGGCCGGGAAAAGGTGCTTATATACCATAGCTGAGGGATTTGCTGAAGAGGCTGTGCAAATCAACTATCAAATGCTTTAGTTTCTGAAGGGAGTTCAGAAGTTTTTTTGTGCCTATTAAAAGCACAGTCTGTGGTATTCATTTGGGAATTTTAAGTGGCAGATTCACAGACTCTGAAGAGCCCTTTCTTGAAATCATAGCTTGTGGATTTTTAAAAGCTCTTAGATTCCATATTGGAATCTTGCTTGAAGGAAAGAAATCTTTGTTTTCACTCTAGTGTGCATTAAGAGGTTTCCCATGCTTACAGAAAAGAACTATGCACTGTTCTATTTGGGAAACCTAGTTCTGCTGCACTTAGCACAAGCAATTTAGTAGTATTTCTGCCCCTACTTGTCTTTGAATAAACCAGAAGGAAAACAACACAAGGCCTAATTTTTCAGTATCTGATGTTGACTTCAAACTTCCAGTTTAGATGAATATCTCTTGGAAGGAGAAGAAAAAGTTTGGGGAGCTGAGTAGTTTTTTGTCATGTAGGCTGAGGATTGAATGTTTGGAGTTGTTAACCTCTGGGCAAGTCACTGGGAGACAAAAGCCTGTGACTTATCCCACAGCTACTGAGCAGGCATCTAAGGGGAGCTGCTGGAGGATGGCTGATCCTTCAGAGGCTGGAGAACCCTTCCTGCTTTGTTTGCTCGCACATCACAGCATGGGTGATCATTCGTGTCAGCTGTTTCTCTTGGTGGTCAAACAAAGCAATGGCTCCTATAGGCAGGGGTGGTGGTTTTCAGGGCCACACTGATAACCCTGTGAAGTTGCTGAAAAGGAAATATTTAACCTGCTCTGTGGATGTTGACCATCCCTATCAGTTTCCTTTGCGTCCTCAGTGGTTGTCACAAGCTATTAGGATCCAGATTATTGTCACTGAAAATGTTTTTCCACTATTTTGAAAATACATACTTAAATGTAATTTGTCAAATGAGGTCCATACCAGTGGTTCTTGAGAACCATGTTTTGGTCCAGGGCAAATTAATCAAACTGCAAACTATGGAACACACAAATTTGAAATGAAAATGCAATGAAGTATTAACTTTTGAAGTACCAATGGTTCTGCTGTAATAAGTTTATCTTGGTGCCTCCAAGCAGTCCTCTAATGGAAAAAAAGTATTAAATTGTGTTTATGACATATTATGGCATTTCCAGCATTTCATTGCATAATAATATTCCCATGTTAGAGAAAAATCTATGTCCTTGCATTTAAGCATGAGAATGTTTCTCTGATGTTCAAGAGTTCATTTTAAAATGGAATTTTACAGTCCTTACCACCATTATAGAGCCTAGCATGGTTTTATTAAAAATACTTTCTAATGTATTTGTGATAATTTATGCTTCTTTGTCCAAACAATTGAACATGCAATTTAATTTAGAGAAGCCTGTGATGATTAAAATATGAAAAAACCAAATCATGCAAAAGCTGTTTCTTCTGTAATGAAATTAATATAATGAAATTTGTTCTGAGATTAAGGGTAGATCCTGTATCTATATCTCATTTTTATAATTTTTTCAGGTGATGAGTTAAACTTGATAAACTTTATTAAAATATTTTAACTTTATATATAATTTCCTTGATTTTATGCAGCTTACCCACTGTTTTTAACAGAATGTTAATAATACATGATATTTTCATTTCATTTGGTAATGTGTACACATTTAAAATAATGGAAGAACAGTTCTCTAGTACTCATCTATGATTCACTGCAGTGCTGCACAGTGTACTTGCAATTCATTTCTAATATCTGCAGCTGTTATAATGGTGCATTGTACATTTGCAGGCTGAGATCACTTGGAAATAAAAACAAGATTAAAATATTTCCAAGTAGTAAATAAGCAAAGAATGATGTTCTTCATGCACTTTACTGCAGATGCTTTTACAGTAACTTCAAAACACCTCAGGACCTACCTGGTAGTTTATAGGTAATAATATCCAATTAAACTATATAATTTTCCTCCACACATCACCTCCCTGAAACATTCTTGTGGATGGGGAACCAAACAGAGCATGCAGAGGTTTATTTGTTGACTCAGTGTCAATAAATTCTGTCTGGTACTGGATTGCTGCCAACTTGAGTAATTTTTTTTTCTTTTTCTTCCTTTTCCCCTTCAGGAGTTAGAAAGCAATTTATTTTTTTAAGGGGACTGGGAATAGAAATAGCTGTATATACTAGCAGTGATATAGGAAAATTACCCTTACTCAGTCATGCAGCTTGCACAATTCTTACAGGTATTTCCAACATATTAGTGAGTATTTCTTTTAATGGTTACTGCTGACAATTGTATGAACTGTGTACTGTTCGTAACCACTTGCAATTCTGTCCACAGTACACCTTCTGTGTGTGTGGGTGTTACCACAGACTGATTTTTAATTCTACAAATGTCATTGTGGGCTTGTGAGAGCGAATTTTTCTACCCTAGTGATTTCCTCTGCCTCCTCTCTGCTCCTGCTGGGTTTGGGAGCAGACATGTGCCACGACTCAAGCTGTCACCCATCCGCTGTCCCCTTGTCCTGCCGCAGCTGTGCAAGGAGTGCCTGCTGTTCAGTGGACACCCTCCCACTGCTCCTCGGGGCTTGGGGCACTCCTGGCACTTCTCAAGGAGAAGTTATTGTTTCACCAGGAACTGTGGCCCCCCCAGTGTTCATGAGACATTTTGTTGGGAAGATCTAAAATACTCTGTTGCAGAAATCACCAGCTGTTGTAAGAACGGTTCAGAAAAGTTTAATTGCAAGTTAAAGTTTATGGGCTTACTTGAAACTGGGCTCTTTGTAGCTGCCAATCCCTGATGTGTGCATTTTGGGACAAAAGTTTATTCTCTGAGGCTTTTCTCACTAGGAACTTACCTTGATTTTTAGCAGTATTTACAGTTTAAACTGTCCTGATTGGAAGTGAGAAAATGAGGAATGTGGCATTGTTTCTGCTTTCTGCCTGACTAAATATGCAGACACTTTATTAAAGCAGACCTGTGGTGTAAGTTGTTTTGTTAAAGTGGGTTTCGTTAGTAATAAAATACAAGGTGAAGTCACTTCATTAGGGAGCAATAATATTGCAAGTTTGACATAGATGATTTGTGCAGACAGGAAATCGTGTGTGGATCATAAACAGCTAAGGAGGATAACATAAATCATGGTAGGGCATAATGTAATGCACTGCAATTTCTTACATGTTGTTTTCTTTGCCAGACAGAATTCCTTCTAATATTAAAAACTATGGAGAACTTTTTTATTTTTTCAAGAGTAGTGTGAACAGCATGGAATAATAAAGAAATGATAATACAGAGAAAAGACATTATTTATTGCACTGCTAAATAAAGATAAATGAATCATTGTGCAGATTAAGAGAACACAAATGACTGAAAAGCAGCGTATAGAGACTGTGGTGCACTTAGTGCAAGTGTGGTTTCAGGACTAGAGCTGTTTAGCTGTAGCCAGAAATCAGGTATAATGTTAAAGTTCTGGGGTGTTTAAGTTGTATAACATTTACACTTGTGGAAAGAGCCTGGATCGATTTTTATATTGATTAGCAGTTTACTCAGGGGTTTTGACTGCGCCAGGCTGATGCTTTTTCAGTATTTCCTACATTAAAAGTAATAAACTGCAGTAAATCTGATTAGCCCCAAACTTAGCTCTTTGAGAATCAGTAGTATTTTAATAAATTAAATATATTTTTATCTCTTCCATTGGGGTTTTCGTTTGAGAATACACAGCTGTCTGAACACACTGTGAACCGAGCAGATCTGACTGTAACATTTTAAGCTTATTGTATATCATATAGTTTGCCCCAATATGCAATGAGATGATGTTTTGAGGCAAAGTATTGAATTCCTGTGGGTTATCATTTTGATGTGGTTAATCACATGTACAGTTGTAAGCTTAAGGTATTCCATTCCTTTTGGCAGAGATTCATCAGTGCATGAAATTGTAGAGAACACCCTGGATTTTCATACATGAAATTTCCTTCCTTACCACATTTCAAAAAACCCTCTTCACTTGTATTTCCTTTTGTAATTCTTTTTGCCATAGGAATAGTAGTGTATTCAGAGGCAGTAATTTAATTGTGATAACGTGACAACTATAATATTTTTTTTTCTTGTGAGCAGATCTGTCTGTTTCTCTTAGGTTTTCAAGGAAGTACCTTCCTGTAACAAATGCCACAGGCTGCAGAATCCTTAATGTTAGATGGTACTTTAAGAGGTGGGCAGCCAGTGAATTAGAAATCTGATCCTCTCATGCCAAGCTGGAACTTTGATTAGTCATTAGCAATAAATATGAAAGTCATACCAAAACTTCTTCCTCTTTCATAGGTAAATATTATGTGTCATTCCTGTCTCCTTTGAGGTAATCCCTCCCTTTCTTTGCAAAAATGACCAGCAGCCAACATGTGGCACAGTGGCAGCAAGCAGTAGAGTGGCCCATGAAATATTATGTCAATTATGTAAGGATGAAGGACATAAAAGAATACATTTATCAAGTGCCTTACATAGACCACAATAGCTGCAGTTTACCTAGGTCAATCTTTTTCATGTCAGTTTTTCTCACAGTGCATCCTGTTTCTAGTGGATAATCTAGGCTGTGTCTGTCTCTAAAGCCTCATTCAGCTGTGGCATCTCTCTCACAGAGGCAAGCAGACCAATATCAGTGCCTTTTCCAGGTGCTTTCTCAAGTGAACTCTTTGCTCCCACAGATGGTGCCAGGCTTCCCCTAGGGCTGTTTGGCCCCACATGAAGAGCTGAGGCAGGTCCATAGGAAGAGGCTTTAAAGTGCCAAACTTGCCACCAGCATCCAGCCCCAGCCCTTGGGGAAGTGCAGGGCTGTGTTAGTGCAAGGAGTGTGACAGAGCCATGCAGGGTCACCCACACCTGAGCAGCACAGGGCAGGAGCTCACAGGTGGGACAGGGTGGAAAGGCTGGGCCAAGGTGCCTCTTGCCCTTCTCTGAGTGGAAGTCCTGGGGCATGGGAAGCTGGAAGCTGGAGGGCAGTGGCAATGAATGACTCTGCTGGCAAGGAGAGATTATAGGCTGCATAAGCTTTGATGTTGTAATAACTCCTATAAGTATAAATGAGCTGGTGATCCCAGTAATTGTATAAAAATTGATCAATTACTTTGACAGTGTTTTTCCACTATTTTTGTGTTCTATAACTGAATTTTAACAGTGATAACAATGTGAAAAAATCAGTAGTATTCTGAACAAAATCTAAATTCACAAGAGGCCTATTTCTGCAGTTTGATTTTAATCCTTAACTGCTTGAATTACTTTCTATTTAATAGAAAATCCATCATGCTCTCAAAGAGCAAGTACTGTAAATTTTGAGACAGGGTAAAAAAGGAAATCACGTCATCCCGAGAAATAATGAACTTGAACCCCTGCTTTAAATTCGAAGCTCAATTCAGCCTAAACTATAGAGCTGCAGCTGGCACCTCATACCACTTAAGCAGTCAGTTCAATTTATCCTCAATGTCCACAAATGCAGTTATAAACTTTCTTTAGAGCTTCATTTCTCTTCAGTGCCTGCCCCTGTGTTTAGGCCTTCTGCAGATCTCCCTGTACCCTGTTTCCCTGGGTGTGTGAAAGTTCAGTAGCAAACCTGCAAACATCCCCTGTATTCAGCTCTCTGCAGCTGTGCAAACAGCACAATGAATTTCCAATACTCTGCCTTAAACATGCTCATGGATAATTGAACTTCAAAGCAACAGCTCTGCTAATTCTTTTATGAAGATGCAAATTACTTGTGTGACTTCTCACCAGATTGGGGGTTTATTGGAACAATCAGTCTGATCTAAATCCTCCCCAAGGCATGAGCACAGTTGGGGGTATTTCTGCAAGTCTAATCCATACTTTGCTCACTGGCAGGGTGCAAAACTAATAGTAGCCTGGAGTAAGCAAAATTTACACGTTCAAATCCCAAAACTCAAGTTACCTCCTCTAATAATCTACGTTATTCAGGTATTATGCGCAGGGATCAGGCATCAAGATAGAAGTTTAAACAAGAAAAAGAAACCAAGGTCTTTACAAAGATTTAGTATGGAAAGATGGAGTATTTAATAAATTCATTTTTTTCTTTTAGCAAAACTGTGCTTAATGGTTGCTAAAATACGTGACATATTTGTCCCCAATATATATATTTTCTGGTATATTTTTTTAAAGTGATCCTTAACTTGATAAATGCTTGGCATCTTCTCCTCTGACCATTACCATTGTACTGCCAGCTTTTAAATGAAAGGTTGAAAAATACATTATGTTCCTCAAACACAGCCAAGGCAATTTACCATCATGCTTTCCAGTTCACAGATATGAAAGTTTAACTTCTAGCAATTGGGAAGTCCAAGTCTAATCAATTCAATATAGAAAATCAGGTCCCAAGAGGAATGAATAGCTTTGGTTATGCCTTCACAATTATGCCTCTCTCCATACATGCACATAAAAAGAGCTGAAGTAATGTTTTTCTTTTTAAAGCAAGATATTGTGAACACTTGTAAATAAGTGCAAATTTTAACTTCAAAATGCAATTTAAATTTCCCTGGAAGATCACATAAAAACTTATTGCCTAGATTTTTTTCACATTTTTGAAGAAAAAAATACATCAGAGGTGCTTTGAGTTTGAAGAGAATTTTAAAACACTCAGTCTCTAAGGGACTTCTGGGTGGATGTGGATTCACTTCTTTCTTTGGTGAGGAGGATGGAGTGGGCCCAGAGCATCTGGCTGGGCAGACAACCTTGGCAAGCAGGTCAGGTCCTGTCCCTAGCAAAAAATAAAACGAAGTAGGAATAACCTGGTGGGGGCTGCTCACTGGAGCTAAAAAAGGCACCCCAACCTCATAAGTAACCACTGCCACCATTCCTCTGCCTCACTGATGGAAACAAAAATACTTAAAGCATAATCTGAAATTTTCCCAAGCCTGGATAGTTGGTGGGTGAACAAGAGAAATCTGTGAGTGATAGAAAGCCCAGGAAGAGACGTGTTCTTGTAGTGTCTTACTAGCAAGCAGCATGGAGGTGAGCAATGGTGGCCTTCAGGAGCTGCATGGAAAACATGATGCAGCTTCTCTGGTAAGGTAGTGCCATGAAAACCAGTCATGTGAGCTAGGGAGAAGGAAATCAAGATGTGGTGATTCCCAGTGCACTCTCAAGTAGCTGGCACGGGGGCAGGAGCATGCAAACACTCGGGTTCTTGCTCCTTCTAGGAGTTTACCATGCCACCAAATTATCCTCTTAATAGAAAGGAAATGCTAAAAGTGAGTGCAGCCATGTGCAAGCATCCCTGAAAGACATGGCCTGCTGGCACTTCTTTAAATCTGGCATTTAAAATTGCTCAGACAGATGGAATGAAAGTATGTAATAAAATGTGACATTTTATTTTATCATCTACATTTGTTAAGTGAATTCTTCTGATCTTTCCCACTTCCAGCAGCACTAACTGTGAGTCAGATTCTGACAATTTGCAGTTTGCAAAAACCAACTCCAGGGGTCAGACAGAAAAACAATAAGTAATAATTAATTAAAGGATACACATTCATCCACAGAGTCTGGTTATGGTGTGTGACAGCTCTGCCTAACAAAAAAAAAGACAATTCCAAAAGTCACAGCTTTTTAGGCAATGATTTGCAGAAGACTTCTCAGTGCCGTTTGTCTACTTTTTGGTCTTCCTTGTATATATATTTCTAAGTATGAAGGTTTTACTAGGAATCCAGAAGAAAAAAATATTTGTTTTCCTCTGTCTTCTAAGTTAGTTGCACTTGTTTGCTTTGGTGTGGCACACAGTACCTTCTCCTGGTCCTCTTCAAAGCACAGCTCCCTTAGATCCACATTCTCTCCCTCTGGGTGCTTCTCTCCCTCCTGCCCTGGACACACTCCCAGAGCCTCTGCAGAGCACAGGTACAGCTGGCAGCTCTCAGACTGCAGCAGATTGCCACACACGTTTCACTTCCCATTTTGTTGCTCAAGAGGAGCAAACCCTGAGGGTCAGCACTTTCAGCTTAGCATTGCTAATGAAAGGAGGTGAAAAAGTGACATGAGCACAGACCAGGCCCTGATCCTTTGCAAGATTGCCCCCCATCCGTCCTTTTGTGATTTGGTCAGGGACCTCAGCAGCCATTACATCACTTAATGTTCATTTACTGCTACATTGGGAATATTAAGCAGTAAATGATTGAAATTTAATTTGCAATTAAATTAAAAACAGCCTTCTCACTGCAAGAGAAATATCATTGAGAACTAACCTAGAATCTGACAGTATTTTGCAAACAGCTTTACTGTAGTTTATAGGTAACGCTTTTATAGGGCCTAGTCCTGACTTGCAATGAGTACTTGCTTCTGCTACAAATGCAAATAGCCTGCACCCTAGGACAGTAAAAATACCTGTGCAGAGGCAGATATTAATTCCACTGTGGCAGCAAGTAGGAGTTCCGACTTCAGGGCAAAAACTGCTGTGTTCATGCTTTCTCAAAACTGAAACATATCTGGGTCTTGAAAGGTAACAATCTAAGGATTGCAGTGTTTACATAGATGCTTACACAAATGTCTGGAAACAACCATAAACTACTAAAACTTGTCACTTTTTTATTTCTGGCATCAATTTTTCCATCTGGCATCCAATTTTTCCAAAGTAGCCAAGAAAATACTGTCACCTGCTTATGAGTTGTAGAAATGTGACCACCTGATTCCACCAGGTTTCAGACTCCTGGAAGCTCAGCCCCTCACTCCCCAAAGTGTGGTATCCCTCATCCATGTAAACAGAGAGAGGTTGGAACACTCAGGCAGCCACTGGTGGCTGACAAATATACAGCTGAATATAAATGGAGCCTCTGGTGTGCATGTCTTCAGTCCAGGATCAGTGCTGCAAAGGAAACCCTAGCACTGTTGTTGCTCTTGGTATCAGTGCTATCTCTGGCTATGCAGAATCATAGAGCCATAGAATGGTTTGGGTTGGAAGAAACCTTAGAGATCATCTAGTTCCAGCTCCCCTGCATGGGCAGGGACACCTTCCACCAGACCATGGTTCCCATCCAACCTGGCCTGGAACACTTCCAGGAATGGGGCATCCACAACTTTGGGCAACCTGTTTCAGGGCCTCACCACCCTCACAGAGAAGAATGTAAATCACATGTACTTTTAAGAAATGTGTAACTTGCACTGTTTGATGGTGCTGAGGAGCAAAGGCAGTAAGTGAATTAAGAGAGCACAACAGCCCACTGACTGTCATGTCCTTCCTTTCCAAGCAGTGTAAAAAATATTCACTTATTTGGTGGGTATTTTATTCTATATCAGAACTTATGAAGTGACCCTCGAGGAGCATTTTCAAGAAGCCACTTGCGAGTGGGGACATTTTCAGCAAGCACACCAAACACCACACAGGAAGAAGAGCTTCCATCAGGGGATGGTTGGATGAAAGTTGAGGTTTTGCCACTTGGCTTTTTGGTTGCACCTCTGAACAATACACAAACCAAGAATTATTTGCAAAAATTATTCAGTGACACATTTCAAATAATGAATATTTCAAGTGAATTATTATGGGCCATACTTGAATAGGAAAAGAAGCAAAATAGTTGATGAATTATTCATGCAGCTTTAGCACTGATGTAATAAATATTACATGGTGTCAGAGGGAAATGAAGAATTTTGAAATGAAGAAAGAAATTAACTACGAAGGAAAAGCACCTGAAAATTGGAGAAGGTGAATACAAAGATTTGAGATATGTGAATAATAATGAAGATACTTAAGAGGGGGAAATAAAAAGGGTGGCAACTCTGAGTCACTTCAAGAGGCAAAATACTCTTTCTCTTGAGTTCTTTCTCTACAGAGAATACACAAACTTCCCAAACCTCCTTCATCTCTGTCTAAAAAAAAAATGAGGGTAACAAAAGAAGATACCCTAGAGTCAGTCAGGTAGGAACATATCTAGATCTGGCTAAGGGAGTTACATGATCAGAGGTACTGATTTATAAAAGGATTGAAATGCAGAAAAATACCATTTTTAATATCAAACAATGTCTTTTTTATTTTGCAAAGTGACTTCTCAACAGCTTAATACTGAAGTAGGAGAACAGCACTGTGTATTTCTTAAGGACAGAATCCATAAGGCTTTTATTATGCTTTTGGTACACATTCAGCAGCTTTAGCTGCTGTGCCACTGATCATGTCTGAATGGTCAGTCAAATCTGCTTTGACATATTCTGTTTGGGAGCAACAGTGTTAATTCCAGGTTTGCACTTCTGCTCAGATGTGGTGTGTACAGATTCTCATTAGTCTTATCAGTTGACTCTTCATTTTAATATTCAAAAAACCCCATTTTTTAAATCCTATTTTTATGTGAGAGAGGAATTTAACCTTCTTTTTCTTCCAAATGCATTCATATTGACCTCTCCTTTACAACAGTAAATAGAAAATAGGAGAGAAGAAAGCAGCTTAAAAAAACCATCATATTCCAAACAGATTTTGAAACAAACTTTTTTTTTCTAAAGTAGAGATGGGGGCATGTTACACATTTTTTCCCTATTGACATTGGACTTGGTCTTCTTTTAACCTCAGGAGTTCCATATTAAGATGAAATGTTTTACGTTCATCATTTCCGTAAATGTCTCATTTACAAAATCTGTCATGGGCACACCAGTCGCCTCCTCATTGGACATTTACCAGCCTTGGCATATCAATCTATCTCTTGCACATCTGCTCAGAAAATGTAATTAGTTACACCCATATGCTGCAGAAGTACATGATAAAACTTAGGAAACAGAAAAGGCCGAGAGACTTGACAGCCTTTCTCCTTCCTACTGTGTGTATTTTGTTGAAGTCTTAGGAAACTGAGAAGCTTTTCTTGCCCTCTGCCACAGGGTGGGGATATCACTGTGTCCTAAGCAGCTTCCAGAGATAAAGCAAAGCAATGTCTAGTTTGTTCTAGCAGTGATCACTTTGGAACAGTAATTTATGGTTTAAAAATACATAGTATTCTCCAAACAGGCACACCTTCTTTTCCTGGTCATTAAAATATTATGAACATTTCCTTGCAAGGAAATGTTAGATAAGATGGACAGGAAGCCTCATCAGAAGTTTTGACATGGGAGTCCAAGATGAGAAGCTCTTGCTACAGCAGATGACACTCATATGCAGCAAGTATAGAAACTCTCAGCTTGTTGATCAGCTTTTTGTCAGCTCTGCTCAAGTTTGCTGGCAAGTGCCAAAGGAGAGAGGGACTTAAAATCCAATATGGAGCTCTGCCTCAGCAACCAAACGTTGGTTCAATGGCACCTTTGTGCCACTGGCTTGTGGATAGAACTATTCCATGTTCACCAGTGCTCAGCCCCTGCATACACTGGACATGTCTCTGCAAAGGGGACGAGCAGAGGGCTGGTGTAACTCCCTTGGACTTCATTCAGGTTCCTTTTTTTCACTCAGCAATACTAATTACCTTGCTACAGATACTAAAACAGAGCTGTTACAACTGTGATTTATCCATTGATCGCAGCTTCTTCAAAGTTCACCCCAAAAAATGAAATGTACTCTGGATAGTTCCATCTCCATGACATGGGATTTGCAGCTTTTCTCAAGATCTGGTGTAATGAAACATTAGTTAAGTTTTTCACAGATAGTAAATTATCAACCTCAGTTGGTGGCGTGTTTAAAACCCAAGATTACACTTCAATTCTCAACGGATCTGAGCTTTCAACAGGACCTCACAGTGTGGATCAGAAGCCACTGGCCACTAGTTATAGAATACAGAACAAAACAAATTCTGTAAAGGCTGAATTCTGTCAACTCTGTTTTCATGTTTCTTACTGAAATCCAAGACAATGTGTTACTGTTCACTACATTAACAAAGTCATGGTGATGTGGCATTACAGAAACACCATTTTAAGGTCATCTCTGACATACCACATTTAGCTGTGTATGTTGTTTCATGGCTCTATATTTTTCTTAAAAAAAACCCCAAACCCACTTTCAAATTATTAGCATTCTTTTACTTCAGTAGGGGGTTCAAAATCAAAGCTGCTGCACCTCCAGCCTCCACCTTTTCTTTTAGCATTAACTGGGAAAAAAGAAAAGCTTTCATAATTACAGAGATTTAGCTTTCTTTATAAACTTGCTATTTTAAGATCTGTTTACAAGATGATAATATGAAACATCATTCAAAAACAGTGTGAATTGATTACATTCTTCTGAAGAACATGTAGCAGTAGAATATGCATTTGTAACTGTTTTCTACAGCCCTATAATTAAGATTTTTTTGCTTCCCTTCTAAATACATTGCCATTGCTGAAGAACAGCTGAGATAAATTAAATGAAACAAATGGAAAATGCTGCCCCCTCCCCCCAGAAATCACCTTCCAACCTTTTAGAAAAAGGTGGCAGAACGACTGTGGTCAGTGCCAAACCTAGGAGTAAGTCAAGACAGTGATTATAGTTTTCTGCTTCTGTTTCTTTTCAATGAGCAAATTCTCCTCAAACACTGTTAATAATTTGAATGTTGATCAGTTGGGAGACAGTCTTTGGTCTCTTCATTAATTTCCATGGGTCCTGGATCACAGCATTGTGATGGTGTAGTCAGCAATCATACTGGGAATGTTCAGGTATCTCAGAATGACTGAAGAAACCCAAAAACCCAAGAAACACCATATAAATACATTTGAATGCTGAGAATTACCCAGAGATTCATTTCTGCTCTGATCTTGCATTTTTTTAAAACTAAAAATAATACCAATAAATTAGTAAAATATCTGTACCACAAAAAATGAATTAGAATAATCTAACATCTGGATTCATGTTATTGGAGAGGGACTCTGAAGAATAATCTTCAAAACCCTGCAGTGTATTTGTTCTGAATAAATACTTTTGATAAATGAGATGACATATTACAAAGCAGAGATGAAAAAGTACTTTTTTCCATAAAGGTCTTCCAGAAGACAAACACTTCTAAGGGCAAATGAACATGTATAGCAATATCATTGATGAACTTTATCAAATTGCAGATGATTTTCCAGGCATGGAAGCCAATTCTCATGGCAACCCTCACAAACTTTACATACACATTCAGTGTAGGTAGCAACCCATATAATGTAGGACCATTTCAAGTTAAATGTTAAAAACTAAGCTAAATATAATTTAAACCATGAAAGCAAATATCCTTCTAATTGTATCCAAGGTATTCTTTTCCTTCCATCCTATTTTCTGATTTTCTATTTTCTGAAATCTATGTCTAGATTGCAATCCAAGTGACAGATGCCAGTTATCTTT
>JAYDZK010000006.1:18571067-18599630 GCA_034509185.1 Euphonia xanthogaster | reverse complement strand
TAAGAGATAAAGTGCAGTTCCTCCTTTTGCTCCTCAGCATCTCTGGGCAGTGGGGTGGCCAGGAGACAGGGATTGTCCTTGCCCAGCGTGTGCCTGGCTCCCAGCCCTGCACACCCTGCTCTGTGCCACCTCCTCAGGCAGAGCACTGTGCACTCTGTCCTAGCATGGCTGTAAAAGTCCTTATTAAACCCGGGCCAGGTGCTCAGTGCATGAGCAGGAACCAGGGCCTGAAGTGCCTTTACAGCCATTATGGAAAGGGGAAAAATAGGGGATGTCTTCTATTGGCATCTCTGCATTTTAACCAGATAGGTTTTTTCAGTTTGGTTATGAGAACCTGGCTGAGACTTGCCAGGTTGACCCAGTATTGCCATTCTGTATTAGATATTCCGGATAGGGATGATGATCATCTGTACTGGGAGACTCTCTGCTTCAGCAGAAAGTCACACATGAAGAAAAGGCTAATAGAAATAAAATGTTCTAGGTTCAGCTTGTAGCAGGAGTGTATTTCTTCTTGAACCTCCACTTTCTGGTATTCAGAGTGTTACTGCTGTCTGTCTTGTTGCAATCCTGTTTATAGAACTGTACATTACAGAGAAATTAGGAGCTAAAAACAGCAGGCTAAGTTGAGTATTAATAAATGCAAATAAATGCTCACTGGGGAAAAGCCAATTCTCCTATATATACACACTGATTGATATTAAATTATTCAGTAACCTTCAGAAGAGCTCTGTGGACAGTTCTGTGGAATGGCAGCTCAGCATTCAGTGGTACTTCAAAAAATAAATTAGGAATATGATGACAAAAATCAAAGCATAATTATGACAACACGTACATTTCTGGTGTGTCTGCATTTGGTTGCAGCGGAACTAGAAAATACAGAGAAAAGCAGTAACAACGAGCACAGATGTGAAGTGCCTTTTGTACAATGTGTTATTAAGCTATGGCTTTTCCTCTGGGAAAACAGGCAATACTTGGAAAACACGCTAGAGGTCTGTACATTCTTGAGTGGCACAGGGAAGACACATAGGAAAGAGTTGCTCATCTCTTCTCACAATTTAACAGGCAGAAGGTGTTACTCGAAGTTGTTGGGCAGCTGGTTTAGGGGATCACAAAATTAATTGATTTTTCCTTCCTATTAAGTTGTGGAATTCATTGATATTCATCATGGTAAATCCTGTGAGTTTAGATGAAAAAAAAAAGAAAGGGAAAGCCATTAAGGCTATTAAGCATAGTGATAGTATTGATAGAAGCTCTGATGTTAAAAAAAGCATCAGGAAGGTACAGTGGGAAAAGTGCACAGTCCAGCCACGTTGTTCTTCCCTTCCTCCTGCAAGGATCCACTGCCAGCATGGCTGGAGAAGAGCCTGTGAGGCACAGCCCTTCAGCACTGCACTGCCCTCTGAGCACAGACTCACCTCTGCACGGGGAGCTGTCCACATTGGGAGAGATTCATGCCCCCTGCAGGATTTCAGGAGCACCTTAACTGACACTTCATAGATGAAAAAAGAGAGCTGAGCTTTCACTGCTACTTCATGCGGGCAGCATAAGAGCACTTTCCCTAGCAATGCTGAAAAGGTCATGCTGGTATTCCAGGTCTTATTTGCAGTATGCATTTTTTAAGATCAAAACCACAAAATCCTTGCCCAGCTTATACAGGTCCACAGCCACCCAGGAGCAGCCACGTGCTCTGGAATTGTCCCCTGCAGCCATTAGGAGAATGACCAGAGCAAGCTCACAAAATGCCACCACAAAAGGTGCAGATGATGGCTGAAGCCTTGCTCTTCTGCAAGGCCACAGCCCTGGTTAGGCAGTCTCTGATTCCTGGACCTCATTTTTCCATATAAAACCTGTGGCTTTCTCAGACCTTAACCACCAGAGAGAAGTGCAGAAACTACAGCTGCAGACTGGAGGACCTACTGGGTGGAATAATTCAGTGACTGGAAGACTTTATTGCATATTGCATGAGTGAATCAGCTGATCATTTTAATGCAAATCTCTTATTTTCTTAACCCTTCCTCTTCCACACTAAAGAGGAAAGAAGGTGAGGATTACAGGAGTGTCAGCCATGGGAGCAGGTTTCACCCTGCAAACTCCAAATGGAAGTTCTTGTGTTGGCAGGATCAGTGCTGTGACTAATGGTATCACTGTACAGTCTGTTTCGTGAACTGTCACTTTTTTCTTTATCCTATTAAAAATGTCCAATTGAAGATGTCTAATAAACATCTAAATAATGCAAACTGAAAACTGAATTTTAGTTTAGTTAAAGCAGCAGTAATCTCACAGAACGTGTTTGGCATCTTTATGTCCTGTGTTGCCATTGGGCAACTAGAAAGATCTATTAAAATAATACTAAAGTACTAGTCCTTGAGGACTACGTGACATAATTCTGTAAGTACAAGAAATTACTTAAGAAAGAGAATCTAAGAAGCATGCTAAAATACCAAAATACCAAAATACTTCTAGAAAAGACAAGGATACAGACTGATGACAAACTTTCCTTATTCAGCTTTTTATTAAAATGGAGCTATTTTTACATATTTAAAATACTTTATATCAAAATTACACAATATTTATGAAAACAATTGTATGCAAATGCATAAAAATATGTAAAATCAGAGCTAAGCAATATAAAGCAATATATAGCATGTTTCAAAATGTATTTCAGGACTAGAATACCTGAGTGCACAATAAGCTGGTTTCCTGCATTTCACTGATTTTAACAGTTAAATTTAATAATGTATCTGATCTCATATAAAGCACTTTGGTTGGGAGAAACTGCATGGAAAAGGCAGAGATCAAGCAGAGATATTACTCATGGCCTGTCTTCAGAATCTTCATCCACATGAAGATCCACTGTTTGAGATGCTAGGAAGGACTCCCACGTAGCAAGGCACTTAAAAAAACCAAACACATACATATGAGTACAGCAGAGAGACTTCTGTGAACTGTTAGCCAAGGAGAAGAAGAATAAAAAAAAGTAGCAGAATACACACACATTGTCACAAGCTGCTTTTGTAGGACCATGGTAAGAGCAAAACACGGTTTCCTAGGCAGCTCAGTATATGCAAAATGTTAGCTAACATGCTGAGTGAGCTGTAAAGGTCAATTTTACATAATGACAGGCACACACTGTGAGCACTGTAATTGTATGTTGTAGCATGGAAGATGCTAACATTAATTATGCTCTTCTTTAATCTCTTCCTTTAGTTACAGGCAAAGATCTCTTCCAAATAGAAAGCACATTGTCAGGCACCGTTCCCTTGTAATCTCTGTGGATTCCTAATGTATACCCAATTTTCCTTCCAAGTTAAATGAAACATTTTTTTTTTTTCTAAATAAGGAGAGAATTCATTTCTCCCCAGAGTGATGGGAAAGAAATAGAACCAGAAAGGCAGAGGCTGGGAGTAGGGAAATTGTTATCCTTACAAGTGGTGTTTCTCGCCTTATGGAAAAATGTATTTACAATTGTAAAAACTATTTTTTTTTTATCTGAAGCATCAATTCTGCAGGCAGTAAAATGAAAAAATCAGAAAACCAACAAAACCTCCCAATTACTTTGGTTCAATTTAGCTTAAATGAATGTTGGCAGCTTGGCAAGCCATTCTAAATCATAAATTATTGTTGAGAGCCATGTCACAAGGTAACCTGCAGTGAGTTGATGCTTGTTACCCAAAGCATCAGGTTTCTACTATTTCAAGTCTGTCAGTAGAACAGGACAGGCAAATTGCTGCAGTAATTTCCTTGTTCTGATGCTATTGGAAAAAAGCCCTTAAAATGGAAATGTTCTTACAAAATTTTGACTTATACATTCATACCTATTGTTCTTGACAATGCAGCTGATTTACTACTTCCTCTACACAGTTGTTTTTCCATGATGAATCTTTATTATGCACCATAAATAAGTTTTCTGAAATTTCCCAGGAAACATATATTAAAACCTGGACAGCACACTCCATTTACCTGAACTTTGAATTAAATCAGTCCCCTGAAAACAGTGTTATTTCCTAACTGAAATCTTTTGCCATCAACTATTCAAGCCACAGCAACCTGCTAAGCCCAGTGCACTGAAACACCTTGTGTCCATCTGTCATTGCTTAGGAGACATGAAAATGACCCTGCCTGAACTTAACTCCTAACTCCATTAGAGTTACCATTAGGAGCCACCTAACTCCATTAGACACTTCTTGTGGATGACTTCCAAACTCTGCCATGAAATATGGAGATTTAATCATACCACACTGAAGAGCAAGGTCCTGGTATAACTGCATGTCTGTGTGTAAGCAGATGAGTGGGAGGATCTGATAAAGTTAAATATAAGCTCAAAGAGAAAAACAAAGAATACACACAGGACAACTGGAGCTGGGGGAATCCATGATGATTTAAGGATACAGAACCAGGGGAACCCATAAAATTAAGGGGGAAAAAAGTAAAAAGAAAAAGGAAAAACAAGCAGTAGCTTTGTCTCTAAAGACATAAGAAAGTAGAACAAGTGGGTCTGCAAGAAAATGAGAGCAGTTAAAACAGCCAACTGAATGAAAAGATCACAAAGAAAAAGCATGAGCTTATTTTTGCACAGGTTTTTGGCTATTATCAGGCACGAGATTATTCCTGTTATTCACATTTTGTTCCCTAGACTACAGATACCATGAATTTACTGCCCCAGTCTTTCTCTTCAGATCTTGCTGACAAAAGCCCCAAGTAACTTCTGCTGCTCTTGCACACAACATCATTATGCTACTGTTCAGAGTGTATCTAAGGTCTGAATTATTGTGAAAAGAGAGGACCAGCAGGGTAAGATTCATGTGGAAATCTGCTTTCTTCATTGACTTTTTGGAGAAATATTATTTTGAAATGGTACACCAGGGAGAAACAGTGAAGATACTGCCAGCCTGAACAGTGAACTACAAGTGTTGAAAACTGATTTCTGATTTAAAAGGTCTTTTTGACCTTTTGTATAAAGCCTTAAAGTTTGATCACTAGATTCTCCCCTACTTCATGTGACACTGTGGCAGCTGAATCTATCTGAGAGGCTTGAGCTGGAACGTGGCCTCTTGGTTTTGAAATGTCAGTGAGGCAGCTGCTAGCCATGTGTCTTCACTCAAACTCCTCATGTGGCACTAAAACTCCTCAATTTCTGTTTGTTAGAGCCCAGCCTGGATCACCATCCTAGAAAGCTGCAAGGCACAGCTGTTTTTCTAAGCTTTTTTTTAGGCAAGAAAACATCACTTTTTCTTGAAGAGTCTTTCATTGGCAATGACAGAATTTTTTTCTGAACCACAGTTTAATTGAATTATCATATAAGTCCAAGTTTTGTTATTCCATAATTTCAGTAATGTGAATTAAAATACATGTATCAGCATTGGCTGCAATTCAAAAATGGCTTTGTGTTACCTTTGCAACACTGAGCCAAGCTGCACATGTTAAAATGCAATCATAATCTATTGCTTAACCAGATAGATACGATCTACTGAAGTCTGTCCAGACAAAGATGCAAAGCATTTTTTCCACACAAGTTATTCAGCTTATAATTTATCCCTGTTTATATAACCAAAACACATTTTTCAAAATGTAAGAGCAATGGTGGCTCATTTCACTGTCAGACATCACAGTGCTCCTACAGCTGACAAATTTTATAATTAACCACGCCAAAACAAAACTAGGTCCTTGTGCCTTAGGCTCAAGCTTTTCACATTGTGAAGCACATTATGAACTGCATAAACGACATTTTGTTAGTGATGTATACTTCAACATTATTACTGAATGATTTTACTCCATTCTCCTGGGAGGTTGAAAATGGAGATCAAAATAGAGGATCAGCCAGTTTTCACAAAGGAGACAAGAAGGAAGAAAAAACCCAGAAAATCCAAACTGAGGAAATTAAATGTGTTTGCACAGGATTGAAATTCATAATCCAATTACTCGTAAAAGCCCAATGGAAAACATAAAAAGCTTAAATACACAAAATGAAATAGCAAGAACTTAAATAAGGCTACTTTACCTAAAATATTCTGATTACTACCGGAGGACACATATCTACTCTGCAACATCATTCTTAGAAAAAGCAGCAAAAAGTTTTTCATGTAGTACAATGAAAAAGGAGCTATAACAATAGAACATGTAGTAAGGATGCTAGCAGAAGCAGTGTGTCATATGCCATGAGTGTTTCTGTTCCAGTTCCCAGTTATCCATGTCTGATACCTTAAAAATAGCATTCATGATGGAACTTTTTGGAGTAGAATCTGAAGTCTTGTTTGTGTCTGAGAGAAACAGAAAGTATTTTCATGATTTCTGTGTGCAGGGGAACAAAAACTAGACTGCACAGAAATAGTAATTCTCACTCCATAAAACATTTCCTGAAATTATTTAAAAAAAATTTTAAAGGTTTAAGTGAATGAAGGTTTAAAGATGGATCTGCCTTTGAAACAACATGCAAAGGGAAAAAATGGGCTCAGATGGGGGAGCTTTTGAAAATCTCGTGAAGTTTGGTATCTGAACTCCCAGGTGTGGCTAAGGTAGGATGTGATCAACACACAGGAGCAGCCAACTTTCTGCTACATGACCAAATGGCTGCTTAAATGCATCACTACAGAGGCTCTAGGGCAAATAAGAAATCTCATCTATTTTTCTAGAGCTTTTACAAGACCGAGAGGTACATAAGGGCTTTGGAGTTAGAGGGAAGTTGCCGTAATGGGGAACAAGTATTGCTTGGCCCTAATGAAGCTTTTGGATCAATTTATGCCTGTACAAAAATGTAGGTCACAGAAATATACTAAATTGTGTTTGAAACACTTAAGAAAATCAGGAAATTATTTATATTTTTGAAAAAATAGCAAGGTGTGCCAATACCAACAAGAATCTGACTATATCAAAGGTAACTGATTTTCTGATTAAGATGCAAGGGTTTAACAGGATTCATTTCACATATGATAAATAAAATCAAATGCTATGCTTTAAAACAAAGGTTCATCCATGCTCAAGAAAAAACAGATTCTTTCAATGCCAAAATTAACTATTGTCCCATTTTAAGAAAAACCACCAATCTGTTTGCATTTCCTGGAGTACCCAACAAGCAGTGGAAATGCAGACTCTGGTATATTTTCTGGATTTACAATGTATAATTAGTCTTTGGGTTGGGCTATAAAACCTAGCCATTTATTCTGGTGGCTTTTCTGAAAAGAATAGGTTACCAAAATTCATTGGCTGCATATGTACTAACTATACTAAACACATGAGAAAAAGTGAAAAATTTAGCATATGTCTAATTGCTTCTATTCTTTGAAGCCAGAGTTCAACAATGCCTGGTTTGGTTCTGCTAGTCTGCAGCAGCAACACTTCAAACCTGCCAGCTAAGTAACACTGCCAGCACCACCACTAATTCTGTATCCTGCTTTGGGTTTAGTGATGCTGCATCTTTAGAATACCTATTTCTAAATTAATGAAAATATACATGGTGACACTCAGTTTCTCAGATGAAAGCTCCACCCTGTGGACAGTTTGTGATTCCAGCTGTTTGGCAGATACCTCTTCTGGACTAAGCTGTCAGACAATGGTGCCATGCCTAAGGCCCGATGAAAAGGAATAAAATAAATGGTATAGTGCTAACACATGCTGAATCAATGCTATTTACTGCAGAAATAGGAGTAAATTGATGAACTTTTAAAAACTAAAACCTTTTCATTTTGTTTCAGAAAGACCTCCTTATTCCAACAACGCATTTACTGTTATTGTAAGTACAATATTATTTTGGATTTAAGACTTTGTGGAATACGGAGAGACTTAAGGATGTATTCAACTCTTTCCCACAGGAAAGGAAGTACAGAAGTGTATGAACCACTGAGACCAGCTCCAGGAATACCAAATGATTGGTCAGTCATGGTAATTCTTAGCTCCTTAATGATTTTAAATATATTATAACAAAGCTGGCACATTATCACTTGAAAGTTTCATTTTCACAGGCCTGCACAGGAGCACCCTGTAAATCTGCAACACTGGGCTTTCAGTCACGTCTTTGTTAGCACAGCATTGAGAGACACAAAGCAGCTGTAGAAACAAAGGAACACTTCTTATCCAAGTTTAATACATGCAGATAGCCAGTGAACTGGAAGACTACAAGAATAACTTTTAAATTGTAAATCTGGAGAAACATAATTACAGGTAACACTTTGGAGTAACATTTATTTCATGTGAACATTAATTCAGCTTAAGGATGAGATACTCTTTTATGCTAGCTAAGTGATGCTTGACAAGTTGACAGCGCAATCCATAGGCAACTACAATTAAGGTAAAACCCAAACAAAGGTAAGGCCATATTCTTTGCCCATTGTGACAAAGATGAAATGACATTTTGGAAATTCTAATGTATTTTGACATGCTGCTGGGTTGTTTTTGACCATAATGGCTTGGGTTTATACAGTTTTGAAGGGCTGCAATCTTGTATTTTCTGATGGCTGCAGCAGCCACCAGAAAATACAAGATTGCCTTTCTCTCAGTACTTTGTGGTTCCCAAAATTTAAGGGCTGCAGAGAATGGCTGTGAACAGAAATGACTCCTCCTCTGGTTGTGTGCCTGGGAAATGCTGTCAGCAAGAGGAATAATGAGAAGCACAGTGAAATGCTGCTGTAGAGAAGAGAATGGGACACTGCTCGTGGAGAGGCACAAATAGTTTAACTGAGGGGTGGAGGAAGTTGTGGAAAGGATGAAAAGCAGGTAGCCACTAAGTTAGAAAGCAGGAGATGATTCCTCATAGGAGCTGGACAGAAGAACTGGGCGACTGAATCACATTCACAGCTTCCATGATGCCTGGGAAAATACACAGATCGTACTTTGGGGAAGAGGCAGGAAATAACATGAGGGATGTTACAGCAAGAAAAGGCTTAGTAAGCATCAAATGGTGCATCCAAAGTCTGAATGAGTAACTTCAGACGTGAAAGAATGCTAATGAAGCAAGTAATAACTGAACAAGTAAAAAACACAGTAACAGACACTGTGTGCATGAATTTAATGAGTAGGACTCAAACTATTACATTTAAGGTTGGATTCTCTTTCCTACTGAAAGGATAAAAATAATATTCTGCTTCTCAGGTTCTTGAGATTCCCTTCCTGAAGTTTCACTCCCAAACAGCAGGAGCAGATGCCAGAGCTTCTTTTCCTGCTGCTTTCTGGAATACACACTTGTAGTTTGAGATACATGGGCCTCTGACATGAATCAGTAATCACTTCTCTAATAATTAACCATCACCATTAACCATGGGTCTTAAATAAACGATTTTTAGGTGAAAACTCCCAATCAAATTATTAAATTTATCAAGTTCTTTTGAATATCATGATTAGATAATGATTTTCTGATAAAATAGAAAGAAATTGGTAAGCTCTTACTTTGCAAACAAGGAGTGAGTTAGCACAATGTTCCTTATTATTGCAACTGCTGTACAAAGATAAGGTGCTTTTTCTAAAATGTATGTCTACAAAGATGTAACAGCAAAACCATTTAATGAAAATTTCATTATTCAAGAAAAGCACCAACAAAAGATTGTGCCTCAGTATAAACCAAGTTGTCTGGTATTTCAGAGGCTATTTTAAGAAGAACCTTGGGCAGTTACAGAGAAAGCTGAATAATTTTCTACAGTTTGTGGCTTAAGAACAGTAATTTTATGTACAATATGTGCTTTGGTGCTCAGGATTAAACTTCTAATTCAGCAAAAAACTATTTCTAGACAGGAAAAAGAACCAAATAGTTATTTTTGTATTTTAGCTAATCATTCACAAAGAAAATATTCTAATATATTCAGCATTGTTTTAACATACATATTGCTGCTATAGAAGTCAGAGACCATCAATAAATGAAGACAATGTTAGAGGAAGCCAAAAGCTTACTGCCTGATTTCTGAAAATATTTTGATCTTAATATGTAACAACAGATTGTCAATGTCCATGCATCTCACAGACTGCATGTTAATTAATTAGACTTGATGATCAAGAGCTCTGTCTTTTCAATTATGTTTTAACAAAATGATTTGTAAAATCAGAGCACTGCCATTGGCTAATGTGCAGTCCATAAAAGGCTCAGACTACAGGACTGAAGTTACAGATACCAAATATATCTGTGAAAATGACTAATTTATGATTAATAGATGGCTCAGTGCATTCCTTTTTTTCCCCAAAAGTAAGGAGAAATTATTTTTAAAACTTCAAGACATCTGGGATATTTTCAAAATGTGCATTTCAATCAACATTGTGTTCTCCATGAGGAAACTTCAGAGAATGCTTAAGGTATTTTGATATATGTTTTCAAATTCTTCTTCCTAGCATATATTCTTGGAAATTCTTACCAAGAATATTACCTGAGGCATTTGAGCAGAAAATAAAAATCTGATGGAATCACATTTAAAGGTTTTCCTCATACAGGTCTGAATGTTCCAGAGGGCTTCTTCAAGCTCTCACAGCAAAATATTTCCAAACTGAAACACAGCAGCTGACATTGAACCAAAAATCATGTTCCAAGTTGTTTTGGTTAGTAAAACAAGAGTGCCCTCTGTCGATGATGAACTCAGGATCAACAACTTGGGCACAATAAAATATATTCTGATTGAAATCTGTCAAATTAAGGATAACTGCCCCACTATTCCCACAGAAACTGATTCCAAAGTTATCAAATGTTTGAACTAAAATGGAAAAATTCCTCCCTACAGAGAACCCATGGACTCCTTCACTGAAATAATGAAAAAATAACATTTTTGTGAGAAAGTTTTACCTCTTCATAATAACGGAGATTATTCTCAGCCACATTCATAAATGTTGATCTCATATCCCACTGCATGTTCTGCTTCCACCTGTCCCAATCCGCTTTCAGAGCATTATTGGCACGTTCAACTTTGTCTTCAAGTTTCCCAATCTCTTCTGAGAACTAAATATTAATTTTAAACATTAAAAAAAATTAGGAAAATCACCATTTCCAAAATTATTTAAATGAATTGACTTTGTAGTGGAGATGAAGAGAACTGCAGAATCAAGGTTGATATTTACCTTAGCAAAAAAAGTCTTTCCCCAGGGATAAATTTAAAATTAATTCTTAATTAATAACTCACTACAATTTCTGAAATATTAATAACAGAAAATATAGACCAGAATGAAAGTGTTCCTGGAAATATATTTTTTCACTGAGAGAAGTTATAGACTCTGGCACCTCTTAACTAGCACTTGACATTATTGCATCAAAAAAGAAATATATAGAGGGCTTTACTGAAGCAGAATCAATTGTACAAATTAGATTTGGCAAGGAAAAATGAGAAAATCCTGTCAGAATCTTTGATAACAGGAGAAAACAGAATGGGGAGAAGACAGCAGAAATCCAAATTACAAACTTTCTGATTTCTTGCCTGTCACATTACCATCTTTTCTTGTGGAACTGTGTATGACCATATGAGGGAAAAAGAAATACAGAAGCAGAGAAAGAAATTAAATGAATGGACTTCTACAGAGAAGAAAGTCTTTCCCAGCAGTTCAGGACCCAAAACTTTGAGGGCTACTCTACAGACATTGCTTGCTTCTAATTACTGTAAATGCACAAGCTGACTTGCCAGCTAATGGGAGTAAGTGGAGAGCAGGCCTGTCTTTAATGAGTTTTTCTGGTCTTAGTAATTTGGTTACCCATTGTCATTTACTCATCAGCTGTGCCTGTTCTGGCTGGCACCAGGTCACAGAACGAGGCAGATCTCCTGTGGCTACAGTGCAAAATCCCCTGCTGGGACTGCAGAGCCACTGTCTGCAGCAGGAGGGAAGGCAGGCACAAACACCACCAAAATAAGGAACATCAACCAGGAAAACTTAATTCCTTGAATCGCTTCTATTGCAACTCAGGCTCCATACTCTTCTTTGTCCTTATATTCTGCCATAAAGCAAATAGTTTCCTCCTTATACCACACCTGTGAAAAGTTGGATAGCTACTTTCGCTTCCTGCAGAGCTGGTGTTTTCTTTGATAGGAAGTTCAGGATTCCAGGACTAACTCCCAGGATTTTAAAGGAAGGCTTATGCTCCTGGTAGAACACAGAAACCTCAGAACTCAGAGCAAGACATGGAAAGTCTGGGTGCACAGCCTCCAGCTTGGACCATGCAGGGGAGGACAGTGATCGAGTGCAACAGCAGTGATGCTGCCATCAAACACAAACTGAATCATCCAACACTGCCTGAAAGAGTCAAAGAACCTGGATCCCATTCAGCTCTTAAAGAAGCCAAGAACTCCTTAGCTAGTAAAACTGACAATTTCATCTGAATCGATGTTACCCACAGTCAATAACAAACATTTTTAGTTAGATTTGATTTTCACACTGATTTTCTTTGCCACGCTTCTAGGTTAATGACATACTGGTTATTAATGAGGAACAAAATGAAAAAAAAAAAATTCTACTTTACTGAAAAGCCCAAGTTCAGTTATCTGGCCAAACCACTAATCAAGTTACAGACAAGGATAATTTCAACTATTAACACTGCATTCAAAATGAAAAGGCTACTCCAAAGCTTAAATGTGGAGGGATTACCTTTAAAGGAATTACAGACAACTGGATTTGGTATTTTGACCATGTTCCATGCTAATTGCCTTTCCTTCAAATACCAAAAAATGAATCCACACAGAATACTGAAAGTGATGACATTTTAAAGATGATTTAGAGTAGGAAAGGCAGTTGAATCCACTCTCTGCTTTTGCAAAAAAAGAAGTTCCTATGTAGTCTACACACATAAAGAACTTCTCTGACTTAGAAGTCTTGGCTGCAGCAGCTTTTCTTTACCTCGGTCTTTACAACTTTATAATTTTAAGTTATTTTACAGTTTGTTTTTGTCTAGCCTTTTCTAGGAACTACAAATTTCTTCCATACTGTAGTCAGAACATGATATGGACAGGCAGACTCTGTTATACAACTCTGCCTGGATATGCAGTTTAAACATCCCACTCTAAAGCCCCAAAGAAACCACATGTTGTATTAAGGCAGGGGTTGGACTTGCGGTCTAAAGGCAGCATTATGCCACATGTCACCATGTCAAGTAGACACATTCAAGGTCTACTTTTTCAAAACTGAAAAAACCCATCAATGCTACTCTCTTTAGCTGCCATGACAGCAGAAATTGGAGAAGAATGGCTTGGACTTAACAAAAACTAGATGTTTTTGTCCAAGGCAAAACACACCTAGTGTGTTCCACACTTACAAGGTGAAAATTGTTACAATTGATCCTGCAAATCAGGATTCTGAATCCATTTTCTTACATGGATCTCACTGAGGCAGCCAGTGTGAGAAATGAAATCTCCTACCAGTGATGGCCAGCACAGCACTCATCAGACATGGGAGCAGAGCTCAGGAAGGTGGGAGCCAGGCATTGCTAGGGCAGATGCTGCCAGACATGGAGTGTGTGACTGTAGCCAAGGAGACATGGCCCAATAGCCAAATTACATGGTGACACAGTATTTTACTCCATCTCACTATGCAAAATAGCACGAATTTTTACCTGCTATGTGAATTAATCCTACAGCTAGGTGATACTAACCCTTTTTTAGCCTGGAGTTAAAACACAAAATATATTCAGAATGTAACAGATTCAGCATTTCATCTCCTTACTACTCAGTTTCAAGCCTGAACACTAGAATCCTTAAGCATTTAAATGCTTATCTTGCTCTGTCAGAGCACATTAATACCAACCTTTTTTCAGAATTATTATCAGCCCTAGTGGCAAGACTAAAACTGTTAAAAATGCCCAAACCATAGAGGGATACACTAGCACTGCTGTGTAACCTTCAGGGTGGAGAGAGGGAATCATGGAGCAGCATATGCCACTATCTTTCCAGCCACAGCTCTGGAGGTAAGAAATGTCTAGATTAGCAGGAGGGTACCAAAGTCAGGCCCAATCTCTCTGTCAGAGCCTGCATCCAAAATCACAGTCTTCAAGCCATCCATACCCTGAATAACTGCCTCCTTTGTGGACCAAATTTTGGAGTAGAAACCAAGGTTTTGGCTTTTGTAGCAGCACCAGAAGCAGCTTTCTAACACAGCTCAAGAAAACATTTTTTTTCCCAGCTGATTAGCCTAATGTCCCATAAGGTTTAATTTGCAATTTCAGCCTATTTCATCTGCACTGACCTTAGGGATGTTTTACATTCTTCTGCTGTACAACCTTGTGTTTGTTAAATCATTGGTCGTTTGCCACGACCAATGCTAAATATCTCACAGCCTTTTATCAGCTCTAATGACAGTCTGAAACTCCTTATCTGTGGTGGAAATGTACTTCAAATGAGATTAGGCTTCATGCCACTCACTGTCAGCAAAATTTCTGGCTACTAGATTGCACTGACAAGTTCAATCTGACATCTATGAGATCATTAGAAGCTACAGGAGTTCTGCTTAGGAATAGATATGTGCAAATACACACAAACTTGGTGTCTGAGACCCATTCCAACAACATACCTGTGTTATGACCACCTTTACTAAGAAATAAGTCTGGTTAGAAGTGTTGGAAAAATGCTTCAACACATAATAAAAATGAAAACACAGTAAAAAAATGACCAAGAAAATAGTTAAGTCACTCGAATGGTTAAAAATAGCAGTACACCATTCTCTGTTGCCAAACTATCCTTACTAGAAAAAGGCTTCAGCTTCTAATTAAGAAAAGGTCTTCAGGATACAGCTGCCACTCAATTAGAGAACACAGGATTTTATTATCAGATTAGACTAAGAGACATCTGTTTTACTGCTCTTCTGAGACTGTAAGAAGAACCAGATTCTCAAAAACAGGATTCTCTGAAATTAGTAAGAAATAGAGGGGTTAAAAAGATAAAACAATGATCTGAACACCTGGGGAATCAGAGTGTCCAAAGCCTTTACCAAACTGTAAATGCAGATATGGAAACATATACACAGTGAAAAAAATAAGTTTGGGCAAACTGATTTCAAAATCCTACTGGAAGCAAGTACAAACATCTCATGATAGAGTAAACCATCATCAGTATCAAATCAAAATGGTACGATCAGTACTATGCTAAAATAAAAATATTCCTTTTTTATTAGTAACAGTTCAGGAAAAGGAGTGCATGCACGATGTCTGAGAGCTCCATCGGATTATAAGAGGAAATGCATCCTGAAAAGACAGCACGTCCTGCCAGGCTATGGTGTCTTTTCTGCAGTAAACAAGAACGAGTCTGGCTGCTAAACAAGCTGTATGGAGCCGAGTTCATCTCTGAATGCACCTGCCATGCTACCCGACTCCCAGCCTAGGGGGCCTCTCCAACTCACCATCCTCTGTGCATTTTATAAGAGCTTCAGGCTTTAAACTAAGAAAAAAGGACAGGAGAAACAGCAAATAAAGTAGAAAAAGAAAGAAAAACAAATTACAGAACACAAAATTTCTGCTTCAGGAAAAAAGCCCCAAAACCAGAGATATTTACTTAATGTCCCACTCCAGTACATAGAGGCAAATTGTTATATAATATACCATAGTCATTGTAGATATCAGAGTTCCACAATATAGTCTTATTTATTCATCTCAGTGCCAAAAAAATCTAATTAAAATATGCATTTCAAGTGCCAAAAACTATCTAAACAGCTCATCTTTACATGGAAACTCATTAGAACAAGCCCAATAAAAAGTATCTGAAATGTTAAAGATTTTCTCCTTTGATGTACTAAAATGGTATTAGTAATTTTTAAATATTATTTACACTGTATAACACTTGGTGTTAATACTGTGCTAAAAGGACATTATTTAGACTGGAGAGTTTAACAATCAAAAATTTTAAAAATGCTAGTTCTCATCCCAGAGGTTGTTTTTAATTGGCTGCTGAGCCTTGCTGGTGGTTTTGGGGATGCCTGCCCCCATGGGGTACCAGTTAGAGTCTGACTTCACTAGAATGAATGAAAGTTTCATTCTGGAAGCAAAAAAAAAAAAAAATATTCCTGGACCCAACTAGAAAAAACAGAAACCTGTAAGAACAGAATGCAGAACATTTTCATTTAAATAAGTTGAATGAACAGTTTTGCTGATTCTAATCTCCGCCCCTACCTCTCCTACATCAATGAAGCAGCAGCTATGAGAGCACTGCAGCAATGGTTACTTTCTTTTAACTGCAAATGTGGAACAGAAAAACTAAAAATAAGTTGTGGTACAGTCTGTGTTGACAAAGGCCAGTGGTTGCCCACCATGACCAGCAGCCCAGCTACTGAAGTGCTGCTTCTTCCTGGTGATGGCCTTTGCCTGGCACAAGAGCCGCCAGAGGTGGAGACAGCCCCAGTCCCAGCCCGTGGCCTCAGAGGACAGCGTCCTTCTGCGCCTCTCCTGCTGCTACAATACAGCCTGGAAGAGTCTGGCTTTCTGAAAACACTTACCAGATCCTTCTCTGTCTTTTTATTGGCTAAAGCATCAACTTTGGAATCCAGCTCGCCTTGAATTTGGTCTCTCCTTTTCAAAACACCCTTAGTATGGAAGGGAAAAAAGAAAAAAAAAAGAAGTAAACTGCACCAAATTTTAGCTCTTTAAGAAAACCATCAAACAAGTTGGCTATTTGATAAACAAGATCAAAGAATGATACCATTTAATAATTTTTACATGATATTGTTTTATAAAAAAATTAAAATAATGAAGATTTATTTTTCCATACTTGTATTTTATCTTACAGGCTTTTCAATAATCTTACAAAAATCCAAAATCAGTGCCACAAGAATCTGCCATACACAATATCACTGCCAGTTGTATGAGCAGAAATGCTACAGGAGTTTACTTCGTATGAGCTTAATTTACAATATATTCATTTAAAAACAGCAACATGAATTTGCCAAATCTCATGAACAGAAGTATCTTCTTTGAGTAAAATTTACAGTATAAAGTAGAATGACTAGAAATAGTATATAAGGCATTATTGAAATTGTGACTTTAACCTTTAATATTATTTTGTAATTGCCAAATATAGTTCTGGTAAATCAGAAAAAAAATCAGAAAAATCAGATACAGTTATCATAAGAATGAAAGCTTTTCTACCATTAGTATATGTGCTTATTTTCAGCATATGTAATTTTTGAAACTATCTTGTCAAGTATTGGGTTTTTAGCATAATGTCAAAAAAATAATTAGAAAGGGGAAGCAATAATACTCCTTAAGCTACAAAACACAAACAGTATTACAGATTAAATTTCCATTTCCAATGCTCATTTGCTCTGAGACCTTGATGAAGCCTTACAAATGTCTCTTTGTCTTAGCTTCCTCATCTATAAAAGAACATTTAGGTATGCTTATCTTGGAGAAGTGTTGCAAGGCTTTAGTCTTTTTGAAAAAAAATCAGAAGCAGGACATATATAATTACAAATCTCAAAACCTTCTTTTACATTACCTTGCCACAACTGGTTTTACTGCTTCTTCTGCAGAGATGTTCAGTATTCACCTCTAGCATAGGGCATGTTGAAACAGCACAGGGCACAAGCAGCTCTACCTTTTCTAGCTCTCTTATTTGACTGAGTTCTCCCTGAAATCTTGACACTTTATCAAACATGATAGAATAATTTAAGAGCTTAATTTTCAAGTAATTTTCCAATGTTTCTTTTTGAAGAGGTAATCACTATAAAAACCTGGTAAATCTGACTTAGGGCTTTTCTGAGCAATAGATCAGCAATATAGATGAATTCTTATCAATACCTTGGAATCTTTCGGTTAGATAAATACAGAAAATGTTCATCTGGAAGCACAAAAGCAAAAAAATGTCTGGAACAGCTTTTCTTCATAATACAAATGTTTTCTCTTTTTTCCTATTTCTTTTGCCTCTTTTAAGACTTTTAATGAAAGCATGGCAACATTTATCACACATACACTTTAAATTACAAGACAAAACCAATTAACATTAAGATGCTACATCAACAAGTGCTGACTTCTAATTGCAAACAAAGGCACTACACTTTTAAAACATATTATTATACTTCTACAGCTTTTTTGTACAATACTTAATGGTACCTTGCCACAAAACCCACAAATAATTTTATGTGGACTCATAACTAATTAACACTGTAATTTGTACCCTGAGGGACAGCAGATTTGTTCTGTGGGTCAGTTAGGAAGGGGTTGGTCCAGATGTAAATATTTTAGATATGAATCCAACTCTTTTCCTAGTTACAGGCTGAACTTTCAACACTGGAAAATACAAGGATTGTATTGTATTGATCACACCTTGTTCTGCACATTTGCATGTGATCTTGGCAGCACTGCACCAAGGTCCCTGTGATGAGGGGTTAAACACACCTCTGAAAGGCTTACTAGTGGGTGACTTCCATAGGGTATTTTAGGTATTTTATTTTAGTGACTAGTATTTCCCTCTTCAAAGTGCAAGAGGGAAGTAGTAAGCAAAATAAAAATCCATGGTGAATGAAGGGAAAGGAACAGTTGCAGAACAGGAATGAGCTACTGAAGACTTCTCCCTTGGACAGGACCTCATGGCACCCTGATACTGTGTTGCAAGTGCTGCATCAAGAAAGGAACAAACAGGAAAAATTAATGTAGTGGGCAACAGTAAGGTGTGCAGGAAGAGCCAGGTAATCATCCTGGGGTTTGTCCCCAGAAATCTTTCTGTGCTCTGCACAAAACAGAATGCCTGAGAAAGGGTGACAGTGAATCAGGCTACAAAATAGAAGGCAATGGGCGGGCAGCATCTCCTCAATAGCATGAAGACTACAATTGCTTATGGGTAACAGACATGGAAATTCTGTAAAGCAAGTTTGGAAGTGGGGGAGAAGATGACCTGCAATTGCTAGGACAGTAATCTCCTCAGATCTTTAGCAAAGCAGTACCTACCTCCATCTACCAGAAAATAATGAGGACTGGGAGATACAGGACATTTTGTATGGCCCCTTTTTCTGTGAAGCTTGTTTTAAAGACAGCAGTCATTGCAGCAGGAATTCCTAAACCTCAGTAGCTAAGCCTTACTGAGAAAGTGGCAATACCCTGCAGAGTGACACCAAAGGCTCAGTTAACTTGGGTCTTGCTCTACTCATGGACTGTAAGACTCTTGCAGCCCCTACCCAGGAACCACTGCAGCAGGAGCTGGGTTCCCAGCAGTAACACAAGAACAGACTCTGCAGCTCACATTGCTCAAAACCTAGACAAAGAGGGGTTTGTACACATGTTCTGCTTTCTGTAGGCAGCCAAGTGGGAATTATGACATACTGAATTCAGTTACTTTATTATGTTGATTATCCATCAGCACTGACTGTATCAACTCTGGAGTCTGATTTTTTACATCCTCTCCAAGTGTAAGCAAAATACATACATAAGGGGAACTGAGAGCAGTAGCTTATGGCAAAGACTAACACATGCTTACATAATGGAGCAGGGACTGGAAGTTCCCAGCTGTTCAGGAAAAAGAAAACATATTTAGGAAGAGCTCCTAGAAAGGGAAAAACCTCTCCACTCCTTTTCCCACACACAATCTGTTACTCAATGAGTTCATATTTTGGCAGTGTCAGGGAAGGTCTTTCTCAACTGCTGTTTCCAAACCCTCACTGCTACAATGCAGAGCTCACTGAAGATGACAAAACTAGACACCCTAGCACAGCTACCCACGGCTGCCTGCCAGGCAAAACTATCAAGCTCTTCTTATTTGGGGCACCTCTTGCCCCTTCTAAATAATCTCTCAGATTAGCAAGAGAAACAGGACCAATCGGATTCCCCAATAATGAGCAGGTATCATATGCTGTGCATGCTTTGTATTGAGTAAATACAGGGACTGTGAAGTCATTTTCATCAGCTACAAATTCACTCCAGGACATGGTCACTGGACTAACCAAATTTTATACTGAGCCATACAGAGTCCTTCAGGAAACCTTACCATGAGAATCTCACTGTAGAGAACGTATTCATGCAGAATGGGCAGCAGGTGCTCTGAGAGCCCTGCCATTCTCTTCTCTGTAGCCCTGCAGCAGCGGTCGATGCAGCTGGCCAGGCCCTTCAGAGAGTCGCCTATGTCTTCTTCTGACGCCGACCACAGCGTGTGGATGGGGCCGTACTCCTTCATTTCATTGAAGTAGTCTTCAAAGGAACATACACACTTCATGAACAGAGCTCTGAGCTCTAAGTGCAACCTCGTATTTACTGTGAACCAAGCAAGAGACTGACACTAATTTAAAATTTGCTCAAATGACCAAGATAAGCAAACTCCAGTTCACTGTTTATGAATAAACGAATCAATTAATGTATTGTAGCTTTGAGGAATTTATCAGCAAAAATGCCCCAGACATTTCACAATGACACACATACTCAGGCAGACCTGAAGAGCTGCATTCAGACACCAATGACCTGCATGACCTTACATTGTCTTCATACAGAGCAACAGGAGCCACGGCAGTTGGTCTGACTTGCGACTTCTACTGCCCTGAATTCCTCTGCTTCTTGGTAACAGTAATGTTTCAGATACAGTTTCAGTCATTAAAACTAGAAGATTTTTGTTATGTCCCAAAAGCTCCAGAAGAAACACTGAAATTCCCTCAGCTCTGCAGGTATCTCCTTCAGTAGTTTTTATTAATTTAAATACAGAGATATCTTATTAATTACTTCTCTTACGTTTCTAGACCAAGTGATAATCCATAAACAGAGAAGGTCCACAAATCACTGTGCTATTTGGTAGGGCTAAACAAGGGCAAGCTGCAGTTACCAGGAGGAGACTGTGAACACATTGGTCATGCATTGAAAATGCAATTTTGTCACTACTAAATTTATAATGAAGAAATGTCCTAAGAAAGATGAAAGCAGTCGTGTGGCATAAAGAGTGTAATGTTTACTCTGAGATTATTTGGACCCCTCTATGGAAGATGTAATCAAGAACCCCATGTTAAGGTACTGCAAGCAGGAATGTTCTCTGTATCCCAGCTATCAACAATTCCTATTCACAACAGTGTGGCCCTGCACACAAGTGTTCTGACAAGTGTTGTTTGGAAAATCTAGAAAGAAGATATAACCTACAACATTTGGGAGCATGTCAAAATTCTTAAGCTTTTCCAAGAAACATTTCGGCACTGCTATCTTGAACCTACAAAGCTCAGACAGCTACTTTCACTGGAGGGAACAATGTCAATTGCTCCCTCCAGTGAAAGAGTTCCTACTCTTTTCATCAACATGTATTTTTCTTTTATAACACCCTTTCAGTGAAGACACACTGAGATCTGGTACTGCACAAGAAAGGTCAAGGATTCAGTTATTAACAGGATACAGCTCTTCAAATATATTTTACAGACAAGTAAATACTTCAAGTACTGCCCAGTGGAAATTCTACTGAACAGGCATAGTCTGAGATCAGGATCATCTCAGAATCTCAGGAAGGTCAATAACTTAGCATTTCAACTAGATGTGTGACTGCTCTTACTTAAGGAAAAAATTCAGATTAACCCATCCTTCTTGAGAAAACTCTAGTAGGCACAGCTTTCCATGAAAAAAATTATGGCCAACAGTAAAGCTATGAAAAAATTAAAATCTACTTTGTCAATGGAAAAAAGGTGCAGAACAAAACTAAACAAAGTTTAGAGACCTAGAATCAAGACAGCCTCGTGTCACGAGATTGCACAGAAAACTGTACATTCCCTTCAAAGTTAAAAACCAAAGGTCATGCAGCTTTCCAAAAAGCACATGTTAAAATATTATTCTAAGTTCCTTATAAGTAGCTGAATGATATGTTAAAACTCTTCCTATTAAAAAAATTAAAGGTCTGTCAAAAACATGACTAGAAGGAAAAAGACAATATAAACATCTCCCTTTTTCCTGGAAAGAGTATTTTGCTGTCCACAATGAAAACTAATTTACTTTTAAATTTCTTAAATCAGTAAAACTGATACAAATTTTGTACTTACCCCTTTCTTCCTTGTAAATCCTATGAGCTATTTTATCTAGTAAGTTTACTTTCTGACTAAATGTTTCCAAGTAATTGTTCATTTCTGTAAACATTTCAGGACGATTTTTAACTGCTCCTCTTACTGAGGATGCTACAGCTCTGACGGTCTGTCCCATCCTGCTCAGCAAACCAGGACCCTGCTTCTTGTGGGAGGAGAGTTCCTAAAGACAGAACAAGCTCTCTTTACTTCCAGGTACTTTTGTTAATTCTCTGAAAACTATAAATAAAAGCACACTTTTATTTTTCTTTTTTTTTTTTTAACAAAACTACATACATAAACCTCTGTCTTTTTAGTGTATAAATCTTATATTAATAGACCAGTGTCAGAACCCTCCCTGTCTTGTGCATTTATTAGCTAAGCCTTTCTGAGCAAACACAAGCATGCCATGTATGACAGTGTTGCAAGAGTGGTTGAAGATGGCAGAGAACCTTCAGCCCTTTGCTCCTCAGGGTGAGTTAGCTAGTTTGCAATTTAGCTTTTTGAACAGGAAAGCAGAGGTAATGATTGAAGAAATAAGTCTTTGAGAAAAGCAGATAATGCTCCTACTGGAGGAAGAATTCCATCTATTTTTTTAAACTTTTTTCTGTATGTTGCTAGAATAACTTTTGTTGAAATTCAGAGGCAGGCTTTTCTGCGTACAAAACTCTGATTTGCAACTGGATGCATTTTGCAACAATGCAACTGGAAAATCCTGTGTTTTTCTTTTATGAGATTAGTAAAACTTAAAAAAAAGAAAGAAGGAAAAGACATTTCCATGCCAAAACAATAATTAATTAATACCACTGTTTTACTCATAATCTTGGAAACTTACATGTGTACCAAAAAAAATATGAAGAGTTGAAATACTATGAATTTGCCACAAAAATCCAAAATGCAGTAACAAAAACAACTTTGGAAGGTACAGCAATATTTATGGTCATGTATATGATTACCAAAACCACAGAAGAAAAGGTTATCTTAGGTTATGAATATTCCACAAATCCCTGCCTGCTTCTGGCACTTCTGTAACAAGCCGTGGGATTACACTATGGAATACTGAACCAGGGAGGCTCCTGATATACCCTACTAACATAACATGTGGCTTCACATAACTGTAAATAAAAACAAAGTCATTTTACCCAGGCTTGTGCAGTAAGAAAAATTTTGAAGTCCTCATTAAAAGTTAAAGTTGGATGATCAGCAATACGGTTCAAAAATTTATGTAAAGCTTTTCTTCGAGTCTCAATGAATTCATCACTAAATCGTTCCACCATTCCCTTCATTATGAATTTTTCAGGCAATGGCTAAGGAAAAAAAAAGAAGAAATATATTGTATAATTCGCATAATATTCGGAGTATTATAACAGTTCTTCTGTTTAATAAAAAACATAGGTATACCTTGTAAAATCCACCATGCAACAACCCAAAAGCTATATAAAGTTATCATAGTCAACTAAGGTATACCATTTTTCTTGTAATATACAGCACAGAAGAACACAAGTACAACTAAGAAAGAACATAAATTACTGCAAATTAACCTAAGAAATACCTTTATGTGATTTTTGTCACATATATATAAAGCTAAGGAAAATAGGTTGGCTTAATATTTGCGAAATTTCAGAAGCTGAAGAAAGACCTCAAACATCTCTGTATAAAACTGGAGCCATCTTATAAACAAAGAAAAATAACTTAGGTTTTAGTAAACAAACAGGAATGATCAGTGTTGGATGTGCTTCTTCAAGTTTGCTCTTCAACCAAAGGAAATCCTGGTACCGTCTTCGGACTTCATATTCACTGGAGTCAAATTCACCACGGGTTGTCTGAAAACCAAAAGCAGAAAGAAAAGGCTCAGGTTAGAATACCAGGGAAAAAAAGTGTTAGATTTTGGAGAAAACTGAGTACTTGAGGGAATGCATACATTCTATTTGGTCTCTATTACAGTTTTGCTATTGCATTAAAGAACAATTATCAACTCCTTGAAGAGTTAACACATCCTATTTCAGCAAGAAATCAAAGTTCTAGGTGGGGTGGGGAGGGAAAGTGAGCACTAAGCTGCACTTTGTGCAGTGACATATAATGGTTATCTTACCACAATGTTTCCAAATTATTGCAATAATTACTTTAGTGTGGCATTTTTCTTTCAGCAATCACAGTTATGTTCGTTACTTTGAGGGCACTTCTCTTGAAGTGATTACTAATCTACAAGTGAGGAAAGTCCCTTTTTTAGCACTCTGAACAAAGCCCAAAGAGCTGACACACGTCCTTGGCACCTGGTGACATTACTCAATAATCCTCATATTCAAAACATGAAAACTTCAGCATATCACAGCAATAACACTTCCTGCACTGCTTAATGGATTCTATCATTGATTCCAGTTTTGCAGCCCCCTGTTAGAACTTGCCAACAAACGTTTAATGCCTACAAAAAATCCTTATTACAGATTAAAAAACTGTCAGACCCTGAGATTTATTTTACCACTGCTTTGTCTTCGGGAGGCAAGCCACAAAGAGCCCATGTTTTTATTTAGCATTCTTTGTTGCACAGAGATTTATAACGTGATGCAAGTAAATTCTAAAAACCTCAAAATGTGCTTTTGGTAATCCAAATATTTTTGAGGGTTGAATAAAATTTTTTCAAGGTGTGTGGGAGGAATGCTATTACTTTATCATCAACAACCACCACTCTAAATTGAATATGATAAGAAAGGATAGAAGAGATAAAAAAAGCAAGACCAATCCAACTTACAGCCCCTTCATACTTGCCTGAAGAAAAAATGTTCTTTCGTCTACAGAAACAGGCATAAAGTGAAAATTATTGCTAGCAACATAACAAAGATATCTCTCTTCCTACTCTTTAAATATTTTATGAGGAATTGATATCTCTTATTTAAAGATGAATAATTTCCATTTGAAAATATGCTTTTAAATATTTTAAAAAGAACTCAAAGTAAAATAAATGAACAGTGCAATTCTCAAAATGGAGCCTGCAGAATATTTACTGGTAATCTCAGAAGACCGGCTGGTCTCACAAGGCTGATTTTCTTCCTTATTTCCTGCAAATAAGTTGCATTCAGGACAACTAAAAATACACTTAATTGTTTCCTAATACTACTTTTTCATTAGAGAATTGTGGCAATTTCCCCAGAAATCTCATGCAACTGTACATGGGAAGCAAACATCCATGTGTTAATGGATGCTGCAATTAGAAAAAAATGGAACTGAAAGACTGTAGGAGGTAATATTTATGCAAAACATAAGACTGGTAGCCTGTAAGTTATCCAAAAGTCATCAATACTTGTGCTAATACAGTGTCTTCAAAGTGGATCAGTCGTTTGGCTGTTTCCTGTTCCTGCTGAAGATCACAACAGAAAATGTTATTGCCTCACAGTATTCATTTTGCCATTGAAGAATTATTAACTAGGTTCCCAACATAAAGAATCTAAGCACATGTGTATGCAGACCCACATTGAATTTTTTCCATTATATAGCACAGTTTCATGCAGTTTTAGTTGTCTATAACTCATGGCAAAATTAAAGTTTAAATTTAGCAATATGGCAGAGAATGGTGTGCAAGAAGAGTGAAAATGCCAGTTGTTATCAAAGCAAGCCATTAAACCACGAACAGATACTTACCTTTGTGACTACTCTGTATGTGATAAATGTTTCAATGGCTGTAATGTGGCTTTCAGGATCATCGACTGTAATGAACAGATCTCTTAATTCTGGCCCATCTTCAAATTTATACTGTTTTATCATTGATGAGGGGGATATTGGCACTGAAGGACTGAATGAGTTTACCTCAGTCAGAGATGTATCCTACAGATAAGACATGAGGACATCCATATCAATAATCTTTGTATACAAACATGTCTCTGATGCTAAAATGGCAAGCTTTAAAATAATCTGATAGAACAGATAAAACTCAGAGCAAATGAAAGAATTATGTAGTACATAGTAAATCTGTTATCCTTTTCAGTATTTGCTTTGGTGAGGATGTAAGAAATGAGATTTATTCTAAAATGGATGAAAGAACAAAATGCTACCATTTGAGAATGTTATGCATGGCTAGAAAGAGAACTTTCCTATGAATAGTAAAATTAGTTATGAACCAAGCACCCATTAATTGTGTAGGGTACTTACCAGTTTTATTAAAATTGTTAGAAGCCAGTTACTGAGGACTTATGATGTTTGAATTATCTCTAATTACCTGAACAGGATGGATAAAAAAATGATGACTCAAAAAAACAAGGCAAAATCCAAATCAGAATTTTTACTGGAAGTGGATATTTCAGTTTGTGTTTAGTTTAATTAATATTTGAAATGTAAAAAATTAATGGTACATAAATTAATCTTTTTTTTTCTTAAGGAAAACAGTAAGTAAAGATGCACTTCAAATTTGCTGCTTAATTTCTAAAAAAAAAAAAAAAGTCAAACCACTGTTTTGCTGAAGTGAAAAACCATTTTTTGATACTACTGACCACTTCCACACAACTCAATATGTCCCCACAGCAGCTGCTTCTGCTAGTGCATTCAATGGTGCTCACTCAACTGCTGAGAAACAAGGTGGAAACTGGAAATGTGACAGAAATCTCATTTTCTTCCTTAGATACAAGTCTGGGTGAGATTTCTAATCTAGAATCTTGAAGGATACAGTTACCATGAAAATAAATTGAATTCACTAACTTCATAAAAGAGCATAACAAATTAATAAATCATTAGAGATAACAGAGAAATTGAAATTAATCATTACATTCTAAATATCAAATACAGTAATACAGTATGCGGCTTTTTTAATATATGCAATACAAAGAATTATCTTCATAACAAACTTTAAAATTAATCTATTTTCTGGGAGTTTTCTAAAAGGGTTGTTAGACTACACTGACTATGAGTGGCAAAGAGTTGCCCTCTCCAATGCCTTGTTAACTATGGAGAAAGGAGAGCAGGGATGCTGTTAAAGAGAAAACTGCTCAAATGCCAGGACTGGAATAGTGCAAGTCCACACTAAGTGGAGTCACAGCATCATCCCAAGGCCAATCTCACAGGAATGAAGGGAACCCCACTTTAGTGCTGCTGGACTGTGTCAGAGTTGCTTTTTGTCCCTTGAATTCAACTGGATCAAAACTTTCTCTGGGAAGAAACACCTTATCTTGTTCTTTTTCTTTGGGGTTATCAGTGTACTCCCACAAACATGGAAGAGACATTTATACCAGGAATTATGCCCAGGAAGTGCTTATGTACTAGCTCTCCTCCCCTCACTTACATGCAGTTCTTTGAACAGGGAGACAAAAGCAACGCAGAAGACTGAAGACAACACTTTAAATATTACACAGTGGCTTCCCTGTATGCCTGTCAGTCATTTTACTTTTTCTCAGTGTGTTTCTACACGACTTCTATACAGCCAGCACTATCCTGAGTCATGCAGAATAAACAGAGCTGTTCCTAGAGCCTGCTAGCACTGGATGCCCATGGTCTAGATGAAGAATCAGGACTGCTAGCTCAGAGCAGCCCATGCAATTCAAAGTGCTGAGGCAATGGGAAATTTCTATGGAAAGAAAAATGGATGTGAGCAAGTAAGGGACTTGAATGACCATAGAATTTGAGGAGTAATGACTCTGCAAAGCCTAAATTGGATCAAGGTAAATGTGTTTCATATTTTCTCATTTTACATGGAGCATTAGTGTCGTAATGTTTTCTTCCTTCTTCTAGGTTGCTATTAAAATTGCTCTATTCATAGAGGTGTCTGAAAGTATATGTTTATGTGGAAGGGCTTATGAATATGTGGTTTGAGAAACAAAATATGGGCAATAAAAATCCACAGAATAAGCAAGTCATTGGTTTTGTTTAATGTAGCTCTAGTATTCATGTGCACACAAATGAATACACCTGAGTTTTAAAGAAGCATCTGTCTCCTTATCTTCATGATAGTTCAGGTTTATTTCCAGTAATTCTTGAAGTTCATGTGACCTAAGCCTGATGTCATCACAGAAACACAGTTAAAGAACCCATGACAATTTTCTATACAGCTGTAATTTTGTGGTTGGAACTATGTTTTTGTGTGTATACAGATGAGGGCAGGAGTTTTGTAGCACAGGAAAAACAGACAGCTCTCGGGTTGTGTAACCTTCTTCTTCCTCACCCATGCAAAGAACATCAAGGCCCTGTCCCAGAAAATGATGTCCTTTCCCACACCTCCCCCATCCCCACCTACCTGCAGTACCCCTTCTCTTCCCAAGCCCCTTCCCTCCTGACAGAGCAGTTGGCAGAGCTGTGTGTGCCAGTCCACAAACAGGTTCATGCCTTTTGATTTACTGGCCAGGAGTCCAAAGCAACGGAAAATCAATGAGCTCCTTGCAGCATGAGGGCCTTTTTCTGTGTTTCCTTTCTCTAACACCTGCAGTTACCCAATCTCAGTCTCACATTTGACTGCAACTGGTCAGTAACACCCTAAAATTTATAAGGGAAGAAAACATTCCTGCCGGCAGAGCAGCATCAAAACAGGCAATGCATAGAGCTGAGACTGCAGCTCGTTGGAGAAGACACTAAGCCTGGGGGTTTGTCTAAACAATGCTCCCTCCCACAGCACAGGTCCTTGACCCAAGGTTACTTCTGCGCTCCATCCATCCATCCATCCATCCATCCATCCATCCATCCATCCATCCATCCATCCATCCATCCATCCATCCATCC
>JAYDZK010000006.1:18531122-18567774 GCA_034509185.1 Euphonia xanthogaster | reverse complement strand
CGGCCCGGGGGGCGCGCCCAGTGCGCAGGAGTGGAAGAGGCGGCAGGAGGGCCGCGCTGCCGGGCAGGGCTGGGAGGGAGCGGGGCCGGGAGCTGTCGAGCCTGCCGGCAGGCCCGGACGACGGGGACTGCGGCTGCGGCCTCTGCGGAGGCGGGACGGGGCGGCTCAACGCCCACAGGCGTGTTCGTGGAGGCGCGGGGGACGCCGCCCTGGCCGCCCCCGGGGCTGCCACAGGACTGGGCGAGCCGCCCACGGGGCTGCCGCTGCCCGCAGCCGCTGGAATGTGTGTGCAGTCTCGGCCGGGAGAGCTCCGTGCGCTTCCAGGCAGCCGCCCGCTCTGCCCTCGGCAGCCCCCGGGCCGGCAGGGGCGTACCCAGGCTTGCTTTCCTGCGCTCTCCGGGTTGGACTTTCTTCCCTCGTGGCAGGCACTCAGGTGCCGCCACCGGGGCAGCAGGCAAAACCCACGCGTTGCTGCTTTGTCTCTTGCCTCTCGTACGGCTTCTCTTGGGCAGCCGCTCTGTCGCTCGTAGCTGGACCCCTTCGCCGTGAGGTCAGGCGTGTATCCTGATGCTGAGGCCAGGGAGTCTTGGTGTCAGAAATGTGCTTGTGAGAACAAAGTGACAGCCCATTACATCAGAAAAGCAGCGGGGAAAGAGACACCAACCATTTAAAAGCGCAAAGCTGTCCTTTTTTTAAAAGTAAAACCATCGGAATTGTGGGATTTCGAAGTTGCCAGTATTGAACTGGAAGTAATGGCCGGCGCCGTTCGTTGCCGGAGCCAGGAGGGCCGAGCGGGGAGGCGGCGGGCGGGGGAGGCAGCTCTGACCTGCCCTGGGCTTCGGCGCTTCCCTGGCACCGACTCCGGGCCGGAGCCGGGAGCGCCGCTGCGGGGCCGGGCCCGCGTTCGCTCAGTGTGGAGCAGGGCACGTCTCTCCAGGCGCCGCCTGAAATAGCTGAAGTCAACTTTGTTGTTAATGTAAATTTCAGGAGTCGTGGGCGGGTTCTTAAACAGGCAGATACAACATTGTCTTTGTGTATCTTGATTCCCTTGCTGTCAAATTAGAAAAGGCAAACCCCGTAATCAAACGAAAGTATTTTGAAAAGTATTCCTTCGTGAAGCGCTGCAGGCAGCTGATGAGGAAATACATTTGATGTTACACGGTTTTCGGCGAAGTCTGGAACCACAACTTGAAATAAAGGGATTAAATAAAAACACCAAGTGTTCACTGAACTGTGCAAAGAGACAAAGACTACGTCTGCCTAATTAGAGAGTGTTTACTGAGACATTTTAATTTTTGTTTAAAAAAATACCCTAAAATTCACGAGGAGCCGGGGGCAGTGGCCCGCTCCACGCCTCGGGTGCCAGCGGCGTTTGCTGCAGGGGGTCTCGCCCGGAGCCGCCGGCAGAGGGAGGTGGGATGCGCCTGTGCTGGAGCCTCGGACACCCGCCGATGCCTGAGGACCTTTCAGTAAGTGCAGATCAACAGCTCCTGTAGTATTAAAATAACAACTGACCCTGGTACGAGATGTCCAGGCTTCTTTTCTTTCCGACCCTGTGTAGACTGTCCCTGCCCTACTGCTCTTTGCTGTGCCTCCGCTCTGCGCCTCTGAGGGGCCCGGGGGGTTCTTTGGTGCGCTGCCTTCCTCGCAGCCTGCCGCGATCCCTGGGCTGAGTCCCGCTCGCCTCCAGGTGCTGCAAGGGCCGTGGTGGAGCTCCTTGTGGTGCAGGTGCTTCTCGTCTGGTGTCAAATCTCCAGCTCTTCCTACCTCTGTGTCTTTTACGGCTCCTTTCCAGTGTCGTCACTGCACCTGTACCCTCTGATTACCTTCAGGTACCAAAGACTGATGAAAAGTAACTATTACAATATAAATTTTCTACTCTGTCTTTTGTCCATCAGTAAGAAGTGTAGCTAGTTTGTTTTCTGACTTTATCTATAGCTGATAGTATATCATTTCCAGTGACTTTGCCTTTATTTCCACATGTTCTGCTAGAGGCCTGCAGGTTTTCTGCATAGAATAAGTACTTACAATCTGTATAATGCCCAAGTTTTTAATATGTCTATTTAAATTCAGATGATATGATGCAATAACAAATTAAAACTCATCAAGGACCACAATTTCAGACAGTACACATCAGAGATGATAAATAAAGGACAGCTAGTCAAAGAAACTATAAAATTGATGTACTGTAGGCTTGAATATTAAGGCTGTTGTCTGAATCATACTAATATTCCATAGTTTTACTGTGCTCTTGGATCTTTTTTTCTGTTTGAGAGAAATATTACAAGATGCTTTAATTGGATTTTTTCTTATTATAGCTTTTTATTAGCTCATTAATCAAGCTTAAGAAGACATATTTTTAGATTCCTTGCTGGCAGTGCTTATCTTTCTGCGCTTTATATTTGAAGTATCAATCTGTAAGGAAAGGGTATTTGTTGTCCTTCACTCTACAAAAATATGCATTGCATTTAACAGTCATTTGGAGGTTTAATCATCAAAAGGACACCTGCTAAAACAAAATAGGAGGCTGTTCTGTGATTACTTTCAGCTGCCCTCCCCACCCTCTACCAGTTGTCCCTAATTTCTGTTAAAAGGGCTGAGTAAGCAAATGCATCTTCAGGGCACCTTTCCACCCATGCTGAGTCCCAGGGGGGTTGCCAGCACCTCTCCCCTGCATTGTTTAGCAAAAAGAGCATTTTACAGACTCAGGAATTTTGTGCTCATTTCCTGCTGTAGGACCAGAGATGACTTAAAATAGTTGCATAATTGTTCTATTCAAAGATATTGCAGATAGTGTAACTACAGAGCTGCACTTAGCAAAGGGGATTTGCAGGTTTCTCTTGAACTTTTATTTCAGAATTACATTGCTGGAAATCTTGGTTTTTCTTCATTTCCATGTGTGTATATTCACAGGCTCCGTGTTTCCTGGGCACCAGGGATTTACATATTTTACTGCAGATAACCTTTAGTGAACCTGTGGAATGAGATCTTGACAATAATTAAGTCAATATATTAGATGTTGTACCATGAATATTGTTGCCCCACTTATTTAAAGAAATAGGTATTGCACTGAAACAATACTTGACAATATTTTGCTAAATGCGTTGTAACATTTTGCAAAATATGTGTTTTTTTCTAAATTCCTATGCAATTTTCATGAAATACTCTAGCTTCCCAGGCCCTCCTACTCAGCAGCACTAAGTGGAATGTTCTCATATGCTGGGGTTGAGCTGCAGTCTCCTCCAACTTTTATTTATTCACTTAAACCCAAAAAGCTATTTTGTATTACAAAAATGTCAATATTATTCCTACTTGCATTTTCTCTTTTTCTTTGGTAAGAGTGTAAATCTTAGCTAGTAATCCCTTCCAGAGTTGCTTTTCCTTGAACAAATTAAATTTACAAACACCGAAGCAGAACCAAGCTATTCCTTTGCTCTTATGTGCAGGCTGCATGTGATCCCTTTAGGCCACAATACCACGTTGAATACTTAATGTTGACTTGTCAAGTTTCACCAACTGCACAGTGATATGGACAGGATTAAATCTTGTTTTATTTCACCATCTCCCTAGCCAGTCAGCAGCGGGGCATGGAGGGCTCCTGGTGTTTTACTCTGTTCCACCACTGCAGTGCAAATAAGCGTGTTAGTGAATCTGCTGACATTCAGCACCTTGACGCAAATGAGAACGTTTTTCTAGGTCTGAAATGGATTGTCAAGTAGCATTCTTGTCAGGGTTGTGTAGTGCATAAGCAGAAGTCATTATGTTTACACCCAGAAGATATTTTGATGGTGAATTAAGGGCTGACCTTCATATCATACCATTTATTAGAGCAAGCTTTTTAGTAAGCTCCATTTAATGGCTTAGAATAAGATTAACTATTTATGTTCCATGCCTGAACTCACAAGGAAGTTGGAGCATTAAAACTCTCTACATTGTGAGCTGCTTAGCTTTTCAGCTGCCTCTTGTTTTGTGGTTGAAAGGTAATTGTTAAGTTACTGTATTATTTTTGTTGTTGTTAATTTAAATTTGGAAGATTCTTTAATTGGAATATTGTAAAATGATTCATCTGTCAGATGGTGGATATCCTGCAAGCTTATTTTTTTCAGAGACTATCAGACTGTTTTTCCTTTCTGACTGCCCAAAGGAAATTACAATGTACTGTACTCATAATCATGTTATCTCTTTTATAGCTGTAGATGATTTTTATGGCATTGCAGCTGTACAAACCCCTGATCAATATCTAGAGATGTGCTATCCTTTTAAGTTATGTTACTGTCAAATTTTAGACATGAAAATATTCCAGGTGAAGCACTATTTGGTCTCACATATTTTACAATATCTAAAACCAGTTGTCAAGGTCCATTACATATGAAAGCAATTTTTTTGGGGGGTGAGGGGGTGTAATACTTGGCATTGTTGAGAAATAGAGTCTGTCTGTTCTAATATAGCATTGTCTTTTCTGCTGAAAAAATGGTTTCCTGTTTTCAAATAAATGCTGATGTCCTAGTTTTTTGAGGAGCTGTATATTTAGCAAATTGTACTGTATGGCATGAAATACTAGAGTATCTCCTAATCAGAAAGTATGCAAAAATATTCATACATTAAATACATATCAAGGCTTATTGAAGTAATTTGATGCAGGAGTTGGAATTCTCTCTGGTTTTAATTTTTCTCATGCCTAGTTTGGAACTCTAGGTAAAGAGAAACAGATTAATACTGGGCCTCAATTTTTCTGTTTATCAATAACCAGGTGTAACCCTGCTTATTAAATAAATCAAAAAAAAAAGACAATGGTTAATATGAATGTTATTTCTTTACAAGTCTCTGTTTATAATCCATTTCAACTGAAGAATTGTGTATTTCAGCTGATACAGTGTGATGGCTCTGAAAACACTGTGCAAATTGGTGATCATTTTTTGACCTTTAGGCAAGGGTTTTGGCACCATTCAAGGTTAATTAGCCCTTACAGAATTGCTTTGTATGGATTTAGCAATCTTTAATGTTTGCACATGCTTTCTGTGACCCTCAATTTTTTTAGTAGGTGAGCCTAAGTATGTTTGTAATAGGTGAAAGTACTTAAACCAATACAGAAGACACATTGTGGTTGAATTAACACTCCATATTCATGATGTTTTAATAGATTTACTTTTTAGATAGCAAATTTGTGTGCCTTTTGCCTTAGTTTATTACTACCAGGATGACTACTAAGAAAGTTTTATATAAGGGATTTTATTTTAGTCCTCAAATTCACATCTGAAGTATTGACATAAAATTGCAAACAGCATGCAACTAACAATTTAGTACTAATTGATAGAAAGTGACATGTATATAGGTATTCATAAAACATGTAGAAAATTCATATTGCAGCTACACTGCTGGAGAATCTCTCCCTTTTATCTGAGCTCTTCCATAAAACTCCATATTGTAATACTAATTGTAAAGGACAGTGACTCAAGGACATTCTTTCTAAAAGCTTCCACTTTTTGTTCTACAAAGATCAGAAAAATTTTTAAAAGCCCCATCATCATAATGCAGAAATAGAAGTATGGTCATGGTACTAGATTATGACCCAGAGGAAAGAATGTGAATAGCATTGCTGCAGAGAGGAATTTTAAGTGATGTATGTGAAACTGCCAAAATGAGAGTTGCAGCTGAAGGAAGTGAGCCAGCAGTCTAACTACAATCAATATCCAGGTTAAGTAAACAATTACACTCTGCCAGAGCTGGAAGAAAATCCACACAGCCTGATGGGGTACCTGAAATGTCTTCAGGTATAAATTCTGAATTTACTTCATGTGTGGATAGCTTTCTTGTCATTTGCACAGACTGTAACTGTTTGTTGGTTTTTTCATTTTTATTTTTTGTAATCTATAAGGGAAAAACTGTTCTCACTGTATGAAGAGCTGTTTTTAGGTCCTGGCAAAAAAAAATTATGCATTTCAGTTAATAGTGGAGGTTGTTTTAAAAATCTGGAAACTGGTGAGGCTCCGAAGTGACCAAAGAACAATGTATCTTATCAGACAATCTGATTGGTCAGGGAAGCAGGCACATGAATAATTTAAAAATACAAAGGGGTAATGTTGGGGTCCTTGGTGAGGACTGAGCTTACCCAGCATAGAAGATGTCAAGCTTAAAATGGGATCAGCTGTGTTCACACTATTTGAGGACAGTTTTCTTATCAAAGATTAATACGTGGAAAAGCCCTTGCGGGAAAACTTGGCAGTTGATCTAAGATTCTTCTTCCCTTTGACATCCTCTTCCTCTCCTAACTTTATTTGTTATGAAGTTGCTAAATAGCTCAAAATAGTTTCAACACCATTAAAAGAGATGCCTAAATCTCAAAAAGAGCTGAGATGGATTTATAGAAGAATTAATGTTTTTTACACTGTGCCTTAGGTAAATCTCTTACTCATTAGGAACTTTGCAGGAAACCTCAAAATTTTCCTGCCAGGATACATACATATAAAACTGGCAGTATAGTAGACAACTGTTCTACTCATGTGGCCTAATTTTATATATAACCCCCCCAAATGTCTTCATGAATTAAAAGTATCTGTTGCTTCTGGTGGACAGTAAAGTGACAGAGTATTTCCCATTGCTCAGAACACATAAAAAGCAACAAACTAGCTACTGTCTGTTCCCTCACCACTGCATGACTTGGGATTATCTAAGGTTTGTGTTGTATCTGATGGGAATGCTATATAGCAAATGTGTGCATGAGCACAAGTGCACAAGGAAACAGACTTAAGTAATTTTGTAGACTGGAGTTTTTTAATTTCCTCTTAGCATGTCTTAGTGTATTTGCATTGTGTACGATTTTGGAGGCTCTGTGTCTTGAAAACTGAGAAGTATTTGTCTTCAGATACTAAGAATTATTGCCAAATTCTAGAAAAGAATAGCAGGGGAAACAAATTTCAAGACTTTGTGTCATGATGTAGTCCAAGAATAGAGTGACTTTGGACAGTATGGTCAGACTGCAGCTGCAAGAGCTCTAGATCAGATGGGAAGGAAGTATTCCAGCATATGTGATTTACAGTGGCAACACAAGCAGTCATTTGCTTCCTGCAGTTTTCTCTTTTGTGAGAAAATGAAAGAGACCAGATTGGTCTGTGTCTTAGAGGGAAAACAGTGGGATTAATTAGGTCATTATTATATCCAGCAGATTTTTCACTTAGGGATGATGCGATAGCAAGGCACTGATGATGACCCTGTGGATTTGCAAGAGAACTTCTGTTTAAAATGAGTTTGGTGGATAGACTGTGGCATTGAAATATTGTGTTCTGGTGAGTTGCAGTGAGCTCTGTAGCTAGCATTGGTACTTGTTTACCACTGAGAGAAAGAGAAAAGCTGTTAGGCAAGATGAAACTGCAGGGGAGAGTAGGTGTACCTCCCCAGCTCCTAGGAATTAATCCCTATCATGTTGCATGAAAGCTTAAATACATTAAATTTCTCTTCTTTATTCATCTTTCTGATAAGCAGTTGCTAGAAGGATGCTGTAGACTTCAAAAAGGAAGACTATGGGAAGGAATATATGAGAACTTAAGAGGCATTTACTGCAATATTTACACTTAACCTATTCCATACTCTGAAAAAAGTTCAGAAATCAGAGAGGTCAGTTCCTTCTGCCATAAGTATGTAATTGTGCTTTTTTTAAATCCATGAAGCAAAGTTGCATGCTATTTTTGGCTTTGTTGAGCTTCTGAAGCATTAACAGAATAATATTTTCTTTTCTATATGCCATATCACTTAAGACAGCAAATGACCATCTGCTAGATTGCATTTCTCAGCCTGTGGCCACATATACTATAATAGTTGTTTTGGTGTTCTGTAAAAATTTCTCTTCAAACTGACTTAATGATTTATGCTACCAAATAGTTCACATTTCTAAACTGTATATGAAACTATTGAAACAGACTAGAATTTTAGATTTTTCTGTTCTCATGTGATACACATGAGGAAAAAAAGAAATGAACAGAGCACAGCGATTGGAAAGGGTACATTTTCCATGTGCAACATCTCTGAAAGCACCTTTGGTTTTGCTCAAGAGACATCCCAGTTTAACCATTCTAGCACCTTTGAGACTCTATCTTAGAGAGGCAAACTCTGTTGAGGCCAGACTCAATAGCTGAGTGTAGGGGGAAGGGTCTCAGTGGTAAACTCGTCTGGTTTTGAACCAGCTGGGAATTATTCCAGCTCTTTAGCAGGCTGGAATACTTTAGGAGTGCCTTCATGTGGATTTGTATCTCTGTGTTTCAGAAAGCCCTTCAAGCCACCGGGAGGAATGATACAAGGCTTGGAAGACTTATATTTGGCTCCCACTCCACCAAAAATATCTCATATAATTTCCTATAAGCTGTATGGATTCTGTTTGAAGCCCTATGCCGATAAGGCAATACAGAAGTGTTTTGGATAAATGCTGCAGCCATTCTTGCCTCCAGCTATTCCCTCTGCTAAAAGGAGTCTTTGAGTAGATTGGAGCAAATCTCCTTTGATATCTCTGTGCCTTTTGAGGGCTTTAGGAGCATCCCCTAAGAAGATTCCTAATTCCTGTGCTTTAGCAGAACCAATTCAGATTATTCACGAGACAACAAATTAGCTGAAGGTTTCCATGAAAATATGCTACTGGTTTTAGGATGCTTTAACTTTAATTTTACATGCACACTGGTACACAGAAACATGCCTGATAGGAGTAAGGAAAGGAGGTGAAAGGAAACAATAAAAGCAAACAAGGAAGTCATGAATTTAAACCCAGGTGAAAAAAGGTTTTGACAATCCCCTGTTTATGCAATTTATTTAAAAGTGTATCTAATTAATTAATCATTTTTGCTCATCATTTTTAGTACAAAAAAGCCAGGTAATGTAGTAACATGCAGATCAGCATGGAAGCTGGAGGAATGAATCTCCAGTAAAAGTATGGCCTGAAATGCAAATGATTTTTAAACAAAATTATGTCTATTTAAAAAATGAATCAGTTAGTTTTTAGATAACCACGATGCAGAGTGGAATGGATACAAATTATCTGGTAGATAATGCAGTAGGTAGTGCTGCATACTGAAGAAGCTGGAAATAGGAAATAGCTTTGGTAATCTGCCTCGGGGGCTGAGGTTGGCATGATGGACAAAATGAGTCTGAAGCCAAGAAATGGGGTAAGACAGATTTTTGGACTGCCCAACCTACCTCCTGTTAAAAGAAAAAGTCAGTTCGAGTGTTTTGCAATGATGATGGAGCTGACAGTGAGCAGAAACAGTTCAGAAAGTGGGGGGATGTGGCACTGAGATAGGCTTTAGTGGGCATGGTGCATTAGGTCAAAGGTTGGACTCGATGATCTTGGAGGTTTTTCCCAACCTTAATGATTCTGTGTTAGATGGATTGCAGGCGTGGAACAGCAGGTGAGAAATTTGATGTGGTAATCATGAAAGGTGGAATTGCACAAATTCTCGTCAATAGCTCTAGTGTTGCTGTATCTTTTGAATTAAAAACACCTCAAAATCAGAGAATGATAGAAAAATTGTATTAGTTTTGTGAGTCTGTAGGATATTGTAGGGTTGAATTTGCATACTAAAAGGGATCTTTTTGAAGCATTTGATGTTTTAACATTCTGTGCATGGTTAAAGCTTTTAAGTACTACTAGGAGTTGTGACCAGATGGATGGGCAGCCCTGCATATGGAAGTATTTAACTTCTTCAGAATAGCTTGGAGAACAAATGCTGATAGTACTGGTTATTTCTGCTGATAATAGCTGACGGTTTTTTCACTTCATCAATAAGGTTTCATTTAAGTAATGAAGATATTCTAGATGAGCTGATTGAGGGATGTATGATGTGTGATTCAGATAAAATTAAATGACAAGAGGAAAAGGAATCTGTATGTAACTGAGGATTTCAAAGCTCAGTACTCTACAGATGTGAATCAATCTACCAAAGAAGCCCTGAAACTTAAATATGGAAAAGGTCTGGAACTTCCTTATTCAGAAGCTTTAACACTCTCTGGCATTAATACCTGGAACAAAGAAAGAAGCATTGTAGAAATAATATAACTGGATCAATAGCCACATAATTAAAAGTAAATTAGCAGAATGTAAAAAGATTGCAGAAAGGACTGACAGGCAGAGAAATGTATGCAAGAGTTAAAGAAGGATAGGAGTAAGGTGAATTAAAGTCAAGCAGAGCTAGACCTTACACTAGATATTAAACATGATAAAAGTACTCAGCCTTAAGCGAGCAGTTTCAGAAACAAACTGCTAAGAACAACATGTAGTCACTGTTCAGGGATAAAATGTATTGCCCTAAAAAATTGAAATGTTTTATTCTGTCTTCATTAGAGGCATTGGTGCTGATTGTGGTGAGAAATGGGGGTTGCATAGTAGGAATTAGTCCACAAGCTTAATGAAAATCATTGCAACTGAGATCCAAGAAGTTTGGTGAAGGGTGGTGACCAACAGTTCCTTGGCAGAAAGATACTGGCTCATGAAGTCTTATATCTGACCATATGACAGCAAATGCACAGTGATTATGGACCAGGAATAATGACCCAACTGGTTATGGGTGCATTAGTCCTACCTTGAGGCTTGAGAAGAACTTTTAAAGGAAAGCCTTCCTGTACCTGCAGATAAATGCTTAAGTGATTCCAGCTTTGGTTCTGAGCGTGTGCTGTCACAGGACGGCCGGTGTTGGCAGCGCTGCAGGCAGTGCACACACACACCTCCACAGACACCACATGTTCTGAGGGGCCACTTTACCCCAGCTTTGGGCTGGAACACTTCTGTACAATTTGGATCTTTAAGTAGTATTATACTTTTTTTTTTTTTTTAAGTTTCTGAACATGGCTCAGTCTAGAAATTATTCTTAATTCCTTGTCTGTAACTTAATTTTTGTGCATACTGGGCAGATGAAGATTTGCATAAACATGAATTTCAGTTATAGGCTAAAATTGTCTCATACAATGCACTAAAACTTAATATGGGTGCAGAACAGAGATTGTGGAGTTTTTGTGAGATTACTCTCCCAATGACTTATGAGTGCAGCGAACTCTGTGAAATGATCTTAACTTTCTTCTTGAGGATGAGAGAGATTATGCAGAACACACTTGAGTCTACAAATATTTTCCCATAAGAATCAAGTCCACTGGATGAATTTCAAATTTTGTCCTGTGAGGTAGGTGCTTTAGACCTCTTAATAGCACTAGGCATAAATTGTGAATTGCAATCTGTTCAGAAAATTTAAATTTATTTCTTAATTGTATTTAAGAGGTGAAAAGACCCACGGATCTTTTACCAGTAGGTGTCCTGACAGAGGAATTTTCTTCTTGACCACCAGAACCTACCGCTTGACAAAAAGCATTCTAAATACCACATTTGCTCCACTATATCTACAGGGACTGTAAGAAAAACAGGCTTAACCCAAATACCAGGGAAAAAGTCACATTTTGTGGCCTGTGGGCTCCCCCACAGTTTAGGACTGCCTGTTGAACTGAAGTTTGAGAAGTTCTTTCCAGAACTGGGATGAGATGATGGTGGGCATTTTTACAACATAGGTAATTTTAGTATTAAAATTATTACTTAGAGTGCTTATTCTCTATAAAGAGTGCTGGAAGAGAACTGTGTGATGAATAATAAGCTTAGGCAATGCTAGTAAATTAAAAATAAAACCTGGCTTTTGAATTTGCTCAGAGGAGCTTGTTAATCTTTAAATTTTCCCAAAATTAAATATCAAATTATTGGTTATGCCTGGCATCCTTTGTAGGAATGTAATTCAGATACACTCACCAAAAGAGCTCACATCATTAGCAGGGTGATTGTGTCACCTTCTGTTGAAATATTCCACACCATTGGTCTTTCTTGGCAGACTGACATGTTTTCACATGGCATTGCTGTAACCTCTGGGAAAGAAAGCCCTACCTTTCTGTGAATAATTCATTAGTGAGCCATCACACTGAACTATTTCCTTCTTTTGAGGGAGCAGGGGAGGGATACCAAAGCTACTTACTTTTGGTTTGGTTGTGTTTTTTTTTTTGTTTTGTTTGTTTTTTGTTTTGTTTTTTTTTTTTTTTTTAATTTATTTTTTAAATGCTTCCTTGCAGTCTTAGCACTTCTGAAGTATTCTTCCATAGGAACCTTCTCTCCTGACATAGAGCTAACTCTCAGTTCTGATCCTTTGGTTTGTGAATTAATCCATATAATTTTTCCAAAGGGTTCTGGCTCAGAGCAGTGGAAAGCTGCCGATGCAGTATAACCTTTCTGATAGTGCTGAGTTGTCTGGAGCTGGACAATAATCCCAGTAAATCAAACTTTCAGAAATTCAGCTAACAAGCATGGCTGGCTGTTTAGTAAAATGTGCTGCAATATGTTTGAAATGACTGTGCACGCTTAGATTGCCAGGAGCGAGCATGCAGGACACAGTACATTGCTGGCAGAACCAGGGGAAGGAGCCCTTTTGTGTTTGACCAGAGAATGGAGGGCTCAGTGACCACAGGTGTGTTTAAAGCACTGGTGAAATGTTTACATGGAGTTGGTTTGTCTGACTTTTGAAGTGTAAAAAGTCTGTATCTTCACTTCACCTGGATAAATGGTCCTATTGCTAGCAATGATTTTAAGAAAGAAGTTGAAACAGAAGACCCAGTACAGATTTTTTTAAAAATTTATGTTAGGTAAGCCTTTTTTTAGGTAGCCTGTTTGAAGGTTCTACCAATGACATTTTTTCCTAAAATTGTATCAGTATCAAGTGTTCACTTTGTTCTTTACTTTTTCACTTGTAGTATGTATTTTTTCATGTCTGCTGGAAAAGCTTGACTCTCAGTTTAAAGCGTGTTCTTGATAACCGACAGGCAAGGGCTGGATGAGCTGTTCTTCTATTCTTATGTGCAATATCTTGGGTATTTGAAGGGCTCTTTAGTGATCCCTTCCTCTAAGAAGCTCAAATAATTCCTGGTCTTTTATTAATCTGTCAGAGCAGGGGTTGCTTCTGAATTTATCTTAGTATTTCTGTCTGAAACAGCTGTGCAGCCTATGCTTCAAATTGCCAGCATTAAATCAACATAGTTTTCCTCCTCATTCTTCATCAATTTGTCATATAGATAAGCCCACTACCTGCACTAGCAATCTTCCATTATCCACTGTTCTTGCTGGTTTCTTCCATATACTCCCATCAACACCCACAAAGGCTTTTTACCCTCAGATATATTCAGTCTTTCTCTCTTTAGGTTTTTTAACTCCACTGCATAAGACAGTGTCTACAGATAGCTAATGACTCTAAAATTGAGCATGACATATGACTTATTTTGCCAGTGATATAGCTAGGTGCTTTGGACTTTAATATCTTGAGATCCTATAGAGGAAATTAAAAAATTATAAAGCAGATAAAAAGAAAAAATATCACAAGAAAAAGGCATCTTGATGGTTTTTGTTATTTATGTAAACTCTAACATCCAAATTTCTTTTCTAATTACTGAAACTGCACACACTGAAAATGTACACATTTGAGGAATATGAAAAGAATACACTGTGCCCTCCATTATGCAATGTGCAGAAAGTGTCCTTCATGATCAGAGTTCTACCCCATGAAATTTAATCTTCATTCAGATTCTTCTGGGTTTTTTCATATATTTGTCTGTCTTTAAATGTGCTTTTGTGACATCTGTATATGTAACCTCCATAACTAAGATGTGCTTATTTGCATTGTAAAAGAGTAAAGTGTTTCCAGTGCCAGTGTTAAAATGAATACTATATTTAAAAGATCATGCCTCATTTTTCTGTGTGCTGTGTCGGCAGCAGTGTTGTAGTCTGTCCTGATATTTCACTGTATAAATTAGCTAAGGAAGGGAGAAGGAGAGCAGCAGATACAGATAGAGTGACCTGTTCCATATCACAACACACAAGTTTGACAGCATGAGAAGCAGATTCCTAGCCCAGCCTACTAAATAAGGAGTCATAAGAAACGTAGTCCTGATTATTAGGAAGAGGTGAAGAGTTTGGAATTGTCTTGAATTTTATTTTTGTCCTTTTTGTGCCTCTCTACCAAAATAATTATAACTATATACAGTGGCTGTTGTAAACGTCTTTGAAACTATTTCAGAAACTACTGCTTCCAATTGTCATTCTGTAATGTTTTGCTAAAATGGAAAAAAAAAAAAGAAAATTAACTTTTTTCATAGAAAGAAAGACATTTCAGAGGTTTCTGGTTTTCCTCCATTAGAGCTCAAGAACAAGTTGAAAAGAGGGATATGTTTTTCAATGTGTAACTTCCATGTATAAACGTACTGGATGCTAAAAAAAGAACTGATAGACTTTTAAAAAAGGAATAGATATATTTGCATGGAGAAAGATTTGCAAAATAATCAAAACACCTGAAGAAATAAGGAATTAAGAATAGAAAAAATGGAGACTCCTCTAAAAATGTTGGGCAAGGTGTTTGCAAATAAATACTTTAAAGGAGGTGAATCCTGTTTCAAATCAGAGCAAAGCTGCTGTTTCTCTTTGCTACCCTATGGCTGCTGCAGGTGCCCCAGGCTTTTTCCTCCAGAGCAGCTGTGCTCCACTGACACAAATGGCACTTCCTGGGGACTACATCTTTAGTTACTGCTGCAAGAGTCATCGTACTGTGCAATGGGATGTTTCAGTCATGCTTTCAAATGGCTGCTAAAACACAGCACTGCATAAGCAAATCACAGCTGCATGCTTGCAGATAGAGCTGCCAGTGACACAGCTACCTATGTGTTATTCCCTTCAAAGAGGAGCTACTAGAAAAATTGTAGGGCAGCAAGGAAGTGTGTGAAAAAACAGATGCTTAGTGATGTAGTCTTACTGCTGTCTGTCTTCCCATCTCCCTCCCAGCTTTCTGCTTCAGCTTGTGATCTCCAAAATACTGAGTTTTCATCGATCAACTTATTTTTTGCCTCACATCACAGAGAATGCCTAACAATGTCAAATATGGAAAAGCTGATTCAAAGTATGCCTGTATCTTCAGAAAGGTCCCAGTTTTTACCTGCACAAAGTAAACATTTTGCTTGGGAGAGTGCAATATGATGTGCATTAACAGAATGCTTTGCCTTTTCCGTAACAAAGGTCTCATAATTTAGAATTTGTGCATTAAAGCAGGGGTAAACCCAAATGATGATTGTAAAGTTCACAGCCTGTTCTGCAGGATAGAAATTAATAGGATAAAGAAAAAAGTTAAAAAATGTTGAGGAATTGTAGCATAATGTTCCTTTCTCTTCCCTAGTATCCCACAGTAAGTATTAAAAAGGAATCACATACAAGTTGACTTTGTTGCAGCATGTGTTCCTGGCTTCTCAGGACCTCATCCAGGACATGCAGAATTTGTCTGCCAAGGATTTTGCAACAGTGGAAGTTCTTGATCTCAAAAGTGGTGCAGGACTCTTAACCTAGCTCTAAGGGCTTTTGTGTTAGGGTAGGATGCTGGTGTGTGAAGGTATTGAGGTACCCAGTAAAGAACAATGTACACTTCTTGGGGCAAGTAAAGAGGGATTTTAAAGTTCTTCTGAGTGCTTAGAAACTGAGCCCCACAAGAGCCAGCAGTATCTGGTCCCAGGCTTTTTTTATTTTCATAGCTTTGGTCATTAGCTTATTCTGCCCTTAAATACAGTTGTCAGGTTTTTAATTTGAGGAGTTAAGCTTGTCATCCTGGATCCATGAAGTTGTATCTGTAATATGAACAGGGCAATAGTAACACTTCAAACACAGCATGTATTTCAGGCAGACCCTGTATACTCATAAAATGTTAGAATTTAGGATCTTTCCAATGACTGCCATGACTGCTTTGTTTAATGTCAGGCTTCTGAAAGATCCTTTCCTAGCCAATGCTGTTTACCTCTCTGTCCCTTAAAGAGAAAGGAGACACAGATCTTGCATTTGAGTTACTCTCTCCAGCTGGAAACATTGTGCAGTACATTCTTTACTGTATTTATTACAGAGTATGTAGTACCTGCTTGAGTATACCAAGACCACATACTTGAATTGCTTTTTATTTTTTAATTGTTAATTACATTTGCCCAATGCTTTACACTCAAAGCTTATTTTTGCAACAGGATTTCAGTCTCATTTTGCATTGTCTACTATTTATTTTGTCATCATAACTGTTAAAATTCAATTATTTGGCACTCTGTCTATTTTTTAGGCAGTTTATTTGGGAACGATTATGGTTATTTCCTAGATATTTCCATCATGTTTTTTTGAAACACAGCATTTGGCTCTACAGTATTTAGAAAAAAACAATGATTGAAATCTGAACTGTATGCTACCATGATAGAAAGTATATCCTGGTTTTGTTTTCTGCTTGAGGAGGAATCAGGTTTCAGCTCAAATGGTCATGCTTGTCTCTCTGTATTTTGTTTCTGGTAGGTTGTTCTACAAACCTACAGATTAATGATACAGAATAAAAGCCTCCTGAATACATCCTAAATGTTTTGACATGCATATATTTTATAGATGTGTGGATTTGCCAGCATAGAACATTTGTAATTTCAAGGTTTTTAGTTGCCTTATAGTTTGGATAGGATTTTTGTGTGTTAGAAAAGAAATGTCTGTCTTTATCATCAACTGATTTTTTGCAGTAGTGTAAGGCAATTATAAATATGTCTGGTAAAAATAGCTCCCTTTGATTCTTTAGTAGGTGTTGCCTAAATTCATCAGTTTCTTTATATATGTATGTGAATTCAAAAACTGAAGATCAATATATTTGGGAAACTTAAGAGCTGCTGGAAAGGGGACAGTGGACAGTTACTCAGATTCAGCATAAGTAAGACTAGAGATGCAAACAATTGCATTTAGTATTGATAGCCATACCTAATTTTCTTCTGATGATTTGTGTCATTTCAAAAACATGATTTTAAAGGTGAAGCTTTCTGTGGAGCTGTCAAAATTTTGTATTTCCCATTTCTGAAATAATCAAATTCCATCTTCTTATACATAACTAGAGAGACTGAGGTGCTTTTCACATGCAGTATTGCACTTAGCACAAAAACAAATGCTAATGTGACTATCAGTATAGGACCAAACTTTATCTGAGATCTGGGGTGTTGCCATGGCAATTCCAATTGTTGGAAAAAAAAGTCTCTTTTGTGCTTCATTCTGACATTAGATTGCAAAATGATGATTATGAAGAAGCATACGACCCAAAAGGGGGGCGGGGGGGGAAATCTCTTCTTGAAGATGTAAAACATACTTCTATCACATTTACTTTTTCTGAAACACTGAGTGTGTGCCCAGATTGTTACAAGCTGTATTTTTTGCAGATTCAGATATATTGTTATTTCTCAAGCTGCCATAATAATGCTCAATGTTATTTCTCCCAAATGTAATAATCAACATAATAAGGAAGTCAGAGACATATATCTCGTTTCCTATGCAAAACATCAGCTTCTGGTGTATGTTATGCTGATGATGTGGCCCTTTTGCTTTTAACAATACTGCCTATGTTAGTTGAAGCATATCTAAAATACAGACCTCGCTTAAGTTATTTATATAAATCAGCTCTATAATCTATGTATAATAGAATAGCTCATACTAGCCAATAGATCAGTCATTTCTGTTTAGTTATAAAATTGTTTTTCTACCAATACATCTCACTGTGAGAAAATTGATATGGCTATTACCTGTTCCTTGCTAAATCAATACACAACAAGCTTTAAATAAATCAATAAATAAATAAATACACACTCCTACGCCACCCCTCCAAAAAAAACCTCAACAGCCAAACAACAAAACCACACAATACTTCCTAAAAAGAAGCAAATGAAGGAGTACAGTTAAAATGTGGTTGGCACTGCGATTCATGCTGAAGTTTATTGTGCATTCTTTTATATAGGAAATGTGTAAAATGGGAAACGTTTCCACAAGAGAACTAATTCTTGCAGTGCTGCATTGCTGCTTTATAAATAAATCATTGTCCTTTCTCTATTGATCACTGGAACAATCCAGTCGAAGAATGCTGACTTAGTGCAGCCCTTCGCAGGATGGCTGGATTGAGAGAAAAAGCATGGTAAGTGGGACCCAGCAGCAGGGAATTGGGAAAATCCCAGACTAGTTAGAGATCAGGTTTGGTGCATGAAATCCTTGACTTGTCTTTTACCTCCAAAAAAAACTGGACAAAGCAGTTGATTTCTACAAGATATTCTGTCTTTCCATAATGTCATTGATCAGGAGAATTTAAATATAAGACAATACTAGTTGTAATAAGTGGATGATGCTGAAAATCCCTGTTTAATGTATTGTGATATATTTTTCTTTTGAGAACACACACACAAAAAAAAGACTTTCCAAATTTAATTAATTATCTCAATTATTATATTTATTTGTTAAGAAATAAGGGCTCAAATCCGCCAGGAATATGTTTGAGTTTATAGACTCTCAGAAATAGTACTGCATTCCTGTGAGTTGAGGTGGAATCTGAATTTTGGTTTATCACAGATAATCAAAATCACAGCTTGCCAATCTGACAATTCAATGATGTCTGATTTTTCAGGACTTCTGGTATCAAGCCCCAAGGCTTTTCTGGGAATAGGAGTAGCCTGTTACAATGAGAAGCTGAGAAATACTATTTGGGTTTGCGTGTCTGACCAATAAGGTCAGTATTGGATCTTGGAGGCATATACTTTTTAAAACACAGCTTTCACTGGTGCCTGTGGTTGTCATCTATAGCAAGAGTGTATACTCACAATGTTGTTATCCAGAACATACAGCTAGCTCTAGAATATAAAGTTCTTATTTTTCATAAAATGAGATTTACTGATAAATGCACCGCTCAGCTGATGGCAAGTTAGGGTCATGGTGACTCATTGCTTTTAGGGCATGTTGTCATCACATCTTTTTTTTTTCTGTTTCTCATTAATTACAGATACTTCCAGGATGCAGGTCTGTAAAATGTAATTATTTATTCCACTGGGTGTTTTATCTCTAGTGCTGCAATTAGAGGCAGCTCATGCTGTCGTATTCTCACCGGTGTGCCGTTGGGTGGCTAACAGGAAGCAAAGGGGCTTGCAGAAGGCTCTCCCGGCTCCAGTCGAGGTGTGGGGCGTGGAGCAGAGCGGCTCGATGCGAGGAGTGCGCGGGTGGCTCCGGGCTGCGCGGTGCTGCCGGGGGCGCCCGGGGCTCCTCTTGCCGGTGCTGCCGGCGCGGCGCGGCTGTGGGGCCGCCGCGTCAGCTCCCTGCTCAACGCCCAGTTGACGGCAAACATTCTCCCAATTTGAATGATAAACCTGGACCAAATGGGCTACAGGGAACAAATCTGGAGGTACAGAAAGAGACTACATGTGTCGATGTTGCTAGCACGGCAGAAAGCACCTGGCGCAGCCCTAGTTTCCATTGGACTGGCAGCGGATGGACTTTCCCTTTCCTCTCCCAGTGTCCAAGTAGCAATCGGTTCGTGCCTTCTGCTAGGATGCTAAAAGACCTGTGATTAACATGAGCATAATAATCCATGAAGTATTTCGTTATCTGAAATAATGCGATCTATTAAACAAACAAAAACCCCGGTGGTGTTTATCACTACTCCTGCGTCTGACCGTCTCCCTCTTCCAGCTGGAGCAGAGCCTGGCCGCTGGCCACTAGATGCCACTGTTGTATAAGGACATGTTGGGCGCACTGCCTTAGACAATGAGTAATTTGCTTAGAGAACATGTATGTGTATAATTAGGAGTCATCAATGTCTTTCTTTTAAAATAAAATAAGTTTACCATATCTAATTAGATATTTCTTATAAGATGGATTTCATTCTAATTGGGTAAAGCTATGCTACTGGTTTAAAATACAGCAAAGGATGTATTTGTATTCACTTTCACAGTTTCCATATTTTTTTAGTCCTTGCAATAAATGGATCTGATTACACCTTTTAAGTCGATGTTCTCACAAACTAGTATGACATAAATGATTGTTCTGTCATTGTGATTTTACTGCCATTGTTTTCAGTGTGTGAGGTTTTCTAGTGATATCTCTCTTAATCTCATTCTGTCTTTCCCCATCCTCCTGACTGTGATCTTAGATTTGCATGTTCTTTCCATCCAAACTGAAGTAATCTATTTAAAGAGCCGACAGTGGCCACCACGGATGACTCTGGCTTGACCATGACAGCACAGGTTTTCCAGCAGCAGTGAGCTCAGTAATCCACAGTAAATGAGCCAGAGCTCCAAAATGTCCGTTGTGCAAGGGGCTTCTTTAAAAGCTCAGATTTCCTGTAGCTGAGTGTTGACAATAGAAGTCTAGATTTTTCAGATGTTGGACTGTATCCAGCCTAGGTAAAATTCAAATTCAGTGCTTTTTTTTAGGGAAAATGCATGCCTTAAAGCTTCAATATGAATTCAGAAGGCAGTCATTGTGACAGCCAGTGTGGGTAAGGCTTACACCCCTTCCCAAAGCAGTTTCATTAATGTCTGAATTCTCTTCACCAACCCGAGTTCTGGATTTTCCCACCAAAATTCTGTGTTGCATGCTAACGTAAGGACTTTGCTGGTTTTACAGTTCTTTCAGATCTGTGGGAGTTTTGGTATGGGCAATCTTCCTCAGATCAGCTCTGGTGACACCAGGCTGCAACACTGACCACTTCCACCTTGTGAGTGCTCCCATCAGCCTATTCCTGCCTCTCTCTGACATGTAAGCCACTCCTGTGTTTCCCAATTATGGCTAGAACTCATCTATTCAATCTTGATGGCATCTTTCAAATTACTTTGCATTATCTCCTGAAAGAAGCCACTCCTGCAACAAAACAGTGGCAGAGTGATTTTAGAGTAATTTTCAGATTGTGGTTTATAACTGTGTTGTACCTCAGAAATAGCTTGTCCCAGTGGGCATGGCTTTCTCTGCTATCCCTATCTCTCATATATCAAATTATGGATTATTATACAAAAGTTGTATCTCTGTCTTATTTATTGAAGTGTTGGTTCACTAAATAAAGGATCTCAACAATGATTTGAGCTGGCTGAAAACATGCTTAAAATTTATGTATTTCAGTGAAAGGTTTTCAACAAGCTCTATTTCTGAAGCTAAAGTACTTCAATTCCCAATGACCAAATTCATTAAAATATAAATTAGCCTAAAGAAACATATGAATCACAATGGTATATTTGCATATCATCTATTTGGTGTGCCTGTAACAGTTTCTTCATGTAGACTAACAGCTATTGCAATCTTCACAACCACAGAATTGAATAAATGACTGTGGGGTGAATAAGAAAGCAAAGAGGACAAGGATGAAAATTCTTTCTGCTGAATGGGGAAGAATACTGCAGAATTCTGCAACTGAAATTAAAACCTGTGTTAAACCAGTTTCTTTCACTAAGACATGTCTTAGGTGATCAATTAGCATTGACTGTCTCAGTATTCTAATAATAGGAAAGGGTTTAAGGAAATGTCATGTTTCGTTTATATTTTCAGAACTGTAGATAATTCCTGATTATTGCAGAAGAGTGAATATCCTCTACAAAATAAAGGTGAAGAGGATGGAACGAGAATGTCTTGTCTCAGGGGAGTTAAATGATCCTCCTGCAGTAAGACCTTTGCATCCTCAACAGGCAGCAACAGAAATTTCTCATAAAGTTTGACCTGTTGTTCTGCAAGTAATATATCCAAGACTCCAATACAGAGTATCTTGTCAGTTCCTTTTAATAAATGAAGCTGAACTGATAGAGCAGCTTGGGTAGTTTCTCTGATCTGTACCAGTTCTCTGCTCTATGCCTTCACATGTATTTCCATGAATTGCTCATACACTTGGCCAGTGAATTTTCTGTGACTTCAAAGCTAAGCCTTTCACTTTGCCTTGTATAAAACATTCCCAGAAGCTGGATTCTGAAGAAAATAAGTAGAGGGAAAAATACTGATTTTAGATGTTAGGATAATCTAAGAAAAATGGTTCAAAAATAAAAGGGAAGGGGAATGCTTTTTTCTTTTATTTTTTCTTTTCTTTTTTTTTTTTTTTAGATTTGTCATTTGTTCCAAATACTGCCCAGAAAATTATTTTGTAGTGAAGTGATAAGCTCTATATAAATGCAAACAATAACTGTAAATATTGCATTTGTGACATCCAGAAAGTGCCATGGCATTCTTAAGAGATGTTGTTCTACATCTGTTCTTCATCTTTCCAGGGGAAAGGAGGAAGAAAGGATTGGTTAGTCTTCAAGAATGATGGGCATCAGGTTCATTGTTGGATTTTCTGAAAAGGCTTATGTTTGATATCACAGAGCACAAACTCGATTAGCTCTAATGTAATTTGTTGGCTTTTGTGATGCAACTCAGTGTGTGTCATTGTGCATTGCTCTGATCAAGTCATGTTAGGGAGACAGTCAAAAGAGCCAAATAGTCACAGATTTATGCCCTTTCTAGAATTGACTCGGACATTTTGAATCCTATAGAAGGATAGACCTTTACACTTCTAACTCACCTGGAATATCTTTGAAAATATGACCTTTAATATAGTCCCATCTTTCTAAACAGCTTCAGGGTCATCCCAGCATTTCCAGATAAAATTGAAGACATAAAATAAGGAACTGCTGAGTTTTCATCAAACTGAAAAATAAACCATAAGATGTGAAAAAAAAAAAGTTTCATGACTAAAGCTTTTCAAACAATGCAATTTTACTTTATTATCATATCCCACTAGTTCTTCTTCACATGAGAACACAAAGCATGTAAGTAACCTAAGCATGACTATTGCTACTCTTTAGGAAAATTGTTCAATAATTCATTGACCTCCCATTACTTAGGTTTACTGCCTAAAATATAATTCTTTTTTCTCTTGATAGTGTAATTTTTTTTTGTAAATTGAAGCACTTTTAATATTCAACTTGGTAGCATTTGAAATCAGCTTGAAATAGAAAATTTTATGAGAGTTTTATGAACTTCATTTAAACTGAATCCTAGGAAATGTGGAGAAAAATATTGCAGATGAGTAATTTTTAAGGAATTGGGAGGAAGAGACACCATTATTTAAAGGAATGTTTAGTATCAAAGCATATAAATAGCTTTAGCTGACAGCAGAACAATAACTTCAAAAGTTAACAAATCATTCTCAAACTTTTGATAGAAAAGGAAGCTAGAAAAAGAAAGCTAGGTTTATTCCATTCTGAAGATAAGAAAGGCTGTTTTAATTGTGATTTTTAAGGATTTTTCAGACATGCTCAACTTTTGATTTCAGTGTTTTTAATCCTGATTTGCACTAATAAAAACTAGGTGCAAATGAGTGCTGATGAGTCTGTATTGAAGTTAAACGAATAGTTGAAAATGTCTATGAATATTCATTTAAATTCAAAAATTAACTCCAAATTGATCATGCCTATGACTTTGTGAATTTGCTTTCTACGAGCATACATGCACTTGAAATTACCTTTCATGAATATTTGAAAAAGCAAATTTTCAATTAGATATTTCATATACTTGCAGAAAATAATTTTTCAGTGATATATTTAATTGTGAGATTTGGATTTTACATCATGCTGCCTGATATTTGTGATCTGTTCTGTGGGACTGCATATTTGAAGGTGTCCAGGAAGGTTTTAGCTGGATAGAACACTTTGGAAAACCTTTGCCTTGTGAATTACAGGATTCATCAAGAAGCAGAAACAAATAATAATATACAAGAAAATAAGAAACTGTGCAAATTTCCATTTGAGAACTTTTTTAAAAATATATTGAACATTTTACTTCAGCACAAAGTAAATCTTAGAGGCCAATTTCTCCTCATTTTTGCTGTCAGGCCATGATCATGGCCAAGTTCAGTGACTATGTCCAAGCAGAGTAATTTTAAGGAAGTAGTTTGGATTTTTGACCACTGAAGACAAGAATCATCATAGATTGCAATGGCTGATAGTTTAGGGTAGCTTAGAAAAAGTGATATACATGCAGTGACTGTCATTGGAGCTCCAACATGGGATGTGTGGTTTCAATTAGAAGCTGACTTCACGAAAGAAGTCCTAGATCTAATAAGGTGTTTGTATAGATCTGCTCTTATGGTGTATACAGTTTAAACATTATCTGAGCCTGGTGACTTGCAGGAAGAACTGAAGCTGAAAACAGTATTCTTACTAAGGGACACAAGAGAAATGATAGTTTGGCAAGTCTTCCATATCAGGAGGAGAAACCAACACCAGCAAGTGAGATGAGAGAATGGGGTGTGGGCCGGCTGGGCATAGGTATTTTTGTGTTCCTAGAAACAAGGAGAAGCAGGAAGGATGCTTGACCCCTCCATGGATGCAGTAGGGTCAGTTCTGGATAGAGCTGTGATGTGTGGGGAGGCTCAGAGGAGAAGCTGCTGGTAGCCCAGGAAGGTGAGCTCACGCAGTTCGAACAAGGGGAAGGGGCTGCTCAGGGGGAAGAGCCTGAGTGAGGCTTGCACCTGGCCTTGGCAGCCCCTGTGCTACTAATCTCACAGGAAAGGAGACCTCCTCATCCATAACAGCAGTCTGGGAATGCACTTTTAAATTTCAGTTTAGTTTTTATTTTGTGAGTTTATCCATTGTTGTGCATGGGAGTGTAACCACTTATTTTGCTGGACTAAATGTGTCCTGATTTCATCTTTCACCTTGCAGCTGGATGGCGTATTCCCTATGGCTGATCCAAGGCACTTTCTTACTGGTGGAGCAAGGAAATATACACACACAAGTATTCCCTTGGAGCAGGAGGGTGGTTTCCCACCTGCAGTTACTGGAGCCAGCTTGAGGGCAGGTAACAGGCAGTGCTGGGTCAGTCTCCCTCATCAGGCACAGCCAGTGCCTCTAACAAGCAGCAGGGGAAGGAGAGATTGTTTATGATGCATAAGGTACCATAAGAGATACCATACAACTCAAAAGAAATCGAATCAGGTTCTGAAACTGAGGCATCCAGATTTTTCAGCCTGACCAGCCAGGATATTGAGTACCTTGAATTCCTTGTTCAAATATTTTGCAAACTAAAATACTGTTTATTGGAAGAAATTTATGAGTAAGTTAAAGCCAGGAATCATTTGGGGAAATTTCTGAGTGATTTTTAGATAATTTAAAAACAAGAAATGTGAGATGAATAAATTATTTTGTTATATTGCATCTTCATCTCTAGTTTGAATAGTGGGAGAGAACCTGGCCCCAGTGCCTAGAAGTCATAGTCAAGGATTGGATTTCCCGTGTAAAAGCTATACGGTGTGATAACACAGTTGTACTGCATATTCAGTTTTGATATGTAACCTTTTAAATAAATTGGAATACTCTTTGTGCCTATACTGGCACACACAGAGAGATCATAAACAATAATTTTGTAAAGGTCACTTCCTCACTAAGCGCTTGAGCTCATGGCAAGAGCAACATAGGGCTATTAAAGGACCTTTATGCTTCTATTTTTTGGTGTCTGTTAATATTTTTGCGGCTTTGAAGCTCTGTTTAATATAAAGGCTGTGTAGTGTCCCATGCCATGGGTCTGTCTGTGCAGCGAGACCCTGGGCTTCCTCCCTGTGCATTTTAATAGCAAATGCCTGCTGGCCATAGGATCTGGGTTACTTGCAGCGTGGAGCAGCATGCCCTAGGCTGGCAGCATCCTTCCTGCTGGGAATGAGGGAGAACACAGCAAGATCCAAATGATGGAGGCTTTTGTGTCAGTAGCACCTCAAGACAGCCAGGTATCAGGAACCCAGGCAACACATGAGTGGCTGAGGGATCTGCACAAAGTGAGAGTAACCAGATGCTTGCCAAGTTCAGCTGCACAGCACATTGCTCAGATTTTCCTGCTGCTGCCCTTCTAAGGTGCTAATGAAGTTGTTAGCTGAATAATTTTTTTTGGTCCAGTGGAAATTCTGTTGGTCTTGCTTGTCTCCAGCAAAATACTTTGTCTCAGAGGAAATGCTTGGAAGTTTATAGTCCATCCAACCAACATTAAAACCACGTATATCTGCTGGTCTTCAGAAACAAAAGCACATTTTGTTACAAACTCCATTAATGCTATATCCATTGGACTGTTCTTTCCTGTGATTGAGAACATAGCCTAAATCAATATCCTTTTATTTTCAGATCTCTATTATTTTGAAGAAATCCACATTTGTCCTGCAGACAGTGTAGGGAGAAGGTATTCCTCACTGTAGTGGCATCAGAAGATACCCTCAGCAGGGTAAGTGGATTCTGTCTGGTGTCATTAAAATAGCCCCTAGCCTGAATGTGTGTGGTATTTTCTGGGGGGGCAGTAGAGCAGGAGGCTGAGATGGTGCATTTTAACTCTGAAATGTTTTCTTTACACTGCTGCCTGCTGGTGTAAAGCCACCGTGGCTCACAGAAGGAACAGGATGTTTGTAAGGGTATTGGCCATACACAGAGGGGGTTGTAACTGGAAAACACCACAGTGTGCCTGGAGAAAGGATGCTTGATGTTGCAGGCATGGCCTCTCTAGTGGGCAGAGGTTGGTGCTGCCCACACAGGAGGTGGCTCATCCATCTGCTTCTGGGGACACTCCCACACCTGCTCTGGCACAGCTGGAATTGCCCCGATCCCAGACACAGCACTATGCAAAGCCAGGGCCAGAGCTGGGGAACAGCTCAGGTACCCTTCCAGCTTCTGCTGTCACCATCCATGCTGCTGTGGTATTTATTCAATATCCAGAATTTTATATAAAATTATTTCACGTCTCTCTCAGTGAGAAGCCCTTGAATGTATGATTCAAAGCTTTGATTTTCTCTTCTGTGGAAGACCTGTGCCTAGCACCTGTCTGTGATCTTGTGGAGGTTACATGCACTCAACAACAGAGCTATGTCAGCCTGAAAGTTTGAATCACTCAGGTGTCTCTTATCCTGGAAAATCTGTTCACTCATTCTGAGGGCAAGTTGATAAAAATCATATTTCCTAGATTTAAACTATCAGTGGTGCTGGCTCCTTCTGCATTAATAGATTAATAGATTGTCTATTTTATGGGGTTCTTAATAACTCACCTAAATTTTAACCAATTTGCATAAATGAATTTTAAGGAAGGTCACAACACCATAAAAGTATGTATTTGTGGTTGTTCAACATCACTCTACAAACCGTAGCTGTTTTTTTCTCAAGCTGATAATTGCAACTAGTCTTTGGCAGCATCTGTCTGACCTTCCCTACTTTTCCCCGCTCCCTGAATCAAAAAGAATTTTTGGTAAGATACTACAAAATCTTCCCCAAAAAGGGATAGAACTCCAAGCTCATAATAAGGAATAAAAGAGGTCATTTCCCTTGTGATTGATAAGCATAATTTGTAAATGAACCTGCTTTATGGAATGGTGAAAAATGGTTGGAGCAGTTAAAAAATGAATTGAATATGCAGAATATAGAATCCCTATAAGAAATAATATAATTTTGTAAGTGCAGAATACAAAATTATTTATAGATGTTGAATGAACAAATTAATTTGGCTGACATTACCTTCCATTTGCATAGAAACCATCTTTCACGTTTTCCGTGTAGACCATTTTCTATGTTCTGCTGTGACTAAGGGAAAAACAAAGCACGTGAGTCCTTTAAGGCAAGAGGAAAACATCCCGAAAGTCATGTTGACTGATTCCAAGAGTTGTGCAGCGGGCAGAGATTCAGGGAATGACAAAGGCACATGCAGAGAGGGATGCAACTATGCCAGGGAAACAGCTGGTGTCTGAAAAGCCCAGTTTGCTGTTCCCCTTACTGCTCTGCATGAAGGTTGGGGTGGAGGCCTTTGCTGATCAGGCCAGGCTCTAGCCAGGATACTGCTGGGGAGATGCTGGTCTGGAACTCGTGGCTTGGGAGGCCCCACCAGCTGGGATCAAGTATGGCAAAACCAGGTCCTAACTCCACATTGCCATGGAGAACTGTAAAACCAGCTTCTTGCTTGTCCACATGGACTCAGTGGGAGTGACTGTCCCAAGGAAAGGTCTCTGGGACGGGCTGTTTCAGTTCTCCTTGCACGGTAGACATTGCTCCTAGACTACCTGGATACATGTGGGCATGTCTGGGTACTTCTGGCTCTTCTGTCACAAGACTTGGAAGCAAAATTTTAATCTGTGGGCCTTTGTTTATCTAATTCTTTCTGATGACCCCAAAGCTGAACAGCTGGTGAAGGCCAAAGATATGTGTTTAAGGCACCAGTGCTGCAAACAAACCACAGCATGGTTCTGTTATGTCATGTCATAACAGCATCCAGCCCATTTCTTGTGCAGGAGGACCTACGTAAACATCTCAGTAGATGCAGCTAAATTGCACAAGCAGAGTCCAGCTCCTGAGCCTCACCAAATGTCTGGGAACAGCCACAGGCTGGTTTAGAGGCCAGGAATGGTGACTGTCGGATTCCTCCTTTTCCCTCTGCATCCTTTCTCATCTTCTTGGTGAGAAGTACAAGAAACACCCATTTATTCTTCCTAGATCAAACTGTAGCTAATCCATAATGAGACATGCTGGTATCCTTTCTTGCTACTCAGGCACATAAAACACTCAACAAGTTTTTCCAGGGTTAAAACCTCGCTGAGTTGAGCCTTGCATAGTGACACTGCATGACCAAAAGCAAAGTGCAAAAATGCCTAAAATTCAGGACCTTAATTTAGCTCACTCTTTTTGGGACATTTCAGAATGGAAAATGAAGTATGAATCCAAAAGACATTTTTTGTATACAAAGACTAATAAATGCTTCCAATTTCTTCCACAAACATTTAAGAAAAAAAAAAAAAATAACAACTATGTTGTCCTGTTCTGTTTCAATGTTGAAAGTAGCAGCAAACTACTTGAAATTGCCTATTCACAGTAACTGTGGCCACAGGAAGGAAACTATAGTGTCAAGGTATTAGGAAGAGAGAAGCAAAAAAAATAGGTTGCCCGTTCTCTTTTCTTTTATCTCTTGCACAGTTTGGCAGAGAGTTCGGGAAGGGGCTTTTCGCCTCTTCAGGGAGAGACATAAACTTGGACCACACATTCTCAAACACTGCCAGCTTGTCATTCAGCTCATGCATTCAAGATGTTGCATATTAATAGCACTCCCTGATGACTGGTGGGTAGGGGTCTCTCCACCTATACAAAATAAGCCTCTTGGCACAACAAAGTACAAAAGAGGCCCATACAGGGAGAAAATGGCACTTGAGAACTGGTTTGGAGAAACTCTGCACAGATGCTCATGTGCAGATGCATATTTCAGATGGTTTTTTCCTGATTAGCATGCAGCAAATTCACCTGTTTTGCTGCCTAAAGGAGTCACAGCAGACATGGAGGAGCACCTGCGTGAGTTCAGTTCTGTCTCCCTGTGAATATGATTTCCACCCTTATTTCATTGCTGTTCTGTGTAGCCACTGAGACCCTTTTCAATCCCCCTGTTGGACATGCCTAAGCCAGCAAACACAGAGAGGTACTTTGGGATGGAGACAAAGCACGAATAGTGCAGGGTGCTGCATGTTGAGAAGGGAAGAAGGGAATTGAGTGGGTGGATTGGTCACACAGGTGCATTTGGGGTGCATTGGGAATGCTCAGGCCAGATGGGTTCTGGCGTGGCTGAGATAGGAGGCTGAGCTCCCAGGACCTGCACAAGAGCCTTGTGTTTGTCATCTGCAAATGATCTGACACTTGGCACATAGAGAGTTTCACCTGAGGTCTGGTCATGGGATTGAAGAGAATGAAGCAGGCTGTCTGCCCCCTCCCCTGCGGTGTGCTGGTTACACGTGTCTGCCGTTAATCCTCACACTGCGCTCTACAGGCAGATCCTACACACACATGGGGAATGAATTTCCTTTGTGCTCTGCTTCATTGTAGTTTACTCCAATGGCAGAAAGCACAGCTTAGTTCTAACCATGTGTTTTGTAAAAATGAGCCTCAGGAGGAGAAAGTGAGGAGAGAGTTGCTTATACATGTGTCGGTATCTGATGCAATCCGCAGTGTGAGCCACGTTTTTCTGGATATTTCAGCATACACTGAGAATGACACATGAGTAGTCCAAGCTATTTTCAGAACTGACAGTTTTCCTTTTCACTCCAACAATTGCTTCTTCAATACACTAGAGTATGCAAAGTGCTTCAATAAACTTTTAATTGGGAGTAGGAGTAACAGTGAAACTAAGGGAAAACTTTAGGCAAAATGAGAGCTGACCTCAGCTCATACCTGTTTTGCGGGTTTGTTGCTAACTTTGTAAAAGAGGCTGCACACCTTTGCATTTTTTGGTTTTGGGTAAGGCTTTTCAGAAGAAGTCCTTTTCAGGAGTCCTGCAACAGCCAATGAATGGTTTTATGATGTTCTTGACCCAGGAAAGATCCAGCAGAAATCTGCTCTGATAGGAGCCATGGGCTAAAGGTGTCTGGATATATTTTGATCTAAGCTCTTAGGTATTAGGCCCACAGATTAAAATTTTGCTTCCAAGTCTTTTCTCTAAAAAGAAATGTTCAAAACGTTTGAGATTTTCAGAAAATCTTCTCAGATCCTTACAACAGAAAACAGCTTACAAGGAAAACTCTCCAGATAAATGTGAGATGGATTTTGCACTTATGGCCCTTTCATACTCTTTGCCTGAAGTTTACTGACTGACACCAAGAATGCAAATATGCCAGGGACAGGGTCTCTACTTCTTCTTAAGCTGTCAAAATCAGTTAGGCATCTGAGGCATGGTGGTGTATTTCCTTGGAACTTAATTTCTTCCTATTACCCTCCTGACAGAACTAACCAATCTCTTTGGAGCTTGCAAAGTAAGGTGCATCCCACAGAGCTACTGCTATGTGCACTACTTGTAGAAAGGTATGTTTAACAAAAGCTGCATTCTGGATGTACTCCAAATATCATTACTATTGCTTAATTTCAGCTGCAGTTTGGCATCTGTTTAAGATAGTTTCAAAGATAATAATCTCACCAGACAGATAGAAAATACAAAACTGAAATTACGTTGCTCAATTATTTTGTTTGCTAGTGGTCTTAAACCACTGTTTTTGTTTGAATCATGCAGAAGAGCTGTGATTTTTTTTTTTTTTTACCTTTAAGCTCCTCTGAAAATACAGTACCTATTTCTTTCCAGATTGCGTTATATGAATGAGTTTGATAGGAGTCACCATGGTGAGGAAAGGATAATGGAATTTCAGGTAAGTGTTCTCCATAATGAATTCATTCCTTACAGCATGTTAACACCCACCCGTGGAATTAGGGACCTTTGTAACACAATGCAACAATTTACTAGACATCACAAAACACCAATTATAGAATTGGACTGAAATGAGCTGCCAAATCCTCTGTTCCTGATAAAAGAAGGATAGGTATAGTCATGCCAGCACATTTTAACTCCTTCCTAAAAATTCACTTGGGTCCATTGTGAACATTGTCGGTGATATAGTAGGTTGACTGCAGTGCTATGTGTATGACATGAAAGTAAAATAAAATAAAAATGAATAGGTCATGAACAGCAGTGAATATGAACTCAATTTGGATCATATTTATTTAAATAATTACAGCAGATTGTTAACTTTGAGACTCTCCTGATTTATGCAAGGGAAAATGAAAGAGAGTTGGCTTCTATATTGTGTATTTAGCTTGATAAAAGGAAGCCAGTCTGCATGGAAGAAGTGTTCCATTGAAGTTCCTCAGCTGATATTTTATAAAAGCACAATTAAATGTCAGTGCTTTACAAAGAACTCTTAAATCCTAAGACTGAATCTCGTCTGTTTTTACTGGTAGCAGAGTACCAAACTGTTAGAAGAACTGAGCAGGATCTGACTTTCCATCACAGACAGTTAATAATTAAATCAAACATTATATTCAACAATAGAACATATGCATCAGCTTCTTTCAAATTGCATTTCCTTCCTGTTAGATCCATTAGTGTAAACCAGACTGCCTTTAGAAAACCCCTTATTGCTGCTGTCTTTCAGCACAGTTCCTGAAATGGATAATGTGGTGCATATTATGGGCAATTACACAGAACTCCCTAGTGACAGGGTTTTAGAGTTTCAGAATAAAACAGCTGGAACTACAGGGCTGTAAACTAATCGGAAAAAGAGACAATAGTAGCACATTTAATGCACATTTTTAGAACATGGACAAAGACTAGATGTGAAATACTACATATCACCATACCTACTGTATTGCACAGCATCTTCACTGCAAAATCCTGTTTAACTCTTGAAAGACAAGGTAATCAACAGCCAAAGATTTTGTCACGAACAAATGCATGCACAGCTCTATAACCTGAGCTAATTGGAAACATTAGAGGAAGAAGCCTTGATCCAGAACTGCGGTTTTCTCTTAATGTCAGAGTAGTTTGAATCAAATCCAGAACTCTATTAAAAATTATAATTTATTAATGAATGCATAATTAATTTATACCTGTGCTACATATACATATGCTAAAAAACTATGTCTCCGTCCCTCTTTTACTGTTTCAATATACTGAGGATTTAGCATTTGTGTTGCAAAAATTGCGTTTGCTCTTCGATACATCTTGGATATTGCCACAATGCATAGTGTTTGATCCTCCATCAGTTTAAATTGATGGCAAAGCTCCCATTAATTTTAGTAATACAGCAGTGAATTTTTAGAATAGCACATGCATCATTTAAAAGCACAATGACCATGATTACATGTGTAATCACAGTAATTGTGCACACAATTACTGGTTGGGTATCTAACTGCCTTTCAAAAATCAGTTGCTCTACTTGCATGTATACTCACAGTAGTCACTTGTGAAAATGCAGTGCAGCCCAAAGCATCCCCACCTCTGTGCTTGCCCCTGAAATACTGCAGGTGAGGGCTTGTCTGTGGCAGTAGGGATGTAGGATAGAGAGGTATATGTTTACATTGCAGTGATTTGAACCATAAATAAGAAAGGGAGAGAAACAGCTGCAGTGTCTGTTTGGGAAAGTAAAAATGTAAAATTACTTCAACTAATTTTTCAAAAGGACAGAGACTGATTTGCACCAGCTACTGTCTTGTGAGCCTCCTTATCAGCAGTGTCCAGCAGGCATGGGCATGTTAATGTTTTATAATGGCATGGAAAAATGATCAAGTAATATATCAAATAACAGCACCATACTAGAATATAACAAAAAAATTAAAACCAAACAAAACCACACTGAGTAAAATTTTGCAGCTTAAAAAATTCAGAAAACAATTAAAGTTTCAACACAATGCAGTGAGTTTCTTAGAATGCAGAACCCAAGAACCAACTGCTGTGGCTCACTCTAGTTTAAAAGGTGCCTCCTTTTGCTCAGAAGGTTGGTTCCTATAGCTGCAGAGGTATAAAAAAATCACATCCTCCCTAGACAGCGATAAGACTTCCAGATCCATTCTTTTGCTCAGTAAAATGGTAGCTGGAGAAAGTTTTACACAAACAATTTTATCCAGTTGTCCCCCACAGTCCTGGCTTCCCTCCTTCCCTGGGGCATGGCGAGTATGCTTTGCTTTCCCAGTAACAGCTTTATGACCCCACAGTGGAGGGGAGGGATGGAGGAACTGGGCAGACTGGGCCTGGCAGCCTGGCCTGTGCTTCTTCCAGGGAAAGGCTGGGCCAGGAGCCCACATGAGGGAAAGCAGGTGTCATTAACAGCCAAAAAACACCCTCTTCCTGGGGAGGAATGGGCCTGATTCCAGGGGATGGGAGCACTGGAACTGTGTTGAATGAGAAGTAGCACAGCCTCTCCAAGAGCCCCCTTGCTATGCAGTGACAGCCTACAGTGCTCACTCCGAGGGACTGGGCAGGACAGGACCCCATGGCTCATGAGAACGGGTCCCCCAGCAGCCCTGACCCTATGGCAGAGGCAACTGTCTTTCCAGATGGAAGACTCAAAAATTGGCAATGAATGAAAATTGAACTTTTTCTGAGGCTGCCAGTGGCTGGAGGAGGGCAGCTGGACTGAGAAGCCTTCAGCAGACTACAAGTTGTATGTTTACCAAGGAGGAAACCTTGTCAAATATGCTGGGGCAGATGTGGTGGTTACAAATCCCATGTGCTGTCTAAATAAGATCTCAATATCAAATGTTGTAATGTTTGACGATATCTGGTTCTCAACTTATCCTGTTTTAGAGGTGGAAATTTTGATGCTCATCCCCATATATGGGATTTTAGTCCCATCAGAGTTTGAGAAGTTAGATCCTGGGCTCTGGTGTGCTGAGAAGACAACTTCAGACTCTGTCAGGAAGAAGAGGGAACAGTGGTCAAATGCTTGAAAAATGTTTCTTCTGCTGCTGGAAAGCTCCAGCACCTTTGCCTTCAACAGAATCAGCTTGTAGCTGAGCTCACTGCATGCATGGCTGTGCTCTCTGGATTCTCAGAGCCCATGGCCACAGTGACTTGACCTGTTTTCAGAATAGCTTTATGTTAGTTAATCCAGATGCCATGTCCTGTTGCCTCTGCACAAATACCTGCTAAATAGTTTTTTTAAATTTTAGTGAAGCACATGATTCCCTTGTTTCTCTACAACCATCCTGCTGATCATTGTAGCAGATTCTGTTCTTAATTTCATTACAATAAACGTGAAGTAGCCTCATTGACATCCAATCAGAAGGAATTTCAGCCCTGCATTGCCTTGGGTCTACAGCCTTGTACACAGGAGCTGTTCAAGTAGACTAAGTTCAGTACAGAGCATTAAATGCTGTTGCTTTTGTAATTAACATTAGAGAGCTATATGAAGCCTTGAAGCTATGAAAACCCTTAAGTCCTGTAGAAAACATTTCTTTATACAGATCTGAAGTGTTATTCGAACAAATTCACCCTAAAAGATAGAGAATTGCTGGGACATGAAGAACATAAGGCTCTAAGACTGTATATTGGAGAAAAGTTCCCTCAGAAGTGTTCATTTAGTCACCTTTGGTGACACATGCTGCCTTGCCTGCCACCTCTGCGAGTGTGGCCTCACTTTCACTGTTATTGCAACATGTGTCAAATGAAATGAAAACAGAGATTTGGGAAAGGATATAATTAACCTACTTGTAAACATTAACCTTAAATATCTTGCTAATTATCTCACTAATTTAATCACTGCAGATCTCAAATTGTTTGTTAAATATTTAATTCTACAAATTGTTTTTGATACAGAGGTGTGGGGAGCTTTCTGTGAATGTAAGTTACTTTGTAAAACTCTGTAAAACCATTGTTATGCTCACACTTCATTGAACAAACCCTGCTGTCAACAAGACTTTTAATGGAAATCACAAGCAACTGTGCCCTGAGGCAAAGAGATATAGTGCCCTATTATTTTAAAATCTAATGAACACATAGTATGGAGTGTAGACCAGGGTAAAATTCTTCCTGCACATCTTCAGGTTTGATTCCATGGGAGTCTAGACTAGAAAGCCCTGGGTTTCCTTGTTCCTTTGGTTGCAGTGAAGCAATACAGCTATTTCTTACCTATTCACCTCTTTATTACTTGAGTAACTCAGCAAGATTATGTCCTTGATTTTCAGCCCTTTTTATCAAATCACTTCCTTGTGCTACAAGGAACCTAAAAGGTGTTTAGATGCTCCAGTTACAATGCCACCCAAAGTGCCTCTAATTATTGCTGAGAGGAAGCTCTTGAATTTGGTGGTGTTTGTTGAGAAGCCGAAAGCTCTGTTTTTGTTCCTTCCTCCCTGATGGGAAGGGGGCTGTGCTCATGCTGCCTCCTGCAAACACCCACAGCACAGCCAAGCACTGCAAGCCAGGGCATGGGGACACCTCCAGGGCTGAGGCTGGGAGAGGAAACAGGCAGGACATGGGTGCTGGGGACATCCCGGGTGGAGCGGATGGCTAAGCCAGGACACTGAGGAACAGCCCGGATGGAGGGGGTGGCTAAGCCAGGACACTGAGGAACAGCCCGGATGGAGGGGGTGGCTAAGCCAGGACACTGAGGAACAGCCTGGGTGGAGGGGGTGGCTAAGCCAGGACACTGAGGAACAGCCTGGGTGGAGAGGATGGCTAAGCCAGGACATGCTCTGGAGGCACCCAAATCCTCTGTCCCATGAGGAGGCAGGGGCCCTCAGCTGAGCAGTGCCTCCCCTCAGACCGGAGCTTCAGCCAGCCCTGTGTTTCAGGCTGTACCCCCATGGCAGCTCTTTGTCAGTGTTATTTTCTCTATTTTTGCTATATTTGCCTTCTTAATTCAGGAAGCAGGAAGAGGACTCACATTGTGTTTCAGCACTGTAATTCTTACTATCAGAGAAGGTGCAAAGGTATGGTAAATTGAGGTGACAGCTCACAGCAGACCTGTGACAAGAGCCATTTGATAAGTTAGGTGTCCATATAAATAGCTATTTGTGACTATATTGCTACCTTATCATATATTATTTAGAATTTCATCCTGATTGTCTGTAGTTATTTATTACACACTTATGTACTGGTTAGTTCACTAAAGAATCAAATTTCTGTGAATTTAGCTGAAAAAAGCTTTGTTTGTTCCTGTTAGTTATATGAAGTCTCGTTCTTTCTATGCATTACCTCAATTTCTGGGCATTTTTCCCTTCATTTACTCCAAAAATTGCTTCAGTACTAATGAATAGTGAAAGACAGCCAAGACAGGATGAACTTTTGGACAATTTATGAAAACATGACAGATGATAATAGATTTACTGTAAACATGTCAGGCACAAAAGACTTGACTGCTTTTTAAATACAGTGGTAATGGAAGAGATTTATGGATATTTTCAACCGTTCATTAAAGAGAAAAATATTTTGAAACTATAGGCTCTATCCTTTTATCCATTTTTGCCTTCCAGGCTGTTTGCAAACCTTTGATGTTGTCTTCACCAAAAAATAAAATTAGTTATGAATTTATTT
>JAYDZK010000006.1:18468137-18531022 GCA_034509185.1 Euphonia xanthogaster | reverse complement strand
ATTAGTTATGAATTTATTTCTTCCAAGTACTTTCATTTTTGTGTCATTTTACAGTTTTTATTACATTCCTGGCAGTCCAAATTATGGTGTTTGAAGAGCACCTAGAGTCCACTGCTCTAAGTTTTCTAAAAATAAGGACTAAGTTCTTAGTGAAAAAAGCTTAATGATGCTTTCTGGCTACTGTCTTTTTTGTTCTCTAGTAATAAAAGGTTAATAAAATCTCTGAATACTTTAACTGCCTGTTAGATCAACCAACCAATTAAAGGTTATTCTATTCTAAATGACTGGAAGCTACTTGAATTGATAAAAGTTAACATGAAATAGCTAGTACCTGTTGGATCAGGTTAATAAAAAACAAAGTCTTAGGCATGAAAATCATGTATAAATATGGTTCCTTGACACAGGTATCAATTCTTACAGCCAGACAGGCATATTCTTGACTGTTTATTGTCAGAGTCTGCTTCTGTGCACTTACAAATCAATAGTAAGCCTTGCTTTCAACTTCAGTGCAGCTGATGTTGTTGGCAGTCAATGATTTTGCAAGATCAGTTCAAGATACTGGAATGGTTTCAGGGAATTATTGGATTCTTTCTTTCTAAAATAGTGTTAAACTCATAAGTAGGAATTTAAGGAATTTAAACGTGAAAATATATGCGCTTGCACTGCTTCTTAAAACTAGTGGATCTTGCCAAATCTCCTATCAAGTCAAAGCAGTGCACCAAAATGATAGCAGGAAGGATTGAGCAGTGCTCAAACATCTAATCCTGCATACTGACAGTGCTGAGCATGCCCTCATTTTTGGACTAGATGGGGAAAGATGGAGAAAAATGGAGAAAGAGCAGATTTGGGTGGAAAAGAACAGTTTTCATTGCAACCTTAGAAGAATATTGGCAATTTTGTAACAGAATGATTTGAGTGTTCTGAGACCCTTCAGAGGAAGGCAGGAAGCTTAATAAAGGCTTCATTTTGGAAAAACAGATAGCTGAAAGTAGTATTTTACTAATTTTTATTGGAGGTTCATTTCTGGCTTTTGAAAATTAATTTAAGAGCCACAAACCAACACACATTTATGAATAACATAATGCTGTTGGAGATAATGCAAATGTCTTTATAAATAACATATTATAGCTTAAATCATTATTTTTAATGCCTTTTTTTTTTTTTTTCCTATGTGAACAGGTCTGTGCTGGTCTGCATTAATTAAATGTAGGTAGGTTTGTAAGGCCAGATCATCATTACTTCTGTGTCCCTGATTTAAATCTGCAGTAAAACATTTCTCCATTTAGTTTGGTGCTTTTGTGTCATATTTCATACACTAGTTGTCTCTTAATTAAATCCATGATAGCCCACCAACACAGACTATTAAAATAACTATACTTTGCACTTGACATATTTATGAGACAGATTCATAAGAGTATAGACTGATACTTGAACTACTCACTGAGAAATGCTAATAAGATTATGATGAAGGTAAGATTAGAACATTCGTCTCCTTTTCACTTCTCTCTTCTTTATAGGAATTTATTTTTATAACTGCAATTCACTATTTCTATTCCAGGCTCTTTGATGTTGTATATACCAGCAATTCTTTCTGTGTCGATTTATTGTGGCAATGAAGAGTGGGAAACTGCTAATTTATATCACACCAGAAAAGTGCATAACTGTTGTGTTCCTTGAAGTATGAATGTTTGCAGATGTCTGTAAACCTTCACATGGGACTGACATGTTCAAGATAATGCCTTTGGATATTACCTTTGGAATTGAGTGATGAAGAATATGGATGATGGTGAATTGCCACATTGTTTTACCTTTATTGTCTTACTCCTTCAACCCTCCTGGTGGTAGAGCCATCTGAGTTTGCTCTTGGAGCAGGGAGGAGACAGTGGCAATGTGCCCGTGATGCCTCAGTGCCTGTGCCCGTGACACCTCAGTGCCTGTGCCCGTGACCCCTCAGTGCCTGTGCCTGTGATGCCTCAGTGCCTGTGCCTGTGCCCGTGATGCCTCAGTGCCTGTGCCCGTGACCCCTCAGTGCCTGTGCCTGTGCCCGTGATGCCTCAGTGCCTGTGCCTGTGACCCCTCAGTGCCTGTGCCCGTGACCCCTCAGTGCCTGTGCCCATGACCCCTCAGTGCCTGTGCCTGTGACCCCTCAGTGCCTGTGCCTGTGACCCCTCAGTGCCTGTTCCTGTTCCTGTGACCCCTCAGTGCCTGTGCCTGTGACCCCTCGGTGCCTGTGCCTGTGATGCCTCAGTGCCTGTGCCTGTGATCCCTCAGCGCCTCTGCCTGTGACCCCTTAGTGCCTGTTCCTGTGACCCCTCAGTGCCTGTTCCTGTGACCCCTCAGTGCCTGTTCCTGTGCCTGTGACCCCTCAGTGCCTGTTCCTGTTCCTGTGACCCCTCAGTGCCTGTGCCCGTGACCCCTCAGTGCCTGTTCTGTGACCCCTCAGTGCCTGTTCCTGTGACCCCTCAGTGCCTGTGCCCGTGACCCCTCAGTGCCTGTGCCTGTGACCCCTCAGTGCCTGTGCCCGTGACCCCTCGGTGCCTGTGACCCCTCGGTGCCTGTTCCTGTGCCAGGCAGGCTGTGCCCTTGCCCATCCCTCAGCTGTGGCAGATGCAGTGGAGTGTCCTGAGCTGTGCAAGCTGCTCTGGGCAGCTGGACTGTCACTGCAGTGTTGGAAATGGCCTGGGTGTATGGCCTCAGTGGGTAAGGAAAACAGAATAGCAAGCAAATCCACAAATCATATCACTTGAAAGGCTGTTAGACATATGCTAAGATTTTATCATTCACCTGTATGGATATCTTGGAATTGCCTTCTTAGCATCATTTACAGACAGACTTGCTGATATAATTTGTTTGTTAATTTTCTTAGCAATTTGGATGTGGAAACTTCAAAGAACTCCATGTTTGAGAAAGATGTTGCTAGAAGTGAAAGTGCTGCTAAATGAAAATCATCGAGGATTTATATCATTTTTCAGGACCATGATGCTCACATCTTAGGGACCTTCCCTCTCTATTTTTTTTTCAGATTTACATTCTTTCATGGAAGAGCTTCTGCTCATCATTGTGTTGTGGTCCAGGTATGGGTACAAATGGAAAAGGCTTTAAATACATGCAGCTTGAAAGGAATGTATTTTACAATACCTAAAGTCTATAGAATGCCATGTCTACATGATGTTCAGATGTTCAGGAGGATAAATACATTGCTGTGTTTCATCCTGGTATTCTCTGTGAACGCAGTGAAAACATCAAATACTGGGATTTCATATAGAAATAAATACAATATTAAAAAGTAAAAATAATAAAGTTATATTAAATATTTCATCCTCTACAGAAATAAACCAGCTACAGTTCAGGGAGCTTCACTAAACACATTAAATCTAATAAAATTGCCTACACGTACTCCTGACACTAGTAGTAATTAAAATAACTTGTTTCAAAAAACTGGTCCTATACATGAATACTTATTGGCAATTATTTCCAAGTTCTTCAAACCAAAGATAAAGTAATTTGATTCACACACAATGTTCTTGTAAACGTGGTTCATACTGGTTTTTATATGCAGCTTAGGACTGTTAATTGCCATTTTGAGCCTCACAGTAAAATAGAGTTCAATATGTCGCTTTTTCTGAAGTATTGAGAAATGTTTGAGAAATGCTTGTCTTAGTCTAATCAACTGTGAATAATTTATTTCTGAGTCCTACTTTTCAGTTTAAATGGATCTGACTTTTCTCAGAGCTTCTCAAGTCTAATCAACTTGTTACATTCATTTAATTAAGGACATCTGTAGCGAACTGTGAAGTCTAAGTACAAGAAGCTTTTTTGTCATGCAAAATTGGTGTATTTTTCTCGTGAATGTGATTGTGATTGTTTATACTGACAGGTAGCCTCTACTAAAGAAATCGGGGTTTTCTCTACACATATGGGTCAATATGAATAGCATATAAACTGTTTTCTGAACTGCCTCTTGTAGCCACCACCCAGCTTCCCAAATTCACACAGCAGTAGCTTTCAGGCAGTTCTCATTTCTGGAAGGGTTATGAGTGTTCTTCCATGCCTCAAAGGGGGGGAAGATATAATAGAGGTATAACATACAGGGGTGGAGATAAGAGACTGACTTTTTAGTGACACTTGAGTATTAAAGCACTGGCACAAGCTTATGGTCAGCATGCCACAGAGTCACCCACAAAGGGATGAGCTAAGGTGCTGATTCAAAGTCCTGTTTGTGTTTCCTAACCTTACATAATTTGTTCTCATTTCTCTGAGAAATCAGCATTCTAGGAAGGGAACAGCTCGTACAATAAAGGGATTTGACATCATATATGCATTTGTTTTAAAAAAGGCCCTATATTTATTTGCTAATAAATGTTCAGAAGTCCATCACTCCTCTCATATTTATGTGATATGAGGAATATTTTTATTAGAAATATAGAGAGATGCTGTGGAGATTGACATATTATTTTTTTCTCCTTATCCTCAGACAAACTCTTCAGACTCAGAGAAAAAGTCCCCAACCCTGGTCTAAAATACTGTCCAGTGCTTATGGGTTATAAAATGAAAATCATCAAAACTGTCCTTGACAGGATGTTTCTTTCCATTAGTTGATTAAAATGGTTTATTGTTGCCTACAGCATTGTTACTTTAAATGTATTTTTTAACAAAGAGCAGATGTGGCCACATCTTGCACTGTTTCTCTTTCTGTGGTTTCTGATACAGAAGTGAATCACTACCTTGGCAGATCCTCCTGTCGAGAGGGAGAAGGAAAGGTGAGTGGCTCAGCAATGGGCTGGGGTACCAGCTGGGGGGGTTGTGCAATAGTACTGCAGAAAGGCGGAGGCAAAACATGCAAACAAGTTAAGCAGCAAGTGCTCAGAGTAGAAGAAAACCCTAAAATCTGGAATTATCTGCCTGCCATTGCTGTATGTTTGTTCTGACAAAGCAAGAAGTGGGTTTTGGCATTTTTTCAGACTGACAACTCTAACTTTTCAGATAGAGCATGGAAATGGAGAGTAGCTGATCCTAAAACATTAAACAAGGTTGTACCCCCATGAACTCTCATCTATCCACTGCTGTTACAAAGAGAACTGAAAAAGTCCAAGTCTTTGAGATGTATGTTAAATTTCTTTGTTTCTTGTCCCCTCCATGTTTGATGGGGGAGCTGAAATCTCAATACAAATCCTATTTCCAAATCAAGGGGTCATTTCAAGCAGTAGTTATAGAACAGGTACCTTTCCATTCCCTAGCACAATTTTTTTAAGGTGTATTTTCATCTCATGATAATAGGGTCTTTCACTAGCAAATCTCAAATTATTGGCCATGTGACCTTATAGTCAATAAATATTTATTTGAGAATTATAGGTTAATTAATTTCCATTGTTTCTGTTTTAATTCATGCTTATACTATACAATTAGAGAAAAACACAAACAGCCACGAGTAAGTGTTGCTCATAGAAAATGTTTCTATTACCCTTTACTTTTAAAACCATTAATAGATTATTAGGAGATATAAACATTGGAGACCATGGATCATATTTGCATGTTAATCAAATCCATGAATTATACATTATTTGCTATGGAGGGTACTAGAAACAATATTCCTCCTTTCTAATAGCTATAAAAGCTGGAGGTTTCCTGGAGTACACATCACATCCCCTCTGCAATACCTTCTAATGGAAAGAAAGAAATACAGCTTTTCAAAGCAATCTCTCACTAAATGAAATAGATTTGTTTGTGTTGCTTTGTAACACACAAGTGTGACAGTTCATTTTAAACAAAATAGTTTTAATAATGTCATTACTAATATCTCTTTGGTCATCTCTCTGAAAAATTGTGTTTTAATAGGAATGTTTCATTTTAATAAATGGCAGAAGAGGCAAGCTGCCCTGAGTCAGCAGGAAGTGGATATACACCAGAGAACAGGCTGATTGTGTTAGATTCATCCAGAACATTGAACAGCACACAGACAGTCCAAGAAAAAGCAACTGGCTGTATTCAAATGATTAGTCTTACTGCTATGCTTTAGCACAGATTCACACATTCTTCTATTATTCCTTGACCTTCTGCCAAAAACTCCCACTTCAAGTAATAATTAGAATTAGTGTTTCCAGTGCATGCTTCCATCTTCCTAACAAACAGTAATGAAATGTGGCTTTTACAAAATATGCAGTTAATTAAACTTTTTTTTTTGAACATTGTTTGATTAATACAGTTCCCCTGTGCTAGCCCCTCATTATGCCTGACTACCTGGGATTGGTGAATTGAAAGAAAAGCACTATCAATAGGATGAGTGAGATTTCAGAATTTTGCACTTTAAAATTTCTTGTGCTTTTTAATTTTTTTTTTCTTTTTGATTTGCTTATGTCTTGGAATAAACTGAAAGGACAGTCTTTATTTGTAATTCTGTTTTTTTAAGTCAAGGACAGCATGTCTATTATATAACAACTCTACAAATACCCTCAGTGTGAATTTGAAGAACACATATATCAAGTGCTACAAGATAACAAGTGGATTTCTAGGCAAGCTTTTTGAAATGGTGTCTCAGCACTGTATTGCTTAATAACACTATGCAAATAGATATTCTGATTTCATTTTTAAAAATATTATTTCATGCTTTTTAACTGTCTGCCTTAATTATCCAAATCCTGAACATGTATAGTCTTTTGATTGATGAGAGTTCCACCCCTTTACCCACACCCCTGCAGATATGAGGCTCCACAGTTTAGTACCATAAATCACTGTGATTGTAAAACTTAACTACTGTATGATCAGAGATCACATGCAGTGGTAGCCTGGATATGCATTCATCCTTCGTTATGAATGTTTTAGGGCTAAATTTATTCTGGATGTTTGGAGAAATATCTGTTTCTTCACTTAAGAAAGCAATGCATTTTAAATAAGCAATTCTTGCAACAATTGGAAATAATCACAGAAGTCTTCTATTTGCAATCTTCATTAATGTGAGTTATTTCATCACTTTAGGAGAAATCTTTTCAGAGGAAAACAACAATTAAACCCCTCCCCCCAGGCTCTGACAGCTAAGGATCTATGGATCAGCCATTTTAGTAATTAACCACAATTCCTCTGATTTGTGAATTTCCAGATGATGAGGCAGGAAGCAAGTTACATCTTGGAGAAATTGCCCTCAGGAGAGAGGAAAAACTATTGCGAGGTTGACAGCACAACCTTGTACCGGCACAGTTTCCCTTCCCCAGTGGTTCAAGGAGTTCCAAGCACCCTCCTGTAAATCATCAGCTCACATCTATTTATTATCTTCCAGCCCAGTGCACAACACTATCTGTTACACACGGATACCAGCAATATTGCAAGGTGGACTCAAGGGATAAAAGAGCAAACCCTGCACACCTCCTATGCCTGAGTCACACCCACTACAAAGCCAGGATCTGTTCATAAAGTGCATGCTGTTGTCAGAAATGAAACAATATGAACTGTTCCAGTTCAGAGTAGAGTTTTTGTAGCATTTCTCCAATATGCTTGATTTTATCATCTTGATATCTTTGTGTTATTATATGGAGACAAAATTTATCTGCATAGTAATGGACAAAATGTCTATGAAAATATTGCTATTCATTCAATGATTGTTGTTATATTTGGACTAGGCGCCAGCCTCACTCTGTGATGCTTGTCCTGAAATATCAATAAATAAATCATAAAAGCCAATGCTTCAAATATTGAAAAATTCACACTTCAAACTGTGTTTTGAACTATACTGAGAGCAATGCCTCAGATTGTCCTTTTGCTTTATATGAACAGAGGAAATTCAAAGTAGGAGGAAGTCTCTCCTGGGATTTGGCATAGGGGAGTGCCACAAACCATCAGCCTTCCTGTCTCTGCTGTGCCAACGAAGCCTCTCCTGGGATGTACCACGAGAAGCAGACAGTGTGTCTGGGGAGTTAATGTGGCTTCAGATGAAATTATCTCCTGCAGGATCCATCTTGCCTGTTGTTTGAGTGCATGCAAAGGAGCCAGGCAGTGGTGAGGAGCCAGGCCACAGCAGGGCAGGTGAAGGCTCAGAGAAAAGTAGAAGCATCTTCCTACGACTCTGTTAAGTGAAGTTCTTTGCACCACAGACTTATGTTGCTGGTGAAAATGGGACATCACGCCTCTTTACTCCTTCTGTCTGGAGCCCAAATTTGGTAAGAGCAAACTCACTGAAGTCTCCACTCTGTTGCCCATTTCACTCCTCACTAGTAACAGATATCTAAATTCTATGGTGTGATTGACAGCATTAAAAGGAGAAATGAGGGCAAATGTCCTTCTGAAAAGTACACTCTAGTTCAAGCACGAGTGTTCGGGCTGATGCCCAAGTTGCAGAATGACTTTCCATGGTTTGCATTGTGCAAGGGACCACTAGGCAATTCTAATGGTTCTTTTTCTTTTGCTTTAAAAGCACTGAAATTAGCTGAAAGCTAGAAGTAGGAATGGTATTTTGTAGTAATTGTAAATGCAAAGCTAGACAAGCACTGGAAGTCACTCAGGTGCATCTATTCAAAGGCCAGAAGAAAAAGCACTTCAGGTATTCAGTGCTTTATCTGATTAGAAAACAGCCTGGCACAGATGTGATTTCTGCTCCATATATCAAGCTATGGCAGGCTTTTGCTGCTTCATTATGAAAGCATGTGAAGTAAAATAGGTTTTGGAACATAAAAAAATGACAAATTTGGAAAAATATCTATATGCCAGATGGGTGTAGGAAGAATCCTTGTGACAAATATATTATTAAGGGAATATGCATAAGGAAAGAAACTGTGCCCAGTTCTTCCAGGGATGGACAGGCAGGAAGGTAGCGTCTCACTGTGTCTAATGTATTCTCATCTAATCTAAATCTAATTAATTATGTTACATCGCTGACATACAATCTAGGCACTGCACACAACAATGGAAGGCTGCGCCGGGGCTTCGGGAGCGCGGGCGGTTGCTTCGCCCTCGGGGCTTTTGCTCCCCCCGCTCGGGAGCGCAGGTCAGGGCGACGCCACCTGGGCCGGGGGCCGGCGAGCGCCGCGGGCAGGGTGAGCTCATCCCGGCCCCGCCCGGCCTGCCCCAGGCTGCTCCCGGAGGGCTTCATTGCACACCGTGCGCGCTCCCGCCGCGGCTTCTCCTCGTGTTCCGTGAAGAAACGGGAGCATTTTGGCAGGGGCTCTGGCTCCTGCTCTGCTTTCAGGGCCGGGCCCGGTGTCTCGGAGCTGGGTCCTGCGGCGCCCGGGAGGAGCTCCGTGCGCAGCTCCCGGTGCAGGAAGGGCTGCTCCAGCGGGAGCTCGCCCGCCTGGGCTCCCCGGCTCGGAGCACGCGGCGTGTGTGGGACAGCTCAGCTCCGCCAGGGTGGGGACACGGCGCAGAGGAAAGAGGCTGAGCTCCGCGCCGGGAGCCTCCTGGGCAGGCAGCAGCTGGGGCTGTGCCACAAGCCGGCCATGGGGCGGGACTGATGAACGCGGTCCCTTCAGCCCGGACGGGTGGGGGCAGGCACCAGCCTGTAGACCCTTGAGGAAACATCGCTGCCTCTTCTTGAGAGCAGGCAAGTCAGTATTTCAGCTTCGGTGTAAATAACGCAGGAAGACACGCACGCTCCGGCCGGCCGCCCCATCCGGGCGCTGACCAGGTCTGATGAGGTCTAAATAGCAGCAGAGGAGCTGCAAGGAGGCCCTGCACACACTGAGGGGGTTTCAGCCTTTGGTTATTCCCTAAGATGCGGTACCTGGTCTGGGTTCAAGGTGCGAGTGATGTAGCCATGATTAGTGTGTTCAGAACTGAAACAGAAATGGAGGTAGGGAGGGCGGTATGGCAATCGTATCATTTGGCTTCACATAATTTAATTTTACTGATGCCTCATCCACTATCTGATTACTCTTTTCCTATTTAATCCCAGCCAAACCAGGAGGCTTTTGCTCACACGCTTTTAGTACTATTTTATTTGGCAGTTATGGAATAAAAGAATTTTAGTATTGCCTTAGAATTTCTCCTGACATCTATCACAACCAATCCAGCTCATATGTGGGTGAACTGTGTTTTGATCCAATTATAAAATTCTATTGGAGACTTGTTACATTCTTATCCCATGTGCATGTTGAAAAATTCAAGAGCAAAAGAAAATTCTACAAAATGTTTCTCATTTACTGTAGGCTTGGAGACACAAAACTGTATCACACAGTCATTTGTGGAGGCTAATAGCAAACTAGAAAAACAACGTATTCTTGGGGGAAAAACCCCACCCTGTTAATCAGCAGCAAGACTTAGAGGGAGAATAATGCAATCTGTGTATAGATATTACTGTCAATCGTTTTTTGAAGACACAGCCTTACTTTTGTTAATTGTAGCAATGAGAACTTTGTTGATGTTCATCCCAGAAGTTATAATGAAGAAGGATCTGCCAGTCTGAAGACATTTTGGAGGGTGTATAAAAATGACAAATTTGAAAGAACCCAGACACAAAATGACCAAGGTAACACATAGCTAATGTCCCAGTGGATTGCAATGAAGATACTTTACACACTCTTAGCATCTTTATAGCAAAAATGCATTATTAAATCAACAGCCCATGCACTATTTAATTACCATGATGGAGAAGTTGATCTAGGATATTTCTGTCTCAACACTTTCACTGTCTTCAGGCAACAAAATATAATAAAAGGGATTAGGTGCCTTCCTTGCTCATGGGCTATAGAAAGCCATGCAGAGGCGTAGCTTCACAGACAGAGTGCTGCTCCCGGGAGAGGAAATGCACTTGCTCCAAACCTTTCTGGCTCCATCCTGGTGGAGTCTCTCACACACCTACGATCCGAATCCCCATCCTAAAGCTGGGACGTGCCAGGACCAAGCCAGCAGCCCTGAGCTAAGCAACAGTGGCAGGGCCAGGGCCAAGTCTGGAGCTCAGACTTCAGCTGGGAGCTGTTCAGCCACATGGAAAAGCCAACAGCTCTTTGACTTGCCCAAATACTGCTTGGAATTCATCCCTTTCAGGTCTGTAGGGATCCTGTGGCTGCCCCCAGGAGCAGAGGCTGGGTGGCACTGCTGGGACGGACCTCTGTGCCTTGGCCAGCTGAGCTGTGCCGCTGTGTGAGCCCGAGGCCACTGTGCCCCAAGGCAGCAGCACGGCTGGGCTGTGCTGGGGCGGGCAGGACACGGGTGGCCCTGCAGGGTGCTGGCCACAGGCACCAGCAGTGGGCACCAAAGCTGAGCCCAAAGCTGAGCTACGTGCAAGGATGGGAGGTGCATGTGTGCCCACAAACCAGGGGTCCTTCCCAAGGCTGTCTGCTCCTGGTTACATCAGTTTGGCCTCTCTGTCATTCCAGTAGCTTGATAGTCAGTCCCCTTTTCCTTATTTCCAGGTTGTTGGTTCCCCATTCTGGAATGCTGTCTGTGTTTCTGTACCCCATGGGAGGCTGATAAATGTGGCACCTCTCCCCATGACTTCCCCTGGCCACTTGGAGCCCCATCATTAAGCTCTGACACAAAAATCTGTTTAGTCACAGTGGCAGATTGCTTCCATGAAGCGCAGAAATGTAATTTGCCAGTACTTAAGCTACAATATTAAATACTAACATGAAGTTCCTTCCTCTTTTCAGTTCTTTATAGCAAAAAATACTTGGTGTGAAATCTTGTTTCTACAAGGGTCAGTGATAAAATCTGCATCAGTGACAGAGCAGCTTCTGCCCTTCCTATGGTGAGTGGTTTTATTGGTTTTGCATATAAAGCTGTTCCAATGCATCAGTGCTTTCATTGCCAGTCCAGGGCACTCCTACACTTGCAAAGCTGGTGAAGAGGTCATCTCCATATTCCCCTTGCCCCAGTTGTGTCCCAGGCAGCAGGACAGCCCTGCTGGGCTTTATTCTGCAGTGGCAACGGCCGGTGGTTCAGCTCTGAGGCAGTGCATGCTCCAAGAGCAGCCGTAAGGCAACACGCCTCACCTCAGGCTCCAGCCCACTGTAGTTAATCATTAAATAATTCTCCTGGTGATGTTATCCAGTGCTGATAAATTACAGATTTCATTGTTTTGCCTGGAGCAGCTTTAAATTGTGTTAATTTCATTGAAGATTGACACTGGCTTTTGTTTCCTTTTGCTAGTGTTTTGTCCTGTAAAGCGACACATGCTACAGACTTCAGATTGCTCGTATAATTGTTACAATAGATTTTTTCTTATATTTGGAGAAAAATTTAATCAGAGCCTTTGAAATACCAAGAACTGTGAGATCAACAAAATACTAATGACAGCGTATTAGAAGAAGAATATTACCACAAATCAAATAGCTTTTAAAACAACCTTATTGTTGACCATGTTTGTTTTACATGTGATCTCAGAATGATTTCTAATTTTATACAGCAGTGAATTTATTCCACCTACAATACACATTTCTGACACAGGGTTTTCTTAAAAACTGAAGATAAAATACATTATACATCTTCCTGATGAGCAAACTCTCATCGGTCTGATTCTCCCCCTTGGCAAAGGAAAAAAATATCCCCAGGTAGTCCTACTCTTTTCAGGCAGAAGAAAAAGGCTGTTTTAAGTTAGTGGGATCTTGATCTGTTCTTTGATGACAAATTCCACCTATTTTGGAGCAATTAACATAACAGTTCAATGGGTATTGAATAAAGCATGTGGAAAATTTTGGAGCTGTAATTTACAACTAAAAAAATGATATTAAATAACTTCTGTACCAGCAACAACGTGACACAATACAGTAGACTGTTGTGGTAAATAAGAGAACGTTTTGATTGTGCACTATTGTAGCTCCCCAAGCAGAGTGTTGAGTTCAGCTAGGAAATATTGAAAAAAACCTCATATCCCCTCTGAGGCTTCATATCACAGCTGGTATTTTTAATAGGGGTCTCTCTCAATATTTTCACTAGGGTACCTGGGGTTTGCTTTGGTGGGGTTTTGTATTTTTTTCTTTTTTAAGCACATGGTATAATGCAGTCTAATCTCCCACTTTGCTGTAAATGTGCAGAGATTAATTGAACAATAAATTAGGTGTCAGGTGCCTCAAGGCACTGATAGGTATTAATGCCCCTGACCAGCCTCACCTGGGGCATCCCACCCCCTCCAGGGACTCAGGATTTAAGCTCAGCCCTTTGCATCCCCTTGTTTCTCAGCAGTGCTGTGGGGCTGCTGGCCTCCAGCTCCTGGTCTGTGCACCCTGCTGGTGTGGACTCTGGCCTGTGTGTGGGCCTCCAGGCTTGGTGACAGAGCTGTCTTGTCAGTGTGGGCCTGGCTGGCAGTCTGCAGAGTGTGTCTGGCTTTGACCCTGACCTGCAGGTTGTCCCCTAAGCGTGGCCCCGGGTGGTTGCTGTGAATGTGCCTAATGTTGGGACTTGTGGTTGAAGCTGCCTTGCTCTCTCCACCAGCTGCTTTGTGACTGGTCCTGATCCTGTCCCACTGGGAGAAGACATGCTTTGTTGAGGTAAGTAAACACTTTAATGGAGTTCACTTAATCTGGAAGAGCCTACCCTGTCCCATGTCTCTGTAACCTATTTCTTATTTGAAAGGCAGGATTTCTTAGGAGAATAAAAAAGTATTGAGATTTATTATCTTGGAGCAATTGTTCTGCAATAGCTTTTGTGTTCCAGACTTTTCCTCAGAGCCATGGGGACAGGGGCTGCAGCTCCTGCAGGGGTGCAGCTGGTGGAAGCCAAGCTGACACAGCTGCAGCTGACGCTGTGCTCTCCTCTGAGCTCCTGTGCAGCCCAAGGGTTTCTGTGTTTGCTCCCCTGCCTCATCTTGTGTCAACCTATTCTGTGCAAACCCGAGCTATTGTTCAAGAGTTTTGTAAATCAAAACATAAGCCTCCTGGAATCCATGTGTTGTTGTGCAGGCCATGGTAAAAGATTTGGGGTGGTGGCAGTTGGGAGTTGAGAGGAAGCTGGAGGGTTTGTCTTAGATTGCCTTTTTTGGGACAGAGTGATAGACAATGAGTTGATCCAAATTGCATGCATTGTTTCAAGAGAAGGACTCCAGTTATTTGCAGCAGAATGAGTCAAGTTAAAGTTCTCCAAAATACCTTCTCAATAAGCATCCAGCTTTTAAGAAACCTGGGGCACTGTTTCATGCATTTAGCAGAACAACTTACTCACACATGTAGGCCATTTAAAGAAATGGGATAAATAAAGCACCTTATGTTGCATTTCTCCACCATTTAGAAAAAAATATGGAAAAGAGTGTCACTTTCCTTGCCTGGATTTTTGTCTAACTCCATACGAGGCTTATCTGGCCTCCAGGAGGACAGAGGATAACTACCTACAGATTTCAAGCCTTATACTCAGTTAAGCTACTGCTTGGGCAGGTTTTCCAGTTTTCCTTAAAGAAAAAAATAAAAAAATGAAATGTTCACTATTTATTTTGCCAGATTCTGATAGGGCAAGTTTGAAGGAGAAGCAAGAGTGTGCTTCTCTGGGATAAGTGCAGGGTTCTCCTCCGGGATATCTACCGGTGTATTTGGATGTATGTCTGTTTAAATGTAGTATTAGCATGAAGGTACTAGAAGAATATGGGCTTCATCCCACAAAGTTGTAGACTGGAGCACCTGCCAAATCAGATCCTTTACATGTGAGGATTGATTGGTATAATCTCTGAATGTTTTTTGTTTCCAACTGCTCTACATAGATTAGCCTACAAGATGAAAAAAACCTGTGGGTCCCTCCAAGTACTTGGGATAATATATTCTCATTTTAAATTATGGTTGAATATATTGAGTAAGGGAAAGAAAGGCATGAAATCAAGACTTCAGAAGCAAAGCAAAAAGTCACAATGTTTGTTTCATGGTATATCTGGGATCTTACCACCTGGAGAGGTTTGAGAAGCAGACCTTCCAAATAAAAATAGCAGAATAATAAAACAATGATAGTAAAAAGCGGTGAGGTACTTCAAAAATCTACATTTTACAGAAGTGTAATCATGATTTAAAAATACAAAAACACTGTGACTCAAAAGAGGGAGAGCGTGGGTGTTTGCTGGGGATGAGTCAAAAGAGAAGAAATTTCAATTCCAGAAAGCAAATGCGAAAGATGAGGCTCTGTAAGTAGAGCCTGCAAAAAGGCAGACCAAATTTATGCATTTGTTCTGCATCCAGGGTTCACCTCCATGCTATGCAGAAGTCATTGATTAACTGACATTAGATTGAAATGGGGCAATTAGACAGAGTAAAATGTCTACAGCATAAATTATAGAAGAAAAGTGTCTGAAGAGAGCCTCCCCTTTGTCTTTAAGACTTGCCAGCTGTTCCTTTTCTGCCTTGTGATTTTTACCTTTCCAGATAAGCATATTCCTTTCTCTAAATCAATCTGACGCCACAGAGCTAACTGTATATCACAGGCTACAGCTGGATGTCCAGATACATTTTTAATAGGTCAGCCAGTCCAGTGGCAAGACAGCACTGATTCATGTTAGCAGATGAGGGGGAAAATGATGCTGTGGAAGCACCTACAGCAGATACTGCTGCACACTTCCTTGGCCCTGATTATTTGAAACAGTTTGTCACATGCTTAAACTGAAACATGTGCTTTGGTCCCCTTTGTAGTCAGTGAATCAGGTGCTCAGTCTTCTACAGTATTGAAAATTAATTACAGGAGATGGAAATCCTGCTGTTTTCCAGTATAAATAATGGAAGTAAATCACTGATTCATTGAAAAGAGAAAGCTGAGGCAGTTCTGTGGCTCTGCTGCTCAGTACTCTTTGCTTGTAACAGTGCAAAAATGTGTTTAAATGCTTTTTTGCAACAGGAACAATGAAAATTGGGTGGGTTTTTAGAAACAGATTGCTTTAAGACTCCTTTTGTGGCTGTGGCTTACACAGTATGATCCAAAAACACCTTAGTAGTGAGTTCAGCTTGTTTGTAAAGGAAACTTGCTCTTTGCCATGGTCCTGGGGTTGTGTGAGTCTCCGTGCCATGAGCATGCTTTTGCTCTCATCCCACTTCCTGAAGAGCTCTGGGCTGTTCATGGGGCTCCCTGAACAAACCCTTCTACAGAAGCACAGAGTAGTTGGAGATGTATCCAAGCTGCCATTTTCAGCTGCAGTTTTTACAGCCTGTATCCATTTACTATTCCAGACCTCACTGAATATGAATGGTCAGAGCTATGGCAGCAGAGTCACACTTGAATCTTTTTCATATCAGCACTGAACATCGTCTAAGAGTGGGAGATGTGCACAGGCTCATCTTTTGGGGGATGTTTGATTTGTTCTCAGGGTTGTATTTTGCTTCCTAAAGGCTGCTCTGAGCTCTGACAGGAGCAGGAAAGGCAACCTGCCCTGCTACACTGGGGACTGAGCTGGGCATCGTCACAGTGCAGTGTGCACTGAAAGCCTCTGAAGAGCTACAGCAGGTCTGGCTTTTGTCCAGTATAAGGAAGGCAAGCCTTAGCATCCACCTGTTTGAACAACGCAAAGAAAGACCACCTGGCTGTGCTATACAGTGACATGGACTGGGCTGTTGTAAATAAACTGGGCATTGAGCATTTCCTGATCACCCCTTAACTCATGATAACAAGGTTAATGCATGAGCTTTTCCACTGTAGAATAATGTGCAATTTGTAGTGTGGCCACGTGAGATGAAGACTTGACCTTTTGTAGAGCCCAGGTTACTGTTTACAAAACAGGGAAGGGGGCAATGTTTAAAATTGCTGTTGGCCTGTGCAAAGTGCTTCAGCAAGTCAGTCCTGTGCTGTATGCAAGATTTGACAATGAGTTGGCCTGAAATGGTGGTACCTGCTGGATGATCTCTTCAGTTTTGCATTTAACTTTCAACATATTGTCCATGTAATTCAAGTGGTATTTTCATCCGTTCCTTTTCAGGCCTTTCTATAGAAAGGCAGACTTGCTATTTCTGTGTGGTTCTAGCATGGCACTGGTTCAGAGCCACACAAACCCAATGGTATCTCCCAGTAGGGGGATAGAATATAAGGAAAAAAATAAAGATAGTGTAGAAAGTCATCTTACCCCTAAGGAGTTGCAGCTGGGCCAATTAGCAAAGACTAGGACAGGGCTGACTTTAACAGGCCACAGCTGTAATCAATGAGAAGAAGAGTGCCAGGGAAGGGTGGGGTGGCTGGTTGAGGGGAGCTGGAGTCAGTTGGCTGCTTTGTGAAGAAGAAAGAGTCAGTGCTCTGAGGAGCAGCCCAGGAGAAACACCAAGAAGGTATGAAACTTTTGTGATAAGGAGACAACAGTGTGGAGCCCCTGCAATAAGATGACAGCATCTCCCCACTTACCTGCAGCTGTCAGTACCTGATTCCAATTTTATCAGGACTGCCTCAAGCATAGGAATTCCATGAAAATCAGATATTTATCCTAGTTGTTCAAGTTTAATGTGCCCAGCCAAGCAAAAAGGAAACCAGGTAAACATTTGGCTAAGTGGCATTTACATTATTTTTATGCTGGGCTTTATCTGACATGTCAGACACACTTAGTATTTTAAAAACATGTCTCCCAGCCTTCAAAAATGCAAATTTATGATTTTGAAAATATTTTACTGAAGCTGAGAGCATTTAGCTTTTCATAATTGGGTTGAAGGGTTGTGCATATCTCACCCAGTCCAATCTGAACAAAAAGTGAAGTGTTTCCATTTTTCATGTATGGACCATGAAAAGGTGAAGGTTGACTCTAATGACAATATATAAAACAAGAGAAATGTAAACCAAGCCAGTCTCATGTGTACTTGTTTGGTAATTTCTTGGTGGTAAGGAGTATTTATACAGCACTGAAGTTAAAATATCTGAATATCACAAAGCATGATGATTTTGTATGGTGAACTTTTATAACTCATATGAAATGAACCTGTCAGTCATCATTAATGGTCTGTGAAACCCTATCCCAAGCTGGTGCCAAGTCTTTCCCACAGAAACATTGTGATAAGCTCTGCAGTGTTCACTGTAAATCAGGGACTTTCACGATGAGTTACATGATAAGCTTTGCAGGATTGCACAGTAAATCATTGTGTTGAACAATTACACAGTAAGCCTCCTTAGTTTTTTCTTTATGGGAGCATCTGTCAGCAATGGATAAAAGTCAATATTCATATTTTTATGCCACTTCTACTACTTATCTCAAATAAAATTTATGGACACTTCTTAAGGTTGATGGTAAGACCACTCTGTTAGCCTTGTATGCCTGCACGTACGTGATTTAGTTAATAGAGTCCTGGGGGACAGTGCACAAGGAGCCTAGAGGAGTCTAAAGGCATCACAGGCTTAGTGATGGGAAAAGTAGCCTTGGCTTTCAGTGGAGCTGTGCCAATTTACACTAGCTGAGCTGGCTTTTGTCTCAGTTCTCCAAGAAGATCTGTACTAGGATTTCCAATTTATGCAGGCATTCACATTTACTTTGCTCCACCTTGGTTTTCATGGTCTCATTTAATTTTTTTCAGTCAGCATTGCTGTAAGCAGCATCTTTCCTCCTAAATTCTGTTTTATTGATTCTTGTGGATTACAAGAAAATGGTCATTTCTCTCCCTACCAGCTCCTCTTGTGTGATTTAACCTCTGCACCTATTTGGTAGGTCCTATCCCAATTTATTTTTTACCCCCAAATTTCAGCTCTTCAGCTTCAGCTGTCTCCAAGTCATCTTCCATTGATGTTCCCTTGTCCTTCAGCACTGCAGGCTGGACCTTAGCTTCTTGCCTTTCCTCCCAGGCTGATGCCTGGCGCCCCTCCCTGCCTGTCTTCAGGGTTCAGACTTGTCTTGTTTGCTTTGCTTTCATCTCCTCCTCCCTCCCCATGTCTCACTGCTTCCTAGAGACTTGCAGGGCATATTGCCAAGTGCTCCAAACATGCAGTTTGCATTCTTCTTCCTTGGCAGAGCCTCCTAAGCTCTCACTACTCCACCCTTTGTGTGCCACTTCACAAATGCACACCTTCTAATCTTCCAATCTTGACAAGATGAAACAATAATAAATTAATTTCCTGGTGCCATTTCAGCATGGTTCCTTCAGATGTACAAATTGTTGGTGTCAGATTGTAGGAGATGTCTGCCTTTCAAAGAGCAAGGAGTTGTGTTTGCATTAATGCTGCCTCAATAAAGCATCATGTACTGGAAAGGGCTGTCATGTACCCCAGAACTGCAGGAGCCAAATCCCCTTCTGCAGCCCAGCAGAAAAGCTCCAGTGATGTCAGGGGCTGTGGCTCAGGTTTGTGCTGGCTGAAGGGCTGTCCTTGAGTGGAGACTGTGGAGTGCAAGCCAGGAGATAGTTACTGAGGCCCTTTTACCTCTTTTGGAAACCCACTGCAGACACAATAAAAAAAAAACCACAGGAGAGGATCTCACTGAAAAATAATAAGAAATCTTGACACAATGCTTTGTGGTTTTAGAATGACCCTTCACATTTGTTTTATTGATGAATATATTGTTATAAAAATAACAGATTTTGGTTCATGAGCTTAGAGCTGCTGCTGTCTTCTAAAATCCTGGCATGAGGCATTACCCCGTAAGTGTACGTGAGACTTGCTAGTGGTAATCTGTCCTATATGGTGATGAAGTCAGGAAGGAGCTCGAGTCTCTTCAAGCCAAGGTTTGTTGCAATCACTGAGAGTAAAGTTTGTGATTACTGTTGTCTGTTTGAAGTCACCTTATTGTTTTCTATAGGTGTTCAGTTGAGGTGGTTGTGAGGTTGGGAAGAGGGAAGGAGAGGTGAGAAATATGGACCCCTTTCTAGTCTGTGTGCAAGGCAGATCATGTGCAGCATACATTGCTGGTTTAAAAGCCCTCAAGAGGATGTCACAGGGCTCTGGTGTAGTAAGATATGTGCAATATCAACTCTTGCTGCCCTTATTTGAAATGTCATAAAATGGGATGTGTGCACTTGGTGCAGAAGGCTGTGCAGCCTCAAAGAAGCATGTGTAGGTAGTATATTACAGCTTTTTCTGTGTGGTGTGCATCTGTTGTGGCCAAAGTACAGATTAAATCCTGTCTTGGAGCTAGTGAAAATACTGACACATGCTGTTGCATGAGCAGCCTCCAAACATGGCACAGAACATGGGTGCTCCCCTTTTGCAGGGGAGCTGCCTTGTGCTGGGGTGCAGGGAGCCTGCAGTTCAGGTTTGTGATTGGGGTGTGTGTCTTTGTGAAACACGATGGGGGGAACCCAAAAGACTCTGGGAAAGCAGGAATGAGATGAGGCTGTCAGGACAACAATCAGACCAGTATGTGACTCTCATATGTACAAGTGTAATGTATGTACTGGCACCAGTTTATTAAAGCAGATATTTAGAAACCAAGAGAAATTTACAAAAAGATTTCATACTTGGGAGCTGGGCCTTTGAAGCTGTTGTTCCTCTCTTTTATAAAAATCAGGAGATATGCTGAAATTGCAAACTGCCTTGTCATCCCTGGAATCAAATCTTCAAATGAAGAGGAAATCTTTTCTTTTTCCTAGAAAAGATGCACTCACTGGGTCTTTTCAGATACCATTTCTATTTGTGACAGGAACTTTTCAAGGAAATGAGCAGAAGGTAGAACAGCATGCTGCTTCTGATTGTACATTTCTTAATATGCTTTAGAAATATACACACTGGCAACACTTTTACAAGAAAATGCCTCATCTTTCATTAAAGAATGACTTGTAAAAAAGCCTTGACTTTTGTATGGCTGTGTATTTCATTAGGTATATTTCATACTTCTCTAACAACTCCTAAATGGCAAATAGTCCTGAGTAGTACTGGGAAAGCAATTTGCTTTAAATGGTTCATTTAGGTGAATTTAGCAATTTTATTTTGTATATAAACTGAACAGCTTTTCTTAGCTCAGCTTTTGCACTTACCAGAATACAGGTGTTTAGTTATTGACAGAGATGATGCAAAATCTCTGTAAAACAGCTTAACAAAACCAAAAATTCTTGCTTGACAAATGTTATTTTTAATTACTCCAGATACAATACTTGAACATTACCCTGAGCAGGTAGAGTTAGATTGTTTAACTCTGATGGGGAACACATCTGATTTCATCAGATTTCTTGTAAGCTATAGGAACTGTGTGCTAAAAAGCAACTCAGTGAGCAGTAACTCCAAGTTAGCACTAGAAGTCAAGTTCTGAGTGTTTTATATAAATGTTTTTCCCAAAAGTCGTCTTGTAACTTTGGTCTTCCTAACATGCTACTTCTAGCACAAATTCCTTCGAAGCAAAACAAAAGCACAGAGCAAACAGAAAAGCCAAGCCCAAAAAGATTCACATCATCAGGCTTTGCAGTGAAATCATAGTGTATTCTCAAGCAATGATTTCTCTTACTTCCTCCTTATTACCCTTATTTACCCTTCCTTTATCCTGATGCTTGAATTAAATCAGTATAAAAGTGCTTTTCCTCTCTGAATGTCCTTTAATTTGACAGCCTCATGGCCTCAGTGCCCTTTTTTGCCAAATATTGCCTTTTTGTAGACACAAGTTAATTCCTATCATATTGTGAGACAGGCTTGTGCACAGTGAAAGCCCAGCTTGCAAACTGCCTTGTTTCTTTCCAGCCCCTGAGGAGTTCTGGATGTGTCAGTAAGAGCAGATAAAACTATCAGCATGCTCCTTCTGCTTTCTTCTGAAAATTTTTCTCAGCTGTATCCCAAAACATGGCACGTTTGTTTTCTTTCTTTTTATTTTGCCTACTACTTGCCCCATCCACTTTCTTTCCATCTCCCCCATTTCCCACCTCCCCTGTAGGAATGCAATGGCAATGTATCTCCACTTAATCTCCTTGCTGGAAGGAAGTGCACTGTCACTCATGAGCCTTTACACCTGCCAAAGCTAATGAGCTATGTTTGACCCTCATCCTGATGGATTATTTAGAACTTCACACTCCTAGGAGAGTTGTAGTGTCCCAAAGGAGCAGCTGAGTGCTACTACAAATATTTCTAGTAACAAAAGATTTAATATGCTTTATGTAATATAGTGTTGAATAGATCCGATTTCAGATCTAAAATGCATTTTTTCATTGAATATCATAATTCAAGTTTCAATAGCAGAAATATGATAATGGTATTTTTATTGATAGCTGATGCTTCAAAAGTTTATTTGGACCAATGGAGGTGGTGCAGAAACAGCAGTTTTTAGCAAAGGTCCTTCTTCCTGGTCTGACCTGTGGTCCTGTACTTTGGTTTTGGTGTGTGTCTGCTCTCCTTGTTTTTGGTGTATGTCTTGTCCTCCTAATCACTGATGGCAGTGACTACCCCTGAGTGATGGAGACTGAGCTGGGATCAGAACTGGGTCCTGAAACTCATTGTTTTGGTGACATAACTCAAAATTATGACAAATAGGAAAAGGAGATGGGTAGTTGCTCTGAAGACATTAAGTGATTAGTGATGGGTGAACATGATGTTTGTGGTCTGATAAGAAAAGCACTCAGAAAACTAACCACACGTTTTCCAAAGCTTGTCTGGTGGGGAAGGGGCCGATGAAAGGCTGGTGGTGCACCCTTGAGACTTTCTCCATGTCCATCTGGATGTGCAGCAGGGAGGGGCAGTGCTGCCAGTGGCACTCTGCTGATGTGGAGCAGGTGTCCCCGAAGAGAGGGCAGGCTGTACTCACTGAGTTGTTGGGGTTTTTTTCTTTTGCCTCTGTGGAGAGACTGTTATGTTTTGAGGAATTTTCTGATTAATGTCTAGACAACCTAGAGATCCTTTCAAAAGATCCACGAACCCTCTGAGCCAGTGTGTTGTATTTATCTCTTAAGGAACCTTGTCATTAGGCTCAAATTAAAAATGAGCTGTCAGTTTCTATTAATAATTAATGCCGGAATGTTAGCACTTTGAAAGACTGTTTCAAGTGTAACACATTCCATTTAATGCTGAACAGTTTTATATTTACAGTAATTCCACCTTTCATCCCTTAATGTCAACCTCTAAATCTTTAATGCTTTAATCACACTTCTTATTTTGATATCCCAAGTGAGCTGTTCTAACCTGTGTCCACTCCCTTTCGATAAGGTGCACATTTTATACTGGAAGGTTAGTCAGCAGCACTTGTTAATTATTAAGGAAAACAAAATGCTATTGCTGGAAAATTATGTTTGTTCCCAGCTGTATGTGTTACCTTTAATCTGTATTGACAAGAAGCAAGAGGAATCATAAAATAATCAGAGGAGCCAGGAGAGAGGATTGTTTGTGAAGAATATTACCCAGCAGAAATGTAGACAGCCTTGATTTGATTCCATAAATGAACCTAATTACTGGGTAATGTATTTTTCTATGGGAATAACATATCTGTAAAATATGTAGTTAAAGGAAGGCTCTGTGAATTTGAAAGCAGATGATTTTTGCTTTTTGAGCTGTGATTCCTATAGCATATTCCTGGACAGCACTAACTCACTGAGAGCTTCGGTCTTGTGCACAGGCAACACAAACATTTCCCATCTTGCAGTGTATGTCTGTGAGCTGAGTTCTTTATTCACAGCCTTCCAGTTGTGAACAGGGGAAAATTCTGTAGAGAAACAGGCCACCTAAATGTGTTGTGAAGTTTTCTTTTTAGAATGCTTGTCTCCTGTAAATATCCAAGACATAATAAAATAAATACTTTGAATTTTCTTAACTGCAAAGAAAATAATGAATATTCTATAGAACTAGAAAAGGCATTTTCATTACTTCCAAAGAAAGGAGACATTTTTGAACTTGTAGCTATAAAATATATTGCTCCAGTTTGTTTCCCTTGCTGTTTTAGAATAACTCCTTGAAGTGAGATGTAGCTATACATCTCACTTCAGTGAAGGGTATTTGTGATCAAGTTTACATAATATTAATGGGTTATAGAACAATATTAAACTAATCACCTACTACTTATTTACTGGGATCATAAGAGTGAGACTCCACCCTGCATCTGGCAGATTCATGTGCCATGTATGACATATCTTGCTACCAACTTGTGTTAGCAATTTGTTATTCAGGCATGTGTTTTCTGGGATAGAGACTTAAGACCATTATCCATATCTTTTTCCACAAGTGCTATTGCATGGAGAAGGCAGAAAGGTGTTTCACTGTAACAGAAACCTCATCTCAGCCTTCCTTTGCAGAGACTGAAAACAAAGTTTGGTGCTGGGGAGGGACCTGCTCTGGCCTTTGGGAGCCCTTACGTATGGGCCTCATAAGGCTGTCCTTGTGTGGACCACGTTTTAATCATGTGTATCTATCTCTGGGAAGACACTCAGCCTCTGAATTTGAATGCTAATAATTTTTCTTTAATAATGTGTTATTTCTTTTATTCCTCTGCATCATGTGCTCCTTTTCCTTAACCTTGTTTGTAGGCATGTTTCTCATAGGTGTACTTGAAAATCTCTTCATTGGCTTTGCATTGGTAGCTGAGAGTTCAAACACATGTGCAACTCACAGCAAGTACTATCTCAGTGCATGACAATTCACTAGAAACCAGGGGACTGTCAGACTGAGACTCCAAAAAATCTCTATCCTCTTTGGCCTGGCCATTCCCACACAGGCAAACAGAGTGCTGTGTCAGGTAGTATTTTGCACCCATTTCACCTAAGTGCTAGTAAAAGCATGACGTGCCAAGTGAAGTTTTGATTCTGTATTATGATCAATTCTAGCAGCATTTCTGCCACAGAAGCATGTATTTCAGTGAAACCAAACTAAAGTAAAAGAAGGTAGGATATTCTCAGCCTGTGAACCTATGCCTGTATTATCAGCTCTCAGCAATATTATCTGCTTCTTTTATCAGGCTCTCATTGCCTGGGCTTTTATAATTATATGAAGAGTGGATGAAGTCCTATTAAGTTGTCTGTGACTGGAAAAAGAATTACTGCACTGATACTTTCAATCCTCAGTGACATGTAAAAAAGGCATTCAGAGTTTACTGAACCTCTGCCTCACACATCAAAAAAAGAAATAGAAAAATTCCTGCTGATACATTATCATGCAAGCATCCAATTCATTCTTGTCTTGCTGTGGAGACATGCACAACATACAGGAAAGACTTAATATTTATAAGATGCCCAACAGGACTAAACAAATGGACACGTGTAGAATGTGTGTGTTATTCATTACAAACATGATTAGTGTTTCCATATAATAGATGTGCTGTTAAAGCACAGTGGATTCTTCGTAGTTTACAAGTTTGTTATGAATTGATTTATTCATGAAATGCTTTGTTTCTATGACAACTTTATTGGTTTGCCTGTGGTCTAAATACATATAGGCATGGCAGGAATTCTACAGTACAAAACAAATTACATGCTCCCACCTGAATGGCTTGATGCCTTTAGGGAATGTACAGAAATAGTCCACAATGAGGACTGAAATCACCATAGGCTGTGCCAGTATGAGAGGGCTTGCTTAATAAAGAAAAATGCTTAAAGGTCTTCCACAGGTTCCAACTCTACAATAAAAGCAAAAGATGGAAACGAAGAAAGGAATCTGGTAGGAAAACATAAAAGGGACCCAAAACCCAATAGCAGAGATGCTAGTGTATTCAAGAAAAAGCCACAGATCAAAGACCAGCACTCTCCCACAAATAGAGCTTGCAAGAAGCTATTAATATTCATAACAGATCTAGACCTACAAAAGAAACTGGAGAGCTATTTTTTAGTAAAAAATTAGTGTGAAAGTATAGGACATTAGTTGATAAAAGGATAGGGAGGCTTGCTAGGGCAACACAAAATGGCATCAGAAAAAAGTCAATAAGTGGATCAAATAACAGAAATTAAAATACAAGAGCAATAATTAGAACAGGGACTTGTAAGAGAGGTCAGAGACCTAAAGAGAGTAACACTTTTCAAAGCAGGCAAGACAAAAGTTATGTAGCAGTGCTTCTATGAGTGACCCTGTGACACAGGGGTCTCTCCAAGACAGCGTTGTAAACTATGGTAGAACAATGATGTTTTGGCTGCTTCTGTCCTGTGGGATGCAAAGCCTTTTGGGAAATAAGCAAGAGCAGTGGAAACTGAAAGTTTTCAAAGCAGGAGCAGCAGAGAGTGCACTTCCATGCAAAAGCAAGTTTTCCAGCAATGTTTTTCAATCTAAACAAAGCTGCATAGTATTCTGGATCATTTTTAGAAAACTGGTATGAGAATTTCAAAGGGAAGAAGGGGTGCTGATAATCCTCTGCCTAGCTGAAAGCCAGTGTGAAAATGCCTTAAATTAGGGCAAACCAGTGCAAATGCAAATTCTGTATTGATAAACCACAGACTGCACCTCTTAGCTCTTCTGCCTCTCTTGGGAAGCAGGCCTGTGGTTTAGGTGTTCCATGCTCATTTGGCTCAGACCAGGTTTTTGCCTTGTATGTCACTGATTTTGTCTCTTATCATAGAATGTTCAGAGGACAGGCAGATTTTGCAGCACTCTGGATTTAAGGATGCATTGCCTCCCTTGCACTGCAGTGAAGCCAGACTGCAAAGCCAGTGGGGTTCAGTACCTAAGATTTGGCTCAGGGAGTGCCTTAGTCAAATATTGTTCTGCATTTGTGAATCAGGTCATCTGCTTTGAAAGGTGACCAGGCTGATGCAGGCAGGCACTGCATTAGAGGCAGAGTCCTGAGGCCAGAAAGCAGAGAAGAGGAAATGCAGGGAGTGAGATGGGAGGCTGCACATGGCTTTGTGCTGGGCACACAGCATTCATAGCTCACCCACTCAGTAAGTGCCTAAGACAATTGACTAATTTGACATGGAAGCACTAATAAAATAAAAAGCTTCTCCAATTAATGCATGCTCTCTATTATTTCTGACTTGTGCTCTGACCCAGTCCCTTCCATATTCCTAATTGCCCATGCTGCACTAAGTGATATCGCCTTCCACACATTCTTTTGAGCTGTGGTCTCCTGCAAGAGGAGAGATTTCTGAGTAGCAGCCTCCATGACTGACTTGAGATGACACTGTTGCTTCAGCTGGTCAAACTGAGTATTAAAAACTATGGGATATCTACAGAGAGACTCTAGAGAGAGGGAGTGATCACCTCCTAGAACAGTGGGCCTAATTCTCAGCTGGTCATCCTCGTGTATTTATCATGCGTGCTTCAAAGCCCTTCATAGTAGCAATGGATTTTGTTTGGGTTTTTGTTTTGCCTTTCTTCAGGCTGGGTATAAGCCTTGGCAGAGAAAAGAGTGCTGACATCAGCCAAATAGTTCCTTATTCCACCATGCCTTTGGGACTGAGAAAATGCTGAAGTAAAACTAGTGGGCATGCTGAAAAAAAAATGCAGGGTTTTTTTTTGTTTGTTTGTTTCTTTAGTTCTCTATTTCTAGATACCTCTTCTGTCTCTGGAAGGTTTAGTTGCCCTTTCAGGGTTCAGATTTAAAATGTGTAGTGAAGTTCTCTTTTCTTTCTCAAGGAAAAGAATAACCACAAAATCTTTTTCCTTTATATTCCTTCCTTGCTGGTTTAACCCCTATGTGGTGCAAATAATGCATATTCAATTTAGCTTTTAGTTTAAGGAAGTACATAGGCTGAGCAGTGGAACAGGCTATCCCTCAATAAGGCACAGAGCCAAAAGTAATTCTAAATCTCCCTGAATGAACTGGTAGAGGTTCTGCTTTGCACTCCTGAAATATCTGCTGGCTTTTCAGCACTGTTCCCAAGAGACCTAGCAAAGAAGGGCTCCTGGTGGAACACAGCAGGGCACCAGATGCACCACAGGTTTGATGGCCAGAACAACCCCAAAACCCAAGGCAGCTGGTCAGAAGTCAGTGGTGCAGGCACTGCAGAGGAGGGCAGCCTGCATGTGTACAAAACTCAGCTGTTGTTACAGTTCTTTGTGCATCCTCTTCTCATTTTTAGAAATTGGGAGATGTTTGGAACACGCATCACAGGGAGTGCTGCATCTCCAGCATCCAAGACTGTGGTACACAAGCCCATCCAACAATGCTGCTCGTAACAGATCAGCACAGCTCCTGCTACCTAGTGCAGGGGTTTCAGTGAAGAGTGGCTTTTGACAAACCTGCTTGGCAGTGAATTTAAAAACTATTTTTAAAGTCTCATAAATGCTTTTATGGGCTCTTTTAAATGTTGTCTGAGCTATGTAGGAAAATGTCATAGTTTATCCCATAACTAACAACAATATTTAGTTTAATGATGACTATAAAACAAGTGCAACAAAGAGAAAACTGTTCTGAACTTTCTTGACACTGTATCCAGCAAATACTTGCTCTTTACCTGACACGCCATCATTTACTCCCTCAGCCCTCAGAGAACAGCATGATAGCTGAACTATTGACACAGTAGAAGAAATCATAGACAAGGAAAGTAAACTGTGATATTTTGAAATTAATGATGTAGTTCACTTGATGCACTGCATGCCTAATAATGAAAAATCTAGAGGGAAGAGCTTGCTTAATGAAATTTTGAAGATCTGATGTGGTAAGTCTATGCAGACAGTACTTTACACACACATCAAATGCTTAATAGAAATGTCCCTTTTCACTGCCTCTCTGGCTTTGGGCTTGTGTATGTTTGTGTGTGCACATACATGCATTCAGAGGGGCTGGGAACAGGTACCCTTTTTCATTAAGTAAGTGACATTTTCATGCTGGTACAGCATCTATCTATCTTCTTTCTGGCAAAGCTGTGTGCCTTTCAGTCAGCATCTGACTAAAGATCAATGAGAGAAAGCTTTTTGAAGGTGCTTTCAGGTCCTGCGGCAAGGGAGATGATCAGAAAGCTGCCATAAGCTTCGGACCCACTTGACAAATGAGGAACTATTTTGGTGCTCTGTAAACTGCTGTCACATCAGTTAGAAACACTAATTAGAACTACTTTGCTGTTGAAAGTGTCCAGTGCATTAAATACCACTTCTGCTTATTGCAATTAGCTTATCCATTGACTTACACTTTATACCACAAGACTATCAAAGATGGAAATGCATAAGGGATTGTTTCATAATTTATGAGGGAAATTAGAACTGAATGGCAAATAGCTTTTGCCTGCCACCCTTTGACCTTTCATTCCTTGCAGAGCATGAAACTCACATGTGAAATGTGCTCATCCTTGGTTTTTTCTAGCTAGAGAAGAGTCAACAAACTAGGATGCACAAATAAGCAAATATCAGATTGTCTTTTTCTTGGTGATGTGGAGATTCAATGGTGTGGAGATTCAATGGTGTGGGTAGCTTCTGGAAAGCAATAGGACATTGTGGTACCACACAGTCTGTAAAGGGAGAATTTAATACACTTCCTGTACTGTTCTTCAGACTGGTTCTTGTTATTGATAAAGCAGGGGGATTTTGTTCAATAATTTGTACCATGTGGAATTTGTGATAATTTTCAATGCCATTTTATCTTTTACTGGGCAAATTTTTAAATGAAACAATCTAGTAAAGAAGTGAAGTTGTTAGGACTGAGACAACTTCATATTTTTGCTTTAAAGTTAAATTGAGTCCATAATATTTAAGCATGCCATAGGAATAAGAACAAGGAAGCAAAATTTTCTTATACTGTAAAAGCCAGAAGTAGTCCAGCCATTAGGAATGCCATGACTCTACATTGTACACCGAAGTTTTTTAGCAGAGAGGGAAAAAGAAAATATCATTCCAAATAGCTGACTTGCAATCTAGCACCCAACATAAAATCACAAGGCTTCATTCCTCATTCTGCTTTTTTTACCTTGGTCTAAGCACTTATTCTTTCTGCTTGGATTTCCACTGATGATCTTAGTTCTTAGTTTGGCTGCCAGGGTCTTAAAGACCAGGATTTGTAATTTGTTATTTTAAATATAAGATGTCAATCTTACCACCACTCCTACTTTTCAAGAGCTGGAATTATTTTCTCCTGGAGTGCTCTTTGGGTTTTTGTTCTCAAATTTTTGTTGTTCTCTGGGACCAGTCCAAGGAGCACCCATGTTCTCTTTCCTAAAAATTACTAAGGTGTGACTGTAATGCACATTTTTTTTCTAAAGTGCTCTTTCAAAGATGCAGACAAAAAACAAAGCAGCAATAGGCAGTTCGATCTAAAAGCTCCTAACAGGAGTCACCTTCAATTATCTGATTCCAAATACGTGAAATTCTCCCGGTCTTCAAATTTCTTCATGATGGATGCAGAATATATGCCTGAAGCCTTGTATTTCATCAGGCTGCTCCATACAGAAACATTTATAAGAAAAGTAATTACTAGTTCATTTTCAAAAACTTTAAATGATAAGCGATAAAATACTATTAACAAAGGAATGGGCTTACATGCCCTTACCAAAATGCAAGTATAAATTACAGTTTAAAATGGTTTTGTTCTTTGAAGCTATTTACAGGTTTGGGGTTTCTTGTTTATTTAGGCAAGAAAAGTGTCTGGAAGAGCAGAAGAGAATGGCAAGATCTCAAGCCATAACTGAGCCTCCTCAGGCTGCTCACGCCAGAGACCAAAGCAGTGGTCTCATTTGTGCCATTCACTTTTGCTGCCTGTAGCTGGGAGAAGGGAGAGAATTGGTTTGGTTTTTTAAATTAGATGAATGTCAAAACCAAATCCAAAGATGATGCAACAGGCCATAACTTAGTGTCATATGCAGAACTGAGGCCTGCTTTGGTTTGGAGCAGTGCAGCTCTTTGGGCCCTTGGGCAAGCTGCACTTCCTTCAAGTGGCTCTGCTCTTCTGGCTGCCATAGCAGGAGCACAATGGAGACATTAATTTTTTTTTTTTTTTTTGTTTTCAGAAAATTCACTGCATTGTTGAGCGTTTCTGGCCATTAGGGAGTCCAGATCCATATGGGAGTTATGGAAAAATTTTGAGGTTTGGCTCTGAATCCACCCTTGCCATCAGCAAAGTTGCTATTGGAGCTGAGAAGCAATGCCTGGGCAGGAGGAGTGGAGTGTGTATGTAAGTCCCAGCCTGAAGCTTTGCTTCCCTTCATTTCTAATGGTCTGCTGCCTTCTTTTAAGACTGGCAACCTTAGATCAGAGGGAAAAAGAGGATTATTTTTAAGCATGATGAAATTTAACTTGTAATTGCTGTTTCCACAGCAGCCAATTGAGAGGTAAAAGCATAGCTTTACCAGGCAGCTCATAATCTCTAGGATTTACAGATGCTGAAAATGAGCAGGAAATCCGGGCAGCAGTGACCTACCCGGAGAGCAAGTACAACATACACTCACAGACCTCCATGCTAAAGACACAACGTTCTTAGCAAATTTTGTCTCTCCTGTGCAACTTTGAAAAATGTCATGGTTTGATGTTCGTGCCGTGTTTTACCTAGTATTCATCACTAGGTGAAATAATACCTGCATTGTATTTAATGTCAGTTTTGGTATCCCTCTGCTTGAGACAGGGTGCCACAAGATATTCCATTGCTGGCAGGTTCAACAGGGAAGCAGTAACTTACTCTATTGACTGCTTCCCATGATGTTTCATGTTTCTGCAAAATCAGCTACTTAGAAAAAAGCCCAATATTAATTTTAGCTTGCTCTTTCCCATGAAACTGCTAAGACAACCCCTGTAAAAAGCAGCACTCCTTCAGATGTCCAGTGTGTGTGGCGTGTGCTGCAATGCACGTTTTGAGAGCCAGCGCTGATTTGTGTTTGTCCTTCATTTAAAGCCCCTCTTTGGTGGCTGGCTGAACTTCTTCAATTCTAAGAAGCTATTTGGTTTTCCTACACCCCACAAGGTAAGCAGGAAGTTTGCTGTCATGTGTATGGTACCTATTGAAAGCCTGCGCTCACACAAAATGTGCCATGGCAGAGAGCTGACTCCCCCACAGCCCTTGGCTCCTTGGAAGCAGCAAACGCCCCCAGCCCTGAGCACGGTGCTGGTGCTGCTCTCCCCTGACCTGGTTTCCTGCCTGCTGTTTGCCAGCAATGCAGGTGCAGCACCTTGGCTGCTCAAGGCCAAACCTGACCTCTGTGTTGGCCAGGGTTATGGATTCAGAGTTGCTCTGGTGCAAACGTAAGGGTTTCTGTCCTAGAGCATTGGTAGTGTTAATCAAATTCTTATGTATTTCTCAGTGATCACTGAGGAAGCCTTAAAATCCATACCCCACATAGAATGTTCTCAAAAAAAGTGTTTGTTGTTGTCATTCTGTTCACCAATTGCTTTTCTGGATTGTGTAATCAACAAATATCTAAATCAAGTATTGGCAATCTTTTTTGTTTAATCCCAAAGAAAACATGAAAGAGGAAGTTATACAAGTAGCTTTAGATAATGTCTTTCATGATATCAGGAAATCTGGGGTTTTTTCCTGCTTTAGACATTTTTTGTGACTTTTTTGTTTGTTATTTATAGAAGACTCCTAGCCCACTAGGAAGTTTGGCCTTTTCTCTAGAAAAAAGGTGTATCTGTCAAATATCTGTTTGTTTTCTTCCCCACCTGCTACTAATTTTACCATACCCCTAGCTTGAGCATCAATAAAGCTTCTTTAAGTGACTGTGGCCATGTCCAAGAGCTGGTGCAGGGGCAGGGAGCTTGGCCTGGGTGCTCTTGGCCCCTTTTTCCTTGCTAGAGGGCAGGATGTTCTGGGGGGGACCTCTCCAGTGCAAGGTCCCCTCCTGGCAGTTCCCAGGTATTCTTCCATGGAGTGCTGCTGGGGCTCCAACTCCTCCTTGTGCCCTTTGGCCAGTCTTACCAGCTGCTCTTGGTGTTGAGAAGGTGTTATTACACAATAAGGTTATTTTTCTAACTGATAGAAAATAGTTGATATATTAATTCTGTGTAATTTAACCAGTGTATGTATTAAAAACTCCTGACAGAAGCATGCATGTCTAGGACATCTCAGTTGAATGCAGTTGTCTTGGGAGGAAAAGGCTATTTGTAAATTAGAGTTGGTCCAGAGATATCATTTTGTGCTCTGAATTAGTGGGACAGCAAAACTCTTTGTATCAGCTTTCCTTGCCTGAGAAATGCTCTTGTGAACTGTCATAGTCCCTTAAAACTTCTGTAGATGGAAAAATTCCAGTGAGAATTTTAAAATGGTATTTGAAAATAAATATAGGGTATATAAAAATACTGAATAAGCAGCTGAGCAGGAGAAAACTCCAAGAAAAATTGCTATTGTGTAAAGATATATAGTTGCAACAGTAGACTGATATCCAATAATTTACTACTAAGTTCTAAAAACCAGATGACTGCAAAGTGTTTGCTAAACCATTCTTTTTCATCTGACATGTGGTTGGATTATGTGAACTGACTCACCATTTAAATGGGGCTACTGAGATTGGTGTGCTATTGATTCAGACAATCCTTGACCCCAGGGATAACACTTGCTGTAACAGAGGAAACTGGCTTTCAGAATCCTACATCTCTCTCTGCATCTATGTTATTTGGCAATACTGAAAACAAAAAGATTAAGGAAGCAAAGAATGAGTTAATACTGGCAAATTCAAGCAGCTTGTTTAATGAAATAGTGCTGGTGCTCTTCAGTAGGAAAATTGAGACATGCTGAGACTTTAGTCCTTTGAATTCAAATTCTTTTCAAGAAAGCTATCAGTGGGCACTTGCCTGGATGCCTTCAGAACCTTTTTTTTTTTTTCAGAGAAACCTTAAAATAGCAAATAAGTAATGCAGCAGACTGATGAGCACAGTTTTAATTAACTGAAAACTTGCACTTTTTTATTTTAAGATTGTCATCCCTAGGCCTGTTTGTCTACTTTCTCAATCTGTCATTCATCAAATTCTGAACAGTTATCAATCTCCAGACATTGAGCAGGTAGCCTGGCACTTGCCCAATAGGTACTGGATGATGCTGCAGCTGTTGAACAAGTACTTCATCAAAAATTATTCTTTGGCTTTTTATCAGCTTTTTCAAATCCTAGGTTGCAAATCAGTTGCTTCCTTTTTAGTTACACTGAAACAGAATGAGATGCACCTGAATACTTTTAGAAATAATTACTTCTAATACTATTTACCAAGGCAAACATTCACCCATCCTCATGTCTTTCTCTGTAGACTATAGCCCTAAGTCCTTTATTACTCTTTCATATGCAAACACTGTCTGTGTTATAATCACTGAGCATAAGTCAGATAAAAGCAAAATCTGATGTATTAACAATGAAAAATGTTCTTCTGAATAAAAACATGGATTACCATGGAATTTTTGCTAGGATTATACTAAGAGCCTCAGAACTTTTCTCTGAAAGACTTATTCTTCTAATCAAAGTGAACATCCCATTTTTCTATGCCTTTTTTTCCAAGCAGGTTGACAAATGATCTCTTTATATGTAGAGCTTTTCCTAGGCACAAAATTTCACTAAAATCATTTGCGGAAAGGGCAATTGGCAATGTCTTACAGGTGATCTTCCTTTAGTCTCTCCAGTGCTATTGAAACAATATGCAGACTGGGTTGGTCTTTGGGAGCCTGAAATCTCCCACTCTGAATGGTGTTGTGAAAACAAATCTCATTTTGTGTGGGAGTATGTGCACAGAACAGCTGACGTGGGCTCTCCTTGCAGAGCACCGGCTGCCGTGTTCACACTACGGTGCTCTGGGTTCCATGGTGGGAGGGAGTCAAATGTGGATCCCGGTGGGATGTGTGTATGCTGGGCTTTGGAGATACTTGGAGTTTCAGACAGCCCTGAGCCATTTGCTGACCTTTTGAAGGATTCCTAAAGCTGTTAGTCAGAAAGCATTAGTGTTAGATGCTGACAGTTCTGAATGGGTTACATACAATATGTTTCCTTTGCTTTTACATGCTTAGATGATGCTTTACCAGTGCCAAGTGGTGGCAGACAAAAAGTTATCAAAAATGGCTATGGACATGCATGGAGGAAAATGCTATGTGTGCAGAAATCTTGCTTTCCTCTCAGGACACGGGACTGCTGTTCAGTGTCACTGAAGTGCTGGTAATGTGTAAAACAACAGCCCTGCCCATGCCCACAAAATGCAATGGCAGTGTCCTACTGCCATCTGTGACTCAAGTCAAAGCACAGTCAGCACAGGTTCAGTGCATTTTTCCTAGTAGTAAAAAAATCTGCTCAAGTCTTCATGATTATTCCTTGCTGGATCGATGTAGCATAACGTAGTAGTGCACAGATTAGATGAGTCATATTGAGGCTGACTCCATGCTGACAGTGAATTGCTTTCACTTCAGCAAATTCTTGAAGCACCTCATTTCCTATGAGCTAGATTATTTTTTCATAAATTGTGGACAACATATAAGATGAGTTTTAGCCCTTGCCTTTGTTGCTGAATGTGGCAAGCTGATCTGTGAGTAATGGAGCCAAAAAGAGCAATCTGTTCCAGAGTCTTCACAAAGTTTTCCATTGTTTGGGGAACGAATCAGTGCATTCTCTGCGTGAAAGGCAAAGTTACGCTTAGGAACTTGATTTGTTGCAATGATCTTCTTTAATGTATTGCACTGCTGGTGACATTCTGGCTGATATTGGGGTACTTTGTGTGCTTTGTATCAGATTTATTTTCTTGCCAGGAAATTGGCTTCCTTACATGTATAGGTGTTTCAGTCTTGGATCCTTTTGAGCCCAGAAGTTGCCTGCTAACATGCTCCAGAGCTGAATGCTTCACAGTGGCACGGAACCAAGGTGTGAAAAGCTGGTGTTAAGGATTTTTTACCCCATCTTCCAATTGCAGAGTTAAGTTTCTTCTTAAAATTAACTCCAGTTATATGGGGCATAAAGAGTCATTTGAGAGCTCAGAGTGGCATTTGGAAGGGCATGGCTTTTGCCATGCTCAGGTGGTTGCTAGATTGGAGCTAGTTCAATGTTTCTTCTATACTGAGACAGGACTAAGAGAAAAATGTAACTTGAATTCATGTGATTTGGTGAGTGCTAACCTGGATGTCCACTCCTCCCCAATAAGAAAAAACTGGTTTCACAGGGAATTCATACCTGGACCATCTAAATCTAAAATAAGTAATAGGTGTCAGTATTAAGAAACCTTTAACAAGAAGAAAGAAAATGGAGACAGAATTGAAAAAGAAAGGGAGTGAAGAGGAGCAAAAGTTAACCCATAAGGGCAGCTTTATCTGCAAAGATGGGGAAATGGAGAATGCTGGAATTTCCTTTCTGATGAAGATGAAGAACAGATTTTCATTTTCCCTTAAAAGGATTATATCATGTCATTCACCATTGTCAGGTGTTACTGTAGCTGCTGGATAGTCAGTGAGCAAGAGCTCATTCTTCCAAATGCCTCAGGGCCTTGAATAGGGTGTGTGAAGAGTGACTAAGGAAAAGGTGGTAGTCACCATTCTTCACTGTCTAGCAATGTGGATTGCTATATGAGCAGGGTGGAAGGCCCTGTTGGGTTCAGGGGTAGGCACTGAGACTGCATTTTTGCCCTCTCGTACAGGACTGTTGACATACTGATCCCTTCTCAGCTCAGAAGAAACCTAATTAAATAGCTTCTCTTCCCATGGCAGCACAGGCAAAGGCTAGGAGGAGGAGGCTCATGCCATTATCCTGAGCTCCCTCTGGAGTCAGAAGAGCTGCAGCCAGTGGTTCTCAGCTCAAAGCTTTCATCACCTCCTCCAGGATCTTGCCATTCTAGAGCTCTTGCATGGTCAGACTAGCTGGGTACAAGTGAATCCAAGTGGTTGCACAGAGTTCACACAGCACCTGCCCTGTGACTTGGGGAGGAAAGTCTGAAGTCTGAGCTAACTGGTTGAGAAATGGCAGTGTAAAGAAAATCATGTTTTCCTTAGGATTGCTTATAAGTCTTAGCAGTTTTAGGGCAAACTCACTATGGTCTAAGGCCACCCTCAATAAGTTTGGGATCCCAGACGTGTGGTGCAGGGCCCCTGTTGACCCCTAGCATCAAGCTGTGCTGAGGTGGGGTGTCCCTGCTCCTGCTTGCCAGGACGTCTGTGACTCTCCCAAGTTCTCCTGCTGCACCTTTTATGCTTCATCTGAGCATTTCTGTTTGCTGTATCCTACAGAAGTGCCCTGGTCTTCCAGTGACCAGAGCCCTGCCCCTCCCTGCACCTTGCCTACTAACCCAGCATGTGCCTCATTTGGCAGGGGGAAAAGGGACTTACCCAGGCTTCCCAGCATCTCAGAGGCTCTGTAAAATCCATGCAGGGTCACTGGTGTAAGTCCCAGGTGTGCTCTGGAGGCTGGAAATGCCTTCCGGAGCCACTTCAGCTGAGATGCAGCTGAGTCTGATCCATCAGCTTAAGAGGAGACTGGAAATGCTTGTGAGAAGTTGTTGCTGCTGAGAAAGGAGTTAATTTTTTCAGATTTTTTTTTAACTTTTTTGGTTTGTTTTACTCTTCAGTTTTTCTCTTTGCTCCTCAGAGAGGAATGTGGGCTCAGCTTACAATGATTTAGGACTAGACCAGACTCTTTTCAAAGGAAAGCCTGAGATTCCAGGAAAGGATTTTGTTCCTTTTGTCTGCTTTTCTGTAGAAGATGCTCGTTAAAAGGAGAGTCTGAATTTCAAGAGCAGGCCTATTAGACAGGTAGAAAGCAACTCTAAAGCTTGACTTTGGATCCTGATTTCTTCCAAAGTCTGCTGAAATTCAGATTTAAGCTGGTGTGATGTGTGCTGCTCAGAAATAAGCCTTGCAGAGTATTTCTGGGCTATACCAGGCTCAATTAACTCCTGGCAGCTTCTGGTGGTCGTTTTGAAGCACATTCTGTGGGGTGTTTTCTCAGGGGTCGCTCAGCAGTGTCTCGCTACAGAGAAGAGCACTATTGAACTCCTTGGAAAAGCTATGAAATTTCATACACTGGCTGCAACCCCAGGAGACTAATCCAGCCCCAAACACTATCACTCTTAGATTTGTGTTTCATTCAAGAAGTCATGAAGCAATCTAGTTTGCTAGGGAAAAAAAAGAAACCATTATTTTATCATCATTCTGAGTACTTTCCATAGGAACAAAATTTATCAAAAATGCCTGAGATCTTTGAGAAATACCTCTGTGCAAAAAAGCATTACATTGATTGTGAACTTAGCCTTTCTTTGGGTTTTTCTGCTTGTCATTTTTACTTAAATACAAATATTAATGAAGACCTGAACGTGCCCTTTTGCTATTGCCCTTTATTTTGCTTTTCTATAAAGATTGCTCATAATCCTACAGCTATCTTTTTGCACTTTAAAAGGTTCTTGCTTCTTATTGCTGTCAGGATAATAATGCTGCATCATTCCACCTAACTACCAATAAATAGAAATGCAGAGCCATGACTTCTATTCAAAAGCATGCAGGCTCCTTTGTATGTTTTGGTATATATAAATGTATCTTTCAACTTGTAGCTGTAGTACAACATCTGAATTAAATCATGACTTATTCTTTCTATTAAAGCCTTGTTGTCCTTGCCATTATCCCTTTTTCCAGTAAATGAGTACAATGAAAAATTGATTCTAGCTGTATTGGACTACAGCAAAGTAACAAAAGATGATTGTTACATTATCAAAGTCCTCACTGCATCCATAATATAAGAATTGAAAACACCTGTCTTTTTATCTTCTCAATCAATATTGCACCTGAGTCACATTTTCCTGGAAAACGCTTTTAAAGGTGTCCACTGTATGTTATTTAGATTTAACAAATGCATTATTCAGGCTGTCTTCATTTATTTTGATTACCTGAGATTGCTCTGCCATCCCTGTGAGTTATAAAAAGCCTAATATTAAAAGCCACACTAGACTAGTATGTCAGTAACAATATCAGATGGCTTCTCTTATGTGAAGCTGTGTGACAGCTGAACAAGTACACTTTGTAAAATGTGTGTGGAAAACTGGTGTTCAAGGGGGACATTTCATGTCATGGCCCTCTCTTTCTATAAAGCAGAGCAGGGCAGAGGGCTTCAGTCAAGGGTAGCTTGACCAGTATGACCCAACTGGAAGCAGATTTGGGGGAAGTGACAGTGGACATTAGTCTGCATTTCTAGAAAGGAGAAGCCAGAGCTGCTTGCCTGAGACTCTCAGCTGTGCTTTACAGAAATGCTTTCTAACACTTTTAACATGCAGTGCTTAAGAGCAGCTAATTTACTGCATGTCTCAATAGTAGTCTGAAACTGCTGAGCATCCAGTAAGAACAGAGAAAGAAGTGAGCAGCTCTAGAGACACGGCCATCATTTCAACATGTGCATTTGCATATTCCATCTAATGCCTCAAGTCAGATGCCTAAAATTAGTAGATTTATTTGGATGTGTGGAAATAATTGTAATTTGTTTCGCAGCAATCAATTTGTGATGCTTTGATTTCCCTTTCTGCAGAATTAAATTATTAAGGGGCAAATATGATTTTCAAGATACTTTTTATCATTCTCTCTGCTTGAAGTTTTGTCAAGTTTGACACACTATAACCCAACATTCTGCCATGAGTAATAAGTACTAAAAAAAAACCCCAATCAAATAAAAAACAAATTAACTATGAGACATGCAAAGAAATGAGGGACAGCAGGCTAGTAGTACCTTGCCAGGAAATGTGACCATAATAGGGGTCCCTTTTGCATATCCACCAGTTAACTGCAACCATGAGGGACAGCAGCAGTGGCCTGAGGGGGGAGACTGTGCCCCTCAGCTTCTGTGTGGGGCAGTGTTGGGACTGCAGGGAGTCAGATGAAGGGTTGAGCTCTTCTTCAGAGGTGCCTTCGTGATCCTCCCCACACAGACCTTCTCTCTGGCAAGTCCCACAGGGCACAGGCTGATGGGAATTGCAGCAGCTCCATCCCAGCAGAGACACTTAGGGCTGCTGTAGTGGTGCTCAGCAAGAGATGTGTGCTCCAGGGTTTGAGGCTGGCAACAGTCCTGCCCTAGGCAACAGGGAGAGATGATGGTCATTTGAGTCCTGCTCCAGCTCTTCAGCTCCATGAACAGAGCTGGGGCAGGACTCAGGGCAGAAGGAATGTCCTTGCTATCCAGGAGAGGTCTGGAGCTCCACCTGAGTGCTGTTTGTATTGCCCCCCAGAGCCTGGTGGTGACCCACAGTGACGTGACCCACACTTGGGAAGCAGGAGGAAGCAAACTTGAGTGTTCAGATTTTGGTCAGTACCTGAGGCTAACTCATGCCAACTCATTCCCCTAGCCCTGAAGAGCAAGAGGCCCCCCTGTTCCAGCAGTGAAACCATCAAAGCCCCTGCCTACACTTCTCTTGCATTTGGCAGAAGTACCCATATTTTCTTCCTTCCTCTGCACTCATTTTGTTGCTCTCTTTAAAAACCTTGCTTTTTGTTTTAGCAGAGGAGTAAAAAGATCTGCTTAAAAATTAACTTCAAAGCCCTTAGTCATTGCACAGCTACAAGCACAGAAATATTCCCTCTCAATCTTTTTTAATCTTGATTGTGGTTTTTTTTGTTTGTTTTGGGGTTTTTGTTTGTGTTTTTACAGCTGAACACAGAAAGACTGGAGTGCTAAGTCAGAACCCCAGCTTCACCATGCCTGCACAGAGCCAGTGCTGAAACCTGGCCCTGCTGCTGCAGCATCCCTGGGACCACCCCATTCCTGCCCCACTGACCCATCAGTACAGCGTTTTTCCAGGATCCAGTAAGGCTGTGAGATTTCCTCACTCGTTTGTGCCAGTTCCTCAAGTCCCAGGGGGGTCAGACCTCACTGTGGCTCTGTACGTGGGGGCACCAAAATGAGAGAGGAGCAGAACAGCCCAGGCAAGTGCAAAGCTTTGTCTTCAGGTGGCCTGGATATTTCAAGGGATAATTCAGCAACATCTGAAGTTTGCCCTGGCTCGGGGGGGACCCTGAGTGCCAGGATGCCTCTGGCAAACATTTTTAACCTTTAGCTGGCGATTTTACAGTGATACCTTGATGGGAACAGGCTTTCTCAGGAGCTGCACACCCCTCTGCTGCCAGCACAGCCTTGCTGGTGGCATTTTGGAGCTTCTACTTCTGATCCCAGCCAGACCAAAGGTAAGGAGGAGAGAAAGAAATAAGAAATTACATAGGAAAAATGTGTCTGGCTCTGGTTAAAGGTTACTGCAATTGGAACTTGATCTCTGTGCATCTGTCTGGCCCCCTTCCACATGCCTGTCCCATGCACAGAAGTGGGCACAGAGGTGTTCACAGAGAATATCTCAGCTGAATTTCTTCCTCTGCTCAGGTCAGGAGTGTTCAGGAGGCTCTGCCTGCACCTCTGGGGGTGGTGGGAGGGGGCTGTACATCTGGATCCATGGGAACCTGCAGTCCTGCTATCTGCAGAAATGAGCTGCAAAGCTGCTGCTTAGCTCTAACCCTTAATATATTCATATTCTCTCATCACTGCAGCTAGCAAGTGAACTAAAAACTGAGTTTATGATGCGATTCTGGCTTTCATTAAGGAATTTTGTACCTATTTAAAAAATATATGCAGGAGCATGTTGCTGATTATTTTGAGAACCTATGCAAATTTATTGATTTGCAGTAGGAAAGGCTTGCTGTGAAGTGTAAATTAAGCCATTTAAATCATCTTGCATGGTAACTGGAGCATCAGCTCTGTTTGTTCACTGAGTTAATACCCTATTTCCCACCATAGTTCTATAGTTGCCCTTGTGGTCATTGCTGGCCTAAAAGAGCTAGCTGCTGTCCTCCTGCTTATCTTTGCCAGCAGATAAGCCTCCTGCTCTCTGGGCTGGGCTTTGTTTGTTGCTATTTGATGGTGTCCCAAAGTATGCTGGCTGCTCCTTGGGCAAGGCAGGGTTGGCTCCCCTCAGCAGAACAGGACAGGGTGTGGGGGACTCGAGTGGGGGCAGTCTGCAGAGCCAGGACATCAGTGGCTATGTCAAGCTCTGCTTTTGATTGCAACAGATTACCTAAAAAATATCTCTCTGTGGGCAGAGTTTCCACCTAAATACTTCTGCCAAACAAGATCAGGGATATATTCAGTTTCATCCCCACCCCAAGTCACCAGCGGGTCAGATGTAATTGAAGATTAGACAGACCCTAAATTTTTTTCATGTCCCTGCATATGAACATATGGAGGCTGCTTTAAAGATAGACCAAGGGATATATTAACACATAAATCCTGTAGATAGTTGTATTGGTTCTCAGGCAAATGTACACATGAGCATGTTTTCAGAAACCTGGAGCTGAAGGCTGAGGTAGAAAAAATTCTCTGGAATCCCTAACTGAAGCTCTGCCCTCCAAGTGGGAGATGGTACAAAATCACACACCAGACAGGTGAGGGCTCCTTTTGCAGGTGCTCTTCACTAATTAAAAAGATGAGATGGAAGTTTTCTGTGGTGGAATAACTTTCCCCTTCACCTACATTTTATGCTAACAGCACAGTTAAGGCTTTTAATGAGTTGCTCTCAAATCTGCTTCTTCTTGACAATAGAACTAGAGTCATTCAGTAATTGAGGGGTTATTTGATACAGGAATAATGCACATATCTGTCAAGGCAAAACCACCCTGACTTCTGAAGGCCTTGCATGTGATGCACACAGCATTTGGCTGTTTAGAAAAGCTCAGGCTTTTAGGGTAACAGATGATTGGCTGAGTCAAGTGATACTGAGTGGCTCTAAACTGTAACTCAGTCCTGCTATGCGATGCTGCATCCATTCAGGGAAAAAACAATGTTCTAAAACTTCCAGATGAAACAGAGAAAAAATTAAATGCAAATGTTAAAATGCATGTTTTAGTTCTCACATTTTACAAATTTAAGAGGTGCTGAATTTTACTGACAGTTTTCTTGGCAGCAAGTGTATTCCAAAGATGCACATGCAAATATTTGTCAAAACTGAATTTTCAATTTTGCATGCATAAGGATTACTCCAGAAGTGCTGGCATACTCACTTGCTCCCAGAAGAAAAGTAATGTCATGTGGTATGTCTGGCCAATCACAGAAAAAAACTGTGTATTTTTAATTTTAAATATTCTGATTAATCCATAGAGTAAAAAAAATATAGTGAAAAGAAAGTCACTGAATATATTTGAATAATAAATTCAAGATGGTGTGATTGGCTTATATATATTCCCCAAGCAAGGAGAAACAAAATTAATCAAATAAATTATTCATTTTGAGTTATTTGTTCAGGTCTGTTTTTACAAGTAATGCCTGCTAGTGATGTCTGAATTTTTCAGTTTGCTACAGACACTGTCATATCATGTGTCCTATTGTCCTGATACCCACTGCTTTGTTTGGGTCTGATTTCCTCACAGGTGAGCTCTGCATTTGCTATGCTGGTGTATCTTCTGTGAAAGAGTTGCTAAAAGCAATCAGGTCTTTAGTAGCAGGCACTGAAAGTCCAAGGCGCTCATTGACCAAAAGTCATTAGAAATATAATGGTGCCCATTTCTACTAAATCATTACAGCACAAATAGTATTGCTCTGCCTTGGCCTTTGAGCAGAATTAGATTCAGGTTAGAGTGCATCTGTACACTTACCCAGAGAAGCACTCAGTGCTGCTGTCCTAATTGCACCCCAGATATCCAGACCATATTTACAGGGAGGATTTAATGGTTCTGCCACCAAAAGTCTGTTAGTCTTTCATTGCATTTATTTTCATCAGAGAATCCAATCACTGTGTTCGCTGAGATAAATACAGTAATTAAAATATAATTCTTCTTTCTTTGATAGCTGCGTCATGTATGGTACTTGTCTCCAGTTTTGTTCCAAGCTCATAAAGGAGGGAGAGCACAAAGTTGAACTATTTAAGCCTTTATCAGTCTCCTGACACTGATAAAGCCCTGCACTGGGAAGGGGATAGCGAGTTTCTGAGCAGAACTGGGCCTCCTTGGCAGCACAGTGCTGGGCCAGGAGCAGCAAACCACCCCACGTGGTGGATGGGGAGCTGAGTGTGTGCAGAGGGACTGGGGGCTCTGAGGGGCAGTGTCTGCAGCTGATGGGGAGCTGGGTGTGTGCAGAGGGACTGGGGGCTCTGAGGGGCAGTGTCTGCAGCTGGATGGGGAGCTGGGTGTGTGCAGAGGGACTGGGGGCTCTGAGGGGCAGTGTCTGCAGCCTGCCTGAAGCCCCAGGTCTCACCTCTTTTGTGAAGCAACAAGGTGCTAGAGCATGGTTTTCCTCCATGCACTAAAGGTGAGTGATGGAATGACAATTGATGCTGCAGCACAGTCCTGCTGAGGGGAATTTAAAGTGCTAAACAATGTGTCTCTGCTCCAAAACCCATGTGTGAAGCTGGAGGTCTGATCAAGAGCCTGCCAGCTACATCCTGCTGCCCAGGCAGCAGCCAGGGCTGGTGCACAGGGGGATTGTGACGAGGTTGGCAAAACCTGGAGCAGTATGGTCAGCTTTTTTTTGTAAAAACTTCCAGATGATTGTGAATTTCGTTGCCAAACATGACTCTATTTGAAACACAAAAGTGCACAAATCTAAGTGGCACTGTCAGCTCCCTAAAAATCACAATTTTGGAAGTCTGTAATAGTTGTTCTGTTCCATATGTGGAGGGATTTTTTTATGAAATGTTCCAGGCAGAAAGTGAAAAACTCTGTGGTGTACTGGCACGATAAAGCTATCTTGCATGAATGCAGTGCTTTCCACTTAAAGTGACTTGCATAAGTGGAAATATTATCCCCATTTTGCTGATGAAGAAACTGAAGCCCAGCATTTCCTTTGAGTCACATCCAGTGAGCAAGGATAAAGCCAAGAATGAATGTGCTGACATGCAGGATTTCCCATTGCCACCAGACAGGTTGTCACCACTGAAAATATTTTATTCTGACTTTATAGTTGTCTTCTCCCTGATTAAAGCACCATCTTACTAACCACTTTATTTCAACACGATAGAAAACGAGGAATTGTCTGCATTTGCTCCAATCTGTTCTCCGAGGCATCTCATGATGTGGCAGGAGACTTTGCAAGCTGCACTTGCAGTGACTGGGCACACCAGAGAAGAGGCCGTGTCCTAAATTAGCTGATGCAACTGGTGCCTGCACTAAATCTGTATCTGTGCAGGTCTACAATATATGGAAGGCAGCAAAATGTGGCTCCTAGAAGACTTATGTTGTCTGTAAGGAATCATTACAACTTTGGTTAGAATTGTTACCCATTCAGCAAAACGATACGAGACGTAATTATGTGAGTTATTGATCGATGCATATTAGGAAAGACCTTCATTTGTAGGTCATTATGAAGCATTATTGGGGCCTCCAAGTGCATCAATAAAATCATTTTTTTCTTCACATGGATACTAAAGAAGACTTAGAAAGATGCCATTTGCAGAAAGCTGCTTGTGCCAGTAAATTATATTTACATCTGCTGCATATGGATAGGCGGGATGCAGGCCAAGTATGTGATGGTGGGAAGCAGCTTGCTGCTTCTGTTTTGGGAAAGTTCATCACGGTTGAAATTTTGGACAAATTAGATTCTGAATCAAGCTAGAGAGAGAGCAGCAGATGAGCTCAAAACTTTAGTTGCTCCAGAAACTCCATTCAGAATAATATACTATCTCACGTGCCTTGTCTTTCCATCAGAGTTCTGAGGATATTTTCTGGTTGCTGATGGGAGCAGAGAAGAAGAGAGCCTCTTGCACTGAAAGGGAGAAAAAAACCCACATAATCCACTTCACTCGAGTTTTGTGTTTGAAAAATGAGGACATGGAAGAGGTCCATCTTTGCTGCCATTTGGATACAACTGCAAGAAAAATTAAAAAGGTATGAAAGTCAAACTATGCCAGTGACAGATCTGGTCTTCTGCACTGGTTTGTGCCCCAACACAATATAGGTTATAGATAAATTCAACTACAGTTTTTGGGCAAATTGTAATGCTTGGAGGTGAAGGATACAGATACAGCACTCATTTGCCTTTGAGGACAAAATGCCTGTAATTTTCCTGGTACAAAACCAGACCTGAACAGACACCTTCCACAAGGTCCTCTGGCCTGGCTTTGCACCTTTTTAGGCTCTTGTCCTGCTGCCACCTCCCCTCCATTGGGCAGCAGCTGGGGGCTGGTAGGGAATAACCTGGAGTGTTATGATCAGGGTCCAAGGTGGGATCTCCACCCCAGGGCTTCCCCCTGGGGAGGAGCTTCCCCTTGGACAGGAGGATTCCAGGCACAAGTTGCTGAGGCGTGAGTGTCAAGAAGCTTTTGCCTTTGCTGGTTGTGGATTTTGTCCCTCTGGATGAGCAAGAAGCTGGATCTACCTCCAAGTGCTGTGCCCAAGGCAGGAGGAAAGCACTCTGTGTGGACAATCTATCCAGCAGTGCAGCCTGCACGTTCCTGTTGCAAATCAGGAACACAGCGCAGAGCCTGACGTTGTTTTGCAGTGCAGAAAAAGCAGCCTTTTCTTTAGAGAATGTGGTAAAAATGGGCTCTGGCTTAATCTCCACACCTGAGGCTGGATTAGTGACTGAAGCAAGCAGAGCTATTGCTCTGTAACCCAAATAATGTCTGAAATGCAGCTCAGTGGAAATGGCTGGGCTGCATGTTTGGGGAAACATAAACCTGGAAGGAAGGGGGAGAATGAAGGGCTTTGCAGTCACTGTGCTGATAGTTTGTTGGCTTGTAGCTGTTACATATGGAAGGCTGGCTGAAAGGTCACCAGGTGCTGTCAGGGTTGGCTGCTGGCAGGTGAGATGTGCCAGAGTGGGTGAGCAGGCTGTGCACAGCTGTCCCTCGCGTGCTGGCAGTGCTGGCAGAGGGGCTCCTCAGCATTGCTGCTGCTGGAGTGCACAGCAGGGCCCTTCTGCAGCACTCTGCACCTTACCTGTGTGCAGCAGCGCCCAGAGGCCGTGGCTGTGTCCAAAGTCATGGACACTGACTGATGCCTGTGCACTGCCTGGCCAGGGAGCCTCTGATATCAGCATGGAGCACCCTGCAAGGATGGCACTGCCAGCCTTTGCTGCCCAGGGCGTACCCGTGGATTGTCTCACAGCACCTACCTCTGTTTCTCTGGCAACTATTTCACTTTAATCCATGTTCTGAGTCACACCCAGACAGTGACAGCTCACCATAGGAGATCACAAACAGTGAATATTTTGCAAAGCTAAAATAAAATTTTCCTGCCATGGATATGGGATATGCATCCTGGGGAGACCAAAGAAGACTGAAGACCCTTTCCCAAACCCTGACAGGACAAGTGCTGCTGAGGCTGGAGCAAACCTGACTCTGCTGCAGGCAGGCTTCTGCCTTAAACTTACTGGCTCCTGGCAAGTAAAATTACAGCAGGTACTACAGTGATTTGCAGAAGTAAATGTTTATTTCACCAGTAAAATGCAAATGTCTGGTGTAGTCCCACAAAATGTACACTCCTGCTGATGGCACTTGTTTGTGACTATCCAATTTTGGATTGTGTTTGCCTCTCAAATTTAATAATTTTGACAAGTTCATTTCAGCCTACTATTGACAAGGAAAGTAACTATGAGGACTGTAGTTTTGATGTCAGTGCCAGCCCTGGGCTCTGCCACTTGCCTCCAAAGCTGTTTCTTTCAGTAAGGGGCACACCCCTCTCCTTCATGGGCTGCTGTGACCAGTCCTTTCTCTTTAGCTGGAGGGAATAGCTAAACCTGTGACTAAAATCCACCACACCAGAGACAGAGCAGCTCCCAGCAGATCTCAGAGGAGCTGGGATGTGTCTGCTTTGGTTTTGGGGCTCCTTGGCAAGCCCTTCTCCCAGTGCCCAGCTGCTCTGTGGCCAGGACCCCAGGCATGCCTCTGCCTTGAGCATCTCTGGCTGCCCTTACTCCATTCAGCCCCCTCCTCTACAGGTGATGAATACTTGGGTGTGTAAATTCAGAGAAAATTTTAAAAAAATTGGCTAGAGAAATTAAAACTGCCTCAGGCAGCTTAACTTGTACAGCGACACATACAGTACTTAGCACCCTAGATTTCATTATTCTTAACAGCATAACTGGAGTCCTATTTTCACACATTAAATATTCTTGGATTTTTTTTTCCCCAATGAGCAGACATATGATTTTTTTTTCTCTGCCATCAACATGCATGTTTTGTCCTTTCAGAGACTTTTTTCAAATTGGAATACAGATTAGTTTTACCTATGATTTAAAGAACTCCAATGCTTGGTAAGGCCTCAATTCCTGTTTTTTATGGAAATGCATAGCTGTGGGGCTATGGGGAGCTGCTCACTGCTTAGCACTTCTGAGAGCAGAGCCATACAAGAATACACTATTTTCACATCTAGGCTTTCACAGACAGTGTGAAATTTGACTGTTTTCCATGAAAAAACAGTCTCCTTAAGCAGGAATAGGCATGTTCTTGTGCTCTCCCAGGCCAGACCTGCAAAACCCTGAGAGCATAAAGGGATAGGAAGTGTCAAAGCCTATAATAGGCAGAGTCAAAATGACCAAGACCTGTTGTATGTGCCCGAGGTAGAGGCTGAGGGTGTATAATGAGGAGGCTGGCAATATCTGAGATTTCTATTTGCCACTGGCAACAGTGAGGGGAAAAGACCTCCCCACCAAGCCCTGTGACAGGCAGACTCCCGGGTAAGATACCCAGGGTGTGGTGGCAATACACCAGAAGGTGTTTGCTGAAGCAGGCTGGGGGGAAGCTGGGGGTGGCCAGCCTGGGGGGAGGTTGGGTGAGTCCTGTCATGGGCTTTGGGAGGGTTGCTAGCATTGGTGTCAGTATTACTTTTGCATTTCCACTTCCTGGGTTAAGACAGTGTGTGCAATGAAAACTTGTGTGTCAGGGTTTCAGTCAAAGACAGTTTTTGTGGGCACACCTCCCTGCCTAGACCTTGCTGGGCTGTTTCCTCACATCCTTCTAAAGCCCTAGAGCCCATCAGGGTGAGATTTGTGCAACAGAGAGATGCTCATCAGAGAGGAGAGCCCAGGGAGTCTGCCAGCTCACTAAACATGGGTGTCTGCCTTTGGGGGTGCTGAGCAGCTTGCTAGGCTCCTCTGCTGTGTGGTGTAAAGCCCTATGGACTGAAAAATAGTCTGGGGCTGCTTGTGGAACTGAATCCCATCCTTGGGACTCTATGCTGTGAGACAGAGGCCCCCCTTGTCTCTGCTCACCTATCTTACCCTCCCCTGGCACTCCTGGGGCTGTGGGGCCCTGCTGGTGCAGTCCTGCTTTCAGGCATACCAGGCTACCTCGTGTCAAGTGGCACTAGACATTCATGATTAGGAACTCAAATCCTTCTGTAATTGTCCTGGGACCAGAGTGAGTGAGTGCTGTGGTGCAGAGTATCATCTTTCCTAAGATGATCTTCAGGTGTTTCTGTCCTACTGCTCATTAAACTTAAGCCTCACCTGCTGGGATGATCCAGGCATAGCTCATCTAAATAATTCTTTGCTATTCCAGGGGGCTTAGATATTCCTGGCAGCTTTGTCTGTCTTGTTCTCAACCAGTGAAGCACAATTTAATCTTAGGACTTGAAATGTTTTACTCTAATGAAGTCTCTGAGTTTAGAGCACGGGTGAAATGTAGTAATTTATATGGTACAAGAGGTCAAACAAAATGAACTAATAGTCCATTTTGGCCCTAAATTATGAAGTTCACAGAATGATTTCTAGTAATGAATGCATTTGTAAAACTTGGATGCCTTCTCAGGGATAATCTGCAAACAGAAAAACAACTTGTTTTGTTAAGCAGACTGTGACAAGCAGTTCTTCCAACTTTATGCTAGGCAGACGTGTATTTTTGGATATTCTTTGGGGGGAAAAAATCTACTGCAGTCAAATCTACATAACCTGCAAGAAAAGAATCTGAAACAAAAGATATATGTAGATTATGAAAGGTAGAGAATCAGGTTGGAATTCTAATGTAAATGTATGTCACTATCAGTAGAGATCACTTGTAAAGCACTATTTTAACTTGAAAAGCCAAGAAATAGAATATTAAAGTGAAAGTCTTTTTACATGTGCATTTAGAACAAAAGGTACCCTGTCATTAGAAATGATATGTAACAGGCAGATGAGAGTTGTTGTTTTCAGTGTTTGGTTTAAATGCAATAAAGATGAACAAAATTAAAATATGTTCATTGATGCATGAGGATGAAGTCAAGATCAGAAGTACAATTTCCTAATTTTTAGATTTATTCAAAGACTCTTCCTTGGTATTAACTGCTACAGATGTTTAATGAATACTTAAAACCAAACACTGCTTCCCACCTCCCCCCCCCCACTGTGTTCAATGTGTTTTGTACAGGCAACCTGATAAAAAGAATATCTAGGAGGAGGGGAAGGCAAAATCAAAGTTGATGTATCAGAGCATCTACTGCATGTCTAAATACAATGAAATTTGAACTGTGTGGGTGTATGCACTCATTTTAAAGAGCGTTCATTGATTTTAGTTTTATTATGTTTGGAATTGTGGTATGTTACACAAAGCCCATTTTACTGATCTCTATGATTCCATAAAAGCCTATAACAATTTGGATAAAACTGGCTGCTCTGTATTTTTTCTTTGTTTCTGCTGTTAGACTTTATGCTTAGCTCCAGGTATAATGAGAACACAGAGCTTTCTCTTCATCTCATTGAAAACTATAGAAACATTGCTACAGACTCTGGGGCATCCAGGCACAGAATACACCTTGGAGCCTTCAACAATGACACCTGGCTTGGCCATGTGTGGAGTTGGGACAGTATGAGGCTGACATGAACTGAACCTGTGGTAACAACAGAGTGTTGGGAAGGTACCAGCATGACCAAATTTCCGTGAGATTTCAGAGGTGCAATGCCCTCTTCTGATGAGATTCTCTCCTCCAGCCACCTGTCTGAAATTTCACTTCCCAATGTGAACGTGGAAAGAAGGATAAGCTTGATGAAAAGGTGAGTCAGTGTCCAAGCAAAACTCTGAATTTTTCCTTTTTCCTTACAAACAGGAGGAGGGAATTGTAGTCTGAGGAAAAGTAAGACACCATATCCAGGAGTGTCAGATATAACCAGGGAATGGTAAGAGGACTTAGAGCAGGGTAGTGGGAGTCCTGAGAGTTGGGGAATATTTATAACTCTGCAGAGATCCCACTGTGTGGACTTGGACAAAGTGCTCCAGATTGATGTGAATATCAGTAGCAATACATAAGACCCCTGTTGGCTTCCACAAGCTTTGAAGTATGTTTGAACCAGACTTCAGTGGCTCAGTATGCACTGCACTACCTGCTCCTCTTCTCCCAGGCTGAAGCACAGACCTCCTGTGTGGAGCTGCCAGGCCAAAGCTTTTTTTTCTCCAAGACCTGGAGGAGACAGAACAGAACAAGGATGCACGATAGTGGAAAGAAAGGCTTTTGTGTGGAGAGACTGGACAGTGAAGGACTGGAAGGTGTCACTTTTATGGAAAGAGGCCCCACCTTGTTGGGCACTCCTTGCCTTGGGTGCCCAAGGCAGTTTTCTCTGGGCAGAGCAGGGTCTGTTGGACACACTAAGACATGGCAAGTAGCCCTTCTGTGCCAACTGGCCAGGGCTTGCAAGGAAGTCTGATAGGAGAGGGTTGCTGTGCAGCTGGAAGCCAGAGGGGACAAAGGCCAATTGCTGCCAGGCACAGGTGAACCTTTAACCAATAGCCTGCACCTCCCAGCCTGGGGTTGGCAGCTGTAAAGCTGCAACTGTTTTTCTGTTCCATGAGTGAGGTTTTCACTATGGTTTCATTTCATCTGATGGGTGAGGCATTTTTCCTGTAGTTAAGTTGATCAGACAGCACATCATCCTGGCTACATTTTTCAAGGGTGTTTTGAAGTTTGTGCATGCAGGTTTTCCACAAGGACCCTCTTTTTACTCACACTCTCCCTTTGCTAAATGATAGCAACCAAACCGTGCTACATTCAAACTCCTAAGCTTTGAGATAAAAAAAAAAGATTTTTCTGAGGAAGGGAGCTTACAGTCTAATTAGTTGATGGTGTTTCTCCTCACACAGTTTGTACTTCTGGATTGAAGGCTGAGGCAATTTAAGCACTGGCTTTCACCACAACGAGCACCCGGAGCTCAGCTAAATTCAGCCAAAGCCCAAGCTTCCAAGGCACAGATTGTATGCCCTGTAACACCAACCACTGTCAAGATGGAGACCTTAAAACTGATACTGTTATTGCTGATCCCAGCTGGAGAAATTTTGGTGTCAGAAATAAGCTCATGTTTCAAGAGATTTTTCTCTAATCCTGGCATGATTCAAAATCCTGGGTGAGATTTAGTTAAATCCATGAAGGGGAAAGAGATGAAATTCTAACCTCAATATCCATGACAGTCCTGAACCAAAATGGACACCACAGGATCATTAAAGAGCTTATCTCCATCTCACAGACAGGCCAACACATGCACACAGGGTCTCTGTGTCACAGGGAGGTGTGGCACACCGGGAAGCTGGGTGACTCGTCAGTGTGCCAGGGATGCCTGTGGCAGGACACAGGAAACTCATTCCACTACAGTAAATGCCATTGCTGCCCAACCTGCTTTCCTCTTCTATTTATTATTAGCTAAACACAAGTATTTGTTCATCTCCCATGCTGAGACCACTGGGGGTGGGAGTAGAGGAGACACAGCACTGCTGTGTGGGAGATGGGGCTGCATGGGTTCCTTGTCTCCTTACTGCCACAAAATCATGATTAATTACCACTCGGAATTCTACTATTTCAACAGTAATTCAACAGTCTTAACTGAATTACTGCGCGAGGAGAAGAGGCCCCAAAAGGAAAGTTCCTGGTTTTGTGACACCAGTGTCCTTCAGGAAGCTCTGGTTCAGAGGGCACTGTTGGCAGTGTAGGTGTGGGGGGAGGAAGCCACATGCTGCTGTGCTCCTGGTGCTTTGCCGTGCTCTTTATCTTCCCCAATTAACTTCTGGAGTGCTCTTGCTACAGCAGCACCAATTCAGTAGCTGTGAGTGGAAAGTCAGCAGCCCTAGTGCAACAGCACAGTAGCATACTTCCATTAGATTTTTCCAAAAGAGACTCTTCAGGCTTCTGTCAGAACACATTCATGACTTCTTGTATGCAAACTGGTCTCTTTCGAGATGCTGAGTCGTGTTCTTAAAAAATATCCTATTTAACCCAACAGCAATGAAGCTGAGGGCTATGGGTTTGCTTTAACTAACTGGTTAATGAATTTTTCGCCACCACTTTGTTTCACACATTGTCAAAACAAGAAGCTTGTGCTTCAGAGGGAGGCTGGGTCATCTTATGTAGACTCTTTCAATGTTAATTTTAAAACTGATTGAGGGTATTTGTAGTTTCTTCTGTTTTGAAATATCCAGTTGCGCTCATTTTATTTTTTTTTTTTTTTATTTTTCAGAATTCTGCTGATTAAACTCCACTTTTTGAAGCAGTTTCTTTTCTGTCTGGTTTGTGTGCTCAGGGTGCTCAGTATTCTATGTGCTTGCTGTTTTGCAGGGCATGCACCACAAACCCTACATAATTTTGCTCGGTTTAGGGCAGACGATCCTGGTGTGCATGAGAAATAAATTTGCTTTACGCAATATCTATCTCAAAGGCCAGTAGGATAGTCAGTAAAAACGTCAGACCTATGGCATGTGTGATTTCAGTTCTCAGACTGGCCTTGGTCTGCAGGTACAGTCAGAACCTGCACTTGAGTGCCATACAAACAGAAACTCCTCTTCATTTAGACAGCTTCTCGGCTGAAAATATCCATTTCCTTCTCCCTTGCTGGGAATGCTGCAGTAGTCTTACTGAGAAGCCAAGGACAGGAACGTTCTGGTGTGAATTCTACTAAGCAGTTTTCCAGGGTGGTATTTTTAGACAACATCATCTCTTGCATTCATTGTGCTCTCCCAAAGACATGACACTGTGGAGAGCATTAGAAGGTAATATTTGTGTTAACAGAATTCAAATGCACTCTGGTTTTTAGTCTGATTTGAACCCACGTTTAATTGTTGCAAGATTTTTGTGCCTGACAATAATTTACTGCTGGTGAGAATGTCAAGATGTAGCCATTTAGCTCACTGATTTGTGGGAGCAATGAGGTAATTTTATGCCTAGGTCCTCTCATTTGTACCTGCCAGCAATGCAGAGGCAGTCTTTCCTAATCAAGCATTAAAAGTTCTTCTTGATTAATCTCTGACTTTTTTGGAGACATTCCAGATTTAAGCCAGTGTAATTCATTTCAGGATCAGACCCATGAAGTGTTTTCCAATGAGTAATTTACTGTGTCACTCTTCTGCTCTTAAAGATCTCCAAAATCACAGAGGTATTGGTGTTGAACTGGGAGATACATGTATCTTCTGACTCCACTGGCACCTTCTCTCCCATTTCCTGACTTCTGGAGATTTTTCTCTAGGTGAAATTTCTTTATTTCAATTTCTTTCTGCATTCAGCTGGAAGAATTAACAAATGGTGAAGTGTGATACTGTCGATCCAGCGCTCTGTGTGACCAGGCAATCAGGACAGAAATAATTAACACAGAAAGTGGCCTGCCAGTATCCTGCTGAATGAAATTGGAAGGAGTTCAAATACAAAAAGATTTTTTAGCTTACCACTTCTGGGCTACACATAGCAATAGCCATTTGGAAGGACAACTGCCAGCTTCCATTTCAGATTGCTTGACAGCACTAACTAGAGCACTAAGAGCATCACTCCATTTCAGCAGGAGCCGTTAGCCAGATTTGAGATGCGAGGCATTATTTCCAGACAAGGGAAGAGATCAAAGAGGGAATCAGGTGCTGCTCTGATGTGTTGTAAGAAGGTGAATTCCTCTGAACATGGAAGGAAATGTGGTGTGGGGAATGCCTCTGGTTTCTAGCCTGCTAGGCAGCCACACGTGATGTCCCGGCTGCATGGAGACCCCCTGCTCCCCTGGGTGCCTGCTGCTGCTGCTTCCTGCCACCTCCCCGTCCCTGTCTGCTGCAGCGTGCCACCACACCGGGACGATGGCTGGGAATGGGCACGGCCACACGGTGCCCAGCCATGTCACAGTGTCTGTGCTGTGGGGTGATAGAGGGGAGGGGAGCTGCAGCTCTCTGAAGAGCACTCTCCCCTTCCTCTTTCTGCCAGTTTCAAAGATGGCTGATACAGCATGAGAAAGAACAAATGGTGGCTGTAAAGGTTAAGAAATCTTCCTCAGGAGCAGGGATTTCTCCTGCTGGGGATGTGACCATCCCCTCTTCTACCATGGTGCAGCATGGTGTGCAGAGCACGTGCTGAGCACCCAGGTTAAAGATGTGTTTGTATGGTACTGCTATGCTTTAGCTCATTTCCCTGGCTTTGCATCCCAAAATGCTTGCAGAGCCATCCTGCTCTAGCAGATTCCCATGCAGAGAGCAAGAAAATAGTGCTTTACTTGCCGTAAACTGGTTATCTCCTCTGATAAAAACTGCAGCTGTACAGACAAAAATTAGTTCTGTCCTGGCAAGCGCTGCGTACCTTTCATGCCCTACAATTAGCAGTGTGTTGCTTTGTCTTACATCTGCCTACATAGTCCTTTCAGGAATATGCTTGGTGCTTTCAGTGTTTGCAGAAATGGCCATGGAGCAGACAAAAAGGAAAAACAAGGGAAGAGAAAAAATTAGGAGTAGCAAGTTCTGAATGGTTTTCCTTTGGAAATTGTTCAGACTGGAGAGCTGAGATGCCTGTGGCGAGACTGCATTGCTCTGTGGGGGCTGCCAGTTTGCATGTACAATGAACTGCGCAGCATTTCTTCCAGGATTCCCAGTTCTGCCTTCTCCTGCTTAGTGGTCCTGAGATGGTCCACTTGCGTCTCTGCCACTGGTATTTGTCATGGATGAGCCATTACCCCAAGACCTTACAGACCATGACCTTGCTCTAAAAGCCACTGTACACCCAAATGGGAAAAGTGCCATGCAGGAGCTATGTGTAATCAGTATTTACAGGTGAGTCTTGCCCTTCCTTTACTTGTGTTCTGTGGTTCTTCTTGTTGAGCATGAAAATGATGGTCAGTCTCCTCTCTCTGTTGCAAGGATGTCCTCGTGATGGACATCTGAGGAGAGAGGGAGAAGCACTGGGATCTAGCTGAGTATTAACTTTGGAAAATGGCTTCATTAGCTGCTTGTGAGAGCAGTTTTTCTCACTGACATTGTCATTTGCTTCCTATCAGATGAGCTCTGTTGTCTTGGTCTGCAGGTCTGGGGAGATTTACCTCTTCTTAGAACCAGGCATGTGTTGAGATGCTTTATTAAAATAGCACCATAATTATTATGAAGAATTTTACTTCAGGTTTTTCCATTACTTCCATTGCATCTTATTTTTTTCCTCAATTTGTACTGAATGCATGTATTTCCTCCTTCTCATGAATCCTGAATTCAAGTTTTAAAATGGACCTTGCTTAATTTGACCTTATCTAGCTAATTTATCTTGTGCCTTCATTTCTAAACAATGTTAAATGGAGCACGTTTCCTTGTATCTTCCCAAGTAACTAAGTCTCCTGCAAAATTCAAACCATTAAAAGTGAAGGTGATAGGAGAAGCTCCAAGAAATGAGTGAACTTAATATAAAAATTTATAATCATGTCAATTCCACTTTTTAAACAATTTCTGAAATGTTAGTTTGCTAGAACGGCTGGTCAGAAGCACAAAGGTTAGGTTAAGCTTCCTTCGTTAATGGTTTGGCTCAATGCACCCAGCAGTATAATGTATTTTATCAGTGAGGGAAATGATATTGGTTTAAGAGGTTTCATGTAACAGTCATATCCTGGCCAAATGTAATTTTGAAAACAATCAAGGCCATTATGGCTCACATAGAAAGAAAGATAAAGACAGATAGCTGTATATGGGTTTTTAATAAGTAATTCACCCTGGGTCTTGAAACATCAGATTGCCAAGTAATATTATTAATGTATAAGCATGTTGCTAAAATCATGTATTCTTTCCCATTGGTTGACTATAGATATGTTTCTGATGCAAATATCATGTAAGTGTATTGAATCCAAGCTATGTAAATAGACTATATAGTACATCCATCAAGCAGTTGACTTGATTATTCCACACACTAAAGAGCATTTTCTGACATCAATCTACATTCTGCCTAAATAGAACATTTTTCACCAATGATATTATGCATCATTTACTGTATATTTGATACTAATTGTTCGGCATATCGATCACCTGTCACTCAGAGTTTAGTGATCTTTGCAACTTGTCCTGGCAACTTGGAAGTTGCAGGCAGTTGGTTGCCCATCGTCTGTAGTAGCAGACTGAGATTTCCTGGACAGTGCTGAAATCTTGCCCTGGGCAGGCAGCATGGAGAGGAGTTAAGTGGGGGTAAGGGCCTGCCAAATTGGTACTTGAAAAAATTACACCCTTTTGATTTTCAGAGATTAGGCTATAGCAGCACACAAACACACTGCAAAGGTTAACAGATGTCAGTTATTCTGTGCCTTTCTGTTTGGAAGCAATATTTCATTAAAGGGTCAGGATGAGGGCTGACCAGCACCTTTTACATGGATGAACTGTGCCATTCTGTTCCATGAGTTCAGGATGCAGAAAGTCTGTGAGCTGTTTCTCTTTCACAAGTGGTTAAAGCAGGGATATCAAGGGACTGAGGAGTCTTTGTTGCGTGCAGACTCTAAATAGAAGGTAGTTACTCATCAAAGGACAAAACATATTGATAGCTAAAGGACACGGCTCTAACTATCAGAAAATCTCCAACCCCCCTGATAAAAAAGGATCTGTTCTAATATAAATATGTTGAACTCTGATCAATTTTAAATATTTGCTTCATGTATGAAAATGTGAAGATTATTTTAAAATAAGTTTAACTGCAGCTGGAGGGGGGCTGTTAATATTGACTGTTCTGTATTTCTCACAGCACATACATTATTGAACTCAAAAACTACTGGAAGCAAAGGCTTTATAAATAGGAGAAGAATATATTGATTTAATAATTTCATTCATTCAGCAGTTCTTTTACAACATTTTTTACAGCACAGAGTGGGGACTGTCTTCTTCCCACACACTTTATTCACCAAGCAGGTCATATCTTTACTGTATTTTGCTTTATAACCCCTCTGTGTTCCAGGCCTTTCCCTTTTCAGGCTATCATAGCTCCTACTCCCTCCATGTAAAATCACTGGCTTTACTCCTCCCCAAATCTTTGCTTTAGTACCAGGAGTGCTGGAATGCCAGCGGGGAGCCTTAGGGGCACTAGGGGTAGTAGGGTGTGGAAGGACTGAACTGAGCAGCCCACAGGAAGGAGTAGATAGAAAATTTGTTTTGATGGTGAACAGTAAATTTTCTGGAAAACAGCATTTCAGGGAAATCAAAATAGGTTAGGGTGAGACTCAACACATTTACAGCCAAGGAAAAATACCTGGGAAGTGGCACGTGGCAAGAAATTTTGAAAACCTTGAGACAATTCACTCTGATATTTAAAGAACCCAAGCCTGTTGACTCTTTGCTTTGAAATTAATTTCTCAATTCCAAACTGAACTGAAAGAGGGGAAAATACTATGGAAAGGATTAAAATAACCCCAAACTTGAAGCAAAACATTGTCTGGAGTTGAATGACGACAACTGACTGATCTGATTTGAAAAAAAACCCATGGGGTTTTTTCAGTCACAGAACTCAAGTTTTTGTTGTTTTCCCAGCTTCACCCATTGAGCCCCTGGTGACATACACAAAGTGTAATGAATGTACATACTAGCTGTTTCTTTCTCAGCCTGACCCCCAAACTATAGTCATCTGTTTCCACTCCTTTCTCACATTTTGCCTTTTTTTAAGAAGAAGAAAGGACTGTACATCAACTCAAAAACTGGGCCAAAATCACTAATATTAAAAAAAAATATGCAAGAAGTAATATTAACACTCAGTGGCTTTGCTTTTCTCAAAGGCATGGTCCTATGCTGCTTCTGTGGGGATGTGGTCTGCCTCCTGCTCTGGGAGTCTGCAGCCTCAGAGGTTGTCCATGTTTCTCATGAATTCCTGACTCTCAGATTCCAAACTTCTGCCGAAGGCTTCTCTGAGTCATTCTGGGGACATCATCACCAAGCAAGTAAAGGGAATTCTCACATTCAGGTACGTGATTGCCTTTGCCGTGTATGTTTTGCTTCTAATCTTTTCGGCTGTTGTTGTGGAGGCCTTCTTCCCAGGGGTTATTTATAAAAGATGCTTTGATTCAGGCAGCATGTGGGTTGTATGTGTGTCAGGAAGTGCACACAGTGCACTCCCCACAGTGGCTCCTTCTTCCTCTCTGCTCTTCCCTCCCATTCTCTGCACAGTGCCTTGGCTGTCCCCTTCATCTCTGCCTCCTGGCTCCCTCCCTCCCACCCGCTGCTTCTGTCCTCCAACACTGGAGAAATTTGCTGGATCCACAGCTGTTTTTGGAGGGAGAAAATTGTGTAGCAGCAGCTGTGGCAGCAGGCACAGTGACGAATTACATGAGGATACAGATTATCTGAGCACTTGTTTCAGAGAGGTACAGCTTATCTCAGATGCAGACCCTGCATAAGCAGTATGGAAATGCCAGCAGCCCAGAACCATGTGGCTGCCTCCGTTTATTTAGGCTTTTCCCTGCTGGGGCGGGCATGGCCCGTCCGGGGAGGTGGGCACAGTGGGGTCGTGGGCTGCAAGCAGGCAGCTGTCCTGCCTGTGCCTCTGCCTGGCCCCAGGCGTGGCCGTGGCACCCAGAGCAGCCAGCACAAGCTCCTCAGGGCAGGAAGTGTTTCCCTTACTTACCCATGAAGTATCATGCAGAGCAGCAGTGGTTTATAAATAATAGATGTTTAGAAACACTCAGGGAGAAACCTTCAGCAGAATCTGCACAGTGGAACCTCACCGAGGCATCCGTGAGACTGCCGGAGCCAGAGGCACGGCGAGCGAAGCCGTAATGTCCCCCCATTCATCTCCCTAACAGCCATCGCTCTCTGCTTTGCATAGCTGTTTGCTTTTCCAGGCATCTTATGCCACAGCATTAAGACACAACAGGGTGTGCTTTACTGGGACATTAATAATACATCGGGTGCACTGTGAGCCGTGACTGCAAAGGCTGAATGACTTCAGTAGCCCAAGAAATGTATTAATGCTCCAGTAAACCACATCCGAGAGTGGTAATTCAAGTTTTATTTTGTCATTTTATTAATGACGCAACTGACGTGACCTTATATGTGACTCCATCTAATGGCACGCGGGCAATGAGGGGGCAGCAGGCCACAGGCAATGCCAGGCACATCAGCTTCTGTCCCCTGCATGCAGAGAGGGCAGCTTTGGTCAGGGAATTTTAACCAGCTGTGTATGCTTTGGGGAAATAGCACAGCAGTGGTAGAGACAGCCCATGCAAACCTGTCTAACACATGCGGGGAGGATGGTAATGTTATGAAAGGGCACATATACTGTCTGAAATGGGAAGATGGATCTTTTGTATATGCCTAATGCTGAAACTAATCGTATCCTTTGGTAGGAAAACCTAGGATACTTGGTAGTCAGAGGAATGATGAAAGATAGGAAAAAAAGAAAGAAAATTACATCCTAAAGAATGTGAGAAATAAGGATAGACAGACACCAGTTTATAGAAGGATCTCACCTCATTAAGCATCTTAATTCCCTTTTATTGTCCCTACTGCACTGGAGCCTACAAGATGTATGCATGATTTATAAGCAGTGCTGTGCATCAGCTGAGCAGTTTTATATAGGGCTCTGAAAGGCTGAGGCACATGTGGCACTCGGGTTTAGCTGGGTGTTTCTGCAGTGTAAGAATCTTGCCTGATTTCATTCATGGTGTTACTTGGCTCTGCCATACTTCTGTGTTATTATTTTGATAAAGTAACTTTTATATGAAGCCAGGTAAGTATGAGCCCGCTTTACTTGGATATAATTTTAAAATTAATTCATCCCTGGATTGACCTGCATTTCATCAAAGTCCAGTAAATTAATTACTGATATTTATTTGGACCCAAGAAAGCTTTATAGATAATTTTATAGTCCTTGAATATATTTGTTCACTTTAGCATATTTTAGATTTTCTTATACTCTCGACTGTATAGCTGTACAGTCATAAAGAAAATGTAAAGCAGCAATGAAAAATGCCAGCGTTCAGATCCCAAGATAAATCCAATAACAGCTGTGACAGGATTGATTACAACAGAATCAGCAAAACCTCTAGACTCTTTTTAATGTGGTTTGAGACATAAAGAAGATAATGAAAGATGTTACTTGACAGTAGTAGGATCTATGTTTAGAGCTAAAAGCAAATGGCTCTGAATTTTGGGGTTTTCTGTTGTTGAAACATTTTTCCACTGCAAAATAAGATTTTTGTCAAAATTGATATATTAATGAAATCATGTTAATTTTTATGACATTTTCTTCCAAAAAAAAAGTATTTTTCAAACAAACCTTTGGAAAATTCTATTTGGAAAAATTAGATAAAAATGAAAGCACTTGAGGAATGAAATTATTCATGTGTATTTATTGTTTCAGTGTCATTTTATGCTATGTCACTAGTGTTATAATTTTCTGTGCTCATCTTACAGAACCTAGTGTTATTTGCCTTCTCTTTCTGCACCTTCCTGCATCTCTGGGTAATTTCATCTGCAAAAGCATCATCCGCTACTGTCCTTGTACAACTAACTTGCAGATCTACCTGTGTGCTCCCGACCTGTCTCCTGAGTCCAGCCTCATCTCTGGGCCTGTTTCCTTGTCATTTCATGTAGACGACAGTCTGTCAACTCAAGCCCAATGTGGAAGAGACAGAACTTTTAATCTTCCCCAGTTTATGTCTTCCCTGCTAGTCCCCTCTTTGATCAGAGCAGACAACCTCACCACCCTGCTTGTCACTCAGGCCCATAATTTGTGTGTCATCTTTGACTCAGATCCTTTCTCAGGTCCTCACATCCAGGATATGGCATAATCCCAATGACTGCTCCTGCTTGGCATCACTAAGGTGTTGCCTTTCCTGTCCATCCCCATGGCTGAGGCCCTTGTCTAGCATCTTCTGTGTCTCAATTAGTGCAACACATTTTTTATCCAGCCTTGACAAATGCAACGTAGGTCTTTAGGTGCCCACTTAAAATGACACTGTAAGTACTGTTTTCTTAAGCCATCAATCTCCCATTTTTACATCCAGCCTTCTTTGAGCTCTCCTCTCCTCTCCTCTCCTCTTTGAGCATCTCCCCTTTCAGTTACGTCTTTGTCCTCATTTTCATTCTCTATCACTGTATGGATCCAGTTATGAATAGCTGCTAAGTGCTGCCAGCTGGGGTGACCCTGATGCCAGCTCCCTTTGCCCTCATGCTGGAGGCTCAGACTTGCACCCCCTGCTCCTCCCCCTTTTGAGGGGACCATCCTGCAAGCAGCCACCTTGCATCCTCCTCCCCATCCCACAGTGAAAGTCTCCAGGCCCTCTTTTCCTAACTAGAGCTGAGCTCTTCCTTTGCTGCCTGTCTCATTGCTCACTATCATCCTGTTTCCCTGTGTATGACACCATTTATTTCCCCACTTCTGTCTCTTGCCTCATGTTGTAAGGCTTTAGGAGCATCCTCCTCTTTTGCCTAATAGTTTGAGGTTCAGCCCACGATCAGGGGTCTCATGGGGTACAATCCATTATACTCATACACATTATGATGATATAAGCAGTTACTCTTTATTAATATTATTAGTGTGAGAATATGGCATGGTATTTATCAACCCTGGTCCTTTTATTACTTATTTAATATTCTACTGTTTTATTATCCTCTACTTCTATATTATTTTTATTTGAATAATTAGCTTGATAGCTATTAAGCAAATATCTGAAGCCTCCTATTCACTAGATCAAAGCATCTCCCACTTCTGTTATAATGAAACACTTGAATTCTTGGACGGTCTGAACAGAAAACTTAGGTAAAGAGTCAAAGTGTTTCATTACAAACAACAAAGAAGATGCTTTGATCTAGAGAATAGGATTTTAACTATTAATTTTTCATCTTTAAGGTAAGATACATTGTAAATATAAAGTGAAATCACAGTAAAGTTCAGCTATTATGTTGTATAATTTGCAGAATATGTTGGGGGAACTTACTCATCACATGAAGTGTGTCAGAAGCCTCCCTGGCCTACGCCCTCAGATGCTGTGAGTTTCAAAATTCAGTACCAAACTCTCTAACAAAACTTGAACTGAGAGCTGAGAGGACATTGCTGGGAGCTTCCTGTAAAGGAAGGGTCCAGTCAGACCAATGCTGCAGTTGGTGGTGGTCCTGCCGTGCAAAGGGTGATTGCAGGGGCTCTCTGTGATCCAGCTAGTGCAAGCCACAGCTGCTGCTAGCATGACAGTACAGCCTCTTTGGGAAATCGCAGGTTTGCACTGTGAAATTTCAACGGACATTTTTAGTTGTGTTTGTTTTTTGGTTTTTGGTTTTTTTTTTTTTTTTGGTTTTTTTTTTTTTTTTTCTTAACTTCTTTCTTTTCT
>JAYDZK010000006.1:18451737-18468037 GCA_034509185.1 Euphonia xanthogaster | reverse complement strand
TTTTTTTTTTTTTTTTTTTTTTTTTTGTTTTTTTTTTTTTTTTTTTTTTTGGTTTTTTTTTTTTTTTTTATTAAATTCTTTCTGTTCTGGCACATTTTGATACCTGACAATGCTCTCATTTATGGTGGGTGTGAAATGGCTGCCTTTCCCATGAACAGTTGTTCAGGTTCTGGGTTTTGCAAGTATATAATTTACACTTCTGTCTAAAATACACCATTTTTTCCATTTTACTTTGCTAACAAAAAGCACTTTAGTGTGGATATTTTGCAATGTCACCAGAAAGTGGGAGGAGAAAAGTGCTAAGGACTGCCAACAAAAAAAAAAGAGGGGAAAAAATACTGTGAAAGATATATTCACTGAATAGACAGGGAAGAGCTGTCTTCTCACAGAGATTTCCCCTAAGCTGTGGCAAAGGTGACCACTTCTTAAAGAGTCCTTCCTGCTCCTGCTGAGAAATCCATAGCCTGAGAAATCCATAGTGCCTCTTTCAGGGAGTGTCAGGTCCATGGAGGTGCTATACTCCCAAAGATCCTTTTGGGAACCAACAGATAATAGATTAATATATTTCATAACAATCTCCATGGAGACCAAAGCCAGGCTGGCGTGCTCCAGACTGATGGTGATAGAAAACCCTGTTGGCAATGTGGATTAGTGGGTGCTCCTGTCAGAGTCAGAGGCTACCCTGGATGGTGTCGTTTATCTCAAGTGTAAATCAGATGTGACTCAGCGGCAGACGCTGCGCAGCCAAACATGCAGAAAAGTCGCGTCAGTGTTCAATCAAAGCCTGCAACGCTGATCATTATTTCAAGAGAGTTATGAGAATGCCATGAGTTTCAAGAAGATGATCAGCGCTGCTGAAGAAGTGAAAGCCAGGAATTAGAGATATACTGATAGGAAGCTCTTTGGATTTATGAACTGTTTTGTTTGGACTTATTAAAAAGGAATGACACCCGTTAAAGTACATCACAGGAATGAGCTATCTGGCAGCCCCAGGGCTGTGACTGAAGAGGAGTCACAGTCAGACATCTGGTTTTACTCTGTGATAAGGTGAGGGCTCTCTATTGCTTTCCAATGACGAGGCACTCGGTAAAAAAAAAAAAAAAAAAAAAAAAAAGGTTTTGCTTTAAAGTTGCTTGTTCAATTCAAGAATTTTCTCAAGCAAATGGCCCAATTCTCATGAAATACATATATCTGGGCACCAATCTGAGCCATTTCTGGTGTTTTTATGACAATTCAAAGTACTCCCAAAGCTGTGCTATTTAAGATTGATGTGCACTGGCAGGTCACATGGCCCAGTGTGAGTGGGGGCGGGACAGGAGCCAGCCCTGCCAGGGCAGCTGACTTTCCTGCCTCCTGAGGGGCATTTACGGGGGAGACCTTGGCACTACCCAAAACATTACCATTGCTGTGGAGACCATGGATGAGTGATAGTACTATGACCATTCTTTTTTTGCTGTCTCTTCACAGTGGTATTTCAGGTTGCTGAACTGCAGGCTGTGCCCTACGTCTGTCTTTCCTGAAGCATTTCTGTATTTACCAGTGCACTTCAGGTGCTGTAGGAAACAGACATGCTCCCTCCTCCCCATCTTTCCACCAGCCTCCTCATCACATCTTGCAAGCTTTGCATAAGCAAGAGCCACAGCTGAAGCAGCTTGGGGCTGCCCCCAGCAGCAGGAGCATCCCATCTCTTTCTGTTCCTTCTTGCTGTCTCTCATCTGTGTTAGTCACTTTTTGGTGTCAGCAGCTTTCTCTCAGTGCAGAAGTGAGCTGGGTACTCAGAGGTTTGGTTCACTCACTGTACATACACACCCCTGGGTCCTTTGGAGAGGTGTTTCTAATCCCCTTTCCATGATGCCTGCTGTGCCCCTCAGCACCTCGATGCCTCTGGGGTTTTCTACTGTGTGTCTTAATAAGCAAGTACAAGTCACAAGGTAAGATAAATCTCTTCATCTCCTTTTATTACATCTGTAACAGCCTTTGAGTCATGTCAAAACAACTCCGGGCTCGCTTACCTGCATTCAGGAAATTTTTCTTTACCAGTGTACACTTCAGACTGTGTAAAAATGAGGCAATTTCTTTTAAATGGTAATTGTCAGTGAGAGCTTTGAGACACAAATGATGCAATCCTGCTGCATGGAAGGTCAAATAGCTTGATAGGTTCTAAAATACTTTTGCAGGTGGATTTCCAACATGTACGTGAGCTATTTACCATGCCACTTCAACTAATTGTTTCTATTCAGACCATTTTTCTTTTCAGTTTTAAAGTAGTGATGTGTTGGACCTCACCAGGAAAACTGAGATTCAGCTGGCTACCTTTCTTTTTTGGAAAATAATCATTCATTCCCCCTATGATACTCAACAGGAGAACATCAGATCAGACATCTGGTTTTACACTGTTTTCCACCACTGCCCCATGGGGATGATTGGTCTTTTGTGCATACTTTTTTTTTCCATTTGGGCAAACTTCATTGCATCTTATTATTATTGAAAGTTAGAGAAGAGATTGAAGACTGATTACAAGTATACGGTGTACCATGGGAAAAGTCTAGTTATACAAAAGCTTTGTTTAGAGTCAACTAGCTTGTGTTCTGAAAAAGCTACTGCAGACATCGCTGTTGTTTTTATTGATCTTATTTAGAGTTTGTCTTTGCTTTGGAGACTGGCATATTTTATTTGAATTTGCTCAAATTTCAACAGATCAAAGTGATCTGACAGGTTTTTGAATGTTGGCCTAGAAAAAGAAATAGTTTCTCATACAAGGTGAGACAGCCATCTCCAGAAGAAGAATTATCACTCCACATTGTCACCAGATTTCCCAGTGCCCAGAAACTCTGGTCAGGTAGGAAGCCTCTGCCAGGGCAGCCTGGCAGGTGGTATTGGGTCAAGAATCCTGCTCTGCAGGCACCTCTCTTCTTGCTGGAACTGTGCCTCCCTCTGGGGCTTCAGTCAATTCAGATTAAGCAAGTCCTGAAAATCAGCTGGGAATCCAATCCCCAGCTCCCTACAACATGTACCTCGCTTTCCAAATCTTTACTGCAGTGGCATTTTCTGTATTTTAAACAGAAATTCTTCAAAACTGTGATATTCCCAAGGATATCGAATAGTGCTGTAGTTGCTATTTTACTTAATATTAAAAGGTTAAGAAGCCCATGAAAACATATAGCTGTGTGGAAATTAATGATGCTTATCTCCTGTAAACTACTGCTGTATATGTACCTATCCACTCATAATGTTTTAAAATATACATAGCAGAGTGCAGATAGTGATAACACATTTGATTTTATCTGCTACAAAGATATATATATATTTGTATGTCAGAAAAAATAAGTTCTCTTTCTACACTCTATTGATAGAATCCATAGAGGATTTAATCTGAGTGTGCTTCTCCATGTTATTAATCTCAATTGTGCGCTCAGAAAGTTCAAATATTTAAATTGGTTGAAAGTTAGACTATTAATGGTTGTTCTTAGAAATTCAATAACAGTTACATTTTCCCAGCTGATGGATACTGTCACAAACAGCTACCGCAGGAGTGTAGGTAGTTAATTACTCAGCAACAATTAGGATCTTAGCCCCAGTACGTGAAGACTTCCTAGTATGTGTAAAGAGAAACACTGGAGCACTCTGAGATCCTGATTGCTGTAGGAGTGGAGTGTGTTACCAATCCTAGCTGATAAACCTTGGAGCAGCTGTTGGCAGCAGTGTTGTGAGTCACCTAGGTGCTAGGTCTGGGAGAGTGCAGGTTACCCCTCCAGAGGATATAGGATTTGATGTAGATGAACATTGCTTACTCTTAAAATATCAATCCTGGTGTAAGAGAAAACTGCCAAGGAGAAATACTGTTTCTTTCCAAAAGTGCAGATTTTCAAATAGACAGAAAAAGAAGCATAAAACTTGCAGAGAATTCAGCAGGCAAGGAAGCAAGCCGTGTGCAATGTTACCCTGCAACTAGCCACCTCCTCTTAGTGCAAAGACAACACATGCTTCATTTAAAACCTGTTTTTAAGTACACCCCTAATTATGAAATCATTACCCAAGACCTGCATGATAAGGAAAGAAGAATTATTATATTAACCTGGGGTCCTTGGTGCACTCAGAGGCATCACAAAGCAGCTCTCCTGCAGTCAAAGCCTGCGCACTCCCTCTTTTCTCTCATCCAGTGAGTCACTTCTTCCTTTTAATCTCCTATTAAAATCCTTTCTATCCTCTTCAGTTTATGACTCTGTTGCTGCAAGGTGGTTTGTGGCACTCGGTATGGCTAATCCTTGGGATCGCATCGTATTGAGAACGGAATAATTGAAAACAGCTTGAAGCAGTTGTAGTTAGGCACACAAATCAATGACAGATAATCATTTAAGCACAAACTGAAACAGACATTTACATGGAAAATAATCATGGCCTTGGAGTTACACCCTGTTCTTGCCATGCAAAATCTTTCATGGATTTGGCAGAGTACCATTGGATGCTAAATCCCATTGCCAACGTGCCCATTCCTTTGAGACAGCCCTGGCAGACCCCTGCCAGAAATCTGAGCTCAGCTGTAAATAGGTTTGCATGAAGGGCTGCCCACCTTTGGGTGAAATAAAACTGCACTGGCCCCCAGGCTGTGTGAGGGTCTTGGTTTGAGATGAGCAGCCCCGAGCAGTGCAAACAAGTGCATTGGGGCTGCATCTCCCCTTTCAGGCTCCTGCTCCCATCCCAAGGCCCACCAATGGAGGGCTCGTGCTCAGGTGCACTGTTCTGGGTATGGAAGAGCAATGATAATGAAGAAAAACTCCTACATTGGAATGTTTCCTGGCTTGGTAGTGCAGATGGGAGCACATATTTCCCTGTCATTTTCCACTGACAATCATATTCATACCAGCTGGTTAAAATGTTTTAATAAATGATTACCTGATGAGAACACTTTCTCATGGTGATGGTGCTGGGGTTTGCTCATTTTTGCTGCATCCAAATAACCATTCAAATTAAAAAGCAGAAGAAAACCCAATACAATTTAGAATCTTTAGAAAAGCACTTGGAAACCTAAGTCCCACTTACCTAAAGAGCTCTAATTTGAAGAAAATATGTTTGGGGTGTCATATGCTGTCTGTTGCTTGTCCTTGGGGACTGGAAGAGCTGAGCCTCCATCCCTGTCTGAGGGTCCATTCCATAGCCAGATGAGTGAATGAGCATTGTTATTTGTGTGGGTCCCATGGCTCTGAATTTCTCTGGATGAATTTCTCTACAGAGAATATCCCAGAGTAAATTTCCCTTCTGCTTCTGTGTGAGGCTGGGAGTCACAGCTGGCCCAGCAGCCCCCTTGCTCCCTCACTGCTCTCCTGGCTTTAGTGCCTGTGCCAGGAGCTGGCGCCCTGCTGCTGCTGTGATGCACATGCAAGCACAGAAACCAGCCCAAAAGGGCTAGTCTAGTAAGTTCTTACTAGTCATGTCTGCTTGTAAGTTGGCAAGTGGGGTTTTATCCTGTTATTTAACCTTTTGCTTTGAAAACATCAACACCTGCACCAGAGAAGTTTCAAAAGTTTAGTTGCCAATTTTTCTTCCACTCTACATGACTCTGGTGAAAGGGTATTATTTATCAAACTAAGTGTGTATTATAATCTTTGCAAAATGGTAAAGATCAAAGACTACCTAGCATCAAGCAGAATTACAGTGCCATAACATTTTTTCTTGTTACAGCTGATATCAATCACTGCATGACAGCAAGCCACAGAGAAGATTTTTCAGTCGGTATCACTGACACTGCACCATCTGAAATAGAGCAGCCAGCTAGCATGGGCTCTGGGTGTGGAAGGGAGCAACCAGCATAAGTGCCTTCGGCATCGGTGCCATTAAGTACGGCCATTTGGCAGCACAATGCAAGCACACCACTTTCATTCTGCCCACGGCTGGTGGGGCCTCGTAAGGGAAGAGATAAAAGCCTCTATGAGAGGAGAGGGCTTGATTTCAAGTGACAGTGGTGACATTTTCAGCAATGACCCCCGAGTGCGGCAGAGTCTGCCATACGATACTGCTGCCCCAAAGGCATGTGCACCACCCTCCTCGCTCTGGGAAGAGGTGGGAATTTGGATGACTGGTGAGGCACCGACCCAGCGGAGCCCTGAATAACATCTGGCTCTGCACACGGAGCCGCTGCCGGCAGCTTTCCTGCACCAGCCGTGAGCCAGTTACTTTTTTCCCACCACTCACAGTCATATCTTTGTTTACTTTAGGCTGGAGAGTCTTTTCACCATGGCCACACACTACCCAAGGAAAGGAATGAGATTTCTCTTGCTCCTCCCCAGGACCCTGCCAGGCTGGTGAGTTTTACAGTTCCAGCACTTCAAGTACTGCATGCATTGTGTCCCCCAGACTTACCTCTGGGAGCATCTGGTGGAGAACAGAAAGGAAAGGGGAATTATACGAGATCTGTTTGCATACATATCCCTTCCATCTTTCCTCTGCACAACAAAAGCCAGCCCATGTACTTCTCCTTGCAAATAGATACAAGTCCACAGCAGCATCTTCCCACGCTGTGCTCACAGCCTGTGTTTCTGCCAAGTGCCACCTGAGCTCGCAGCCCATGGAGGGCTCCCCGGGCCATGCCGCAGGAGCCTGCAGCAGTGGGGCACGTTGAGGTGCATCCTGCTGTGAGCCAGGAGCAGCAGGGACCAGCCTGTGGAGCCAGAGCACTGCTGCACACAGGTGGGAGCCTAGGAGCTCCAGGAAGAGCGAGGCTGTAGTTGTATCGAGCAGTATTGATTCTGGCAGTGACTGGAGCACTTTGGTTTCTGTATCAGGGTTATATTAACATTACAATTTCATAAAATGCAACTTCACTTCAAATGGTCCTGCAACTGTTTCTCAGGCAATTCAATCTCTTTGCAATGAAGAAGAAACAAAGCAAATTCAGTTGGGAAAGTACAAGGTTCAACACATTTAAACCTTTTGCATTTTCAGGATTCTTCTGTTATTTGAATACAAAACTGCATGGTTTTAGACAAGTGCCCATCTTCAATTTTTCAGACTCCTTTTTCTTTGCTGCTGAGAACAACACAATGTACTTCCCTGCCAGTTACTAAAATGCTTCTAAAAACTTGAAGAATTATTTGAAAAAGGGCATTCCTATTCCTTATGCATAAAACATGCATGCATATTCATATAAAACATTTAGAAAAATTTGTACCAGTTATAATTAGCATGTTTTGTGCATCTATTTTCTTTGCTATTAAATAACAAATTTGTGGTAACCATAGCAACTGGAACATCACATGATACTGGTGCTATTTTGGGGATAACATAAGTACCTTTCTTAAAGAAGCATTCACACCTCTAAGCTATGAATTTTAATAATTTTCACGATAAAGTATTTGTTGGGTAGATTGTATTCATTCCTCACTCTAATGTTGATTTAACGTGGAATGCACTTCCTTGTATTGCAGTGCCTGTGACCACTTAGAAGCTGCGATGAGTCCTCTTGTTTTGCAAAAAAGCAAGTGACTTAGGCAAAAGAGAAGCTACGTGCATGCGTTGAGGGGGAAAGCACAATAAAATGAAGCATTTCTCTTATTGTTTCTGGGGAAGGAGCTCCCATTGGTTGTGCGCCTCTTCATGCATGAATGGAAGAAATAAGGAAGGATGTGCTTTAATCCTGGATTGGTACAGCTCCCACTGGAATTAACCATAATCTTGGATTGATATGTCTCCTACTGGAATAAACCAGAGGTATTGCATCAGCTCAAGCGGAAAGTTGGAAGAGGTCCTTGGGAAGTTCTTTTGGGAAGAGATCAGTTTGGCCATCTAAGCCAGTTCCTCCTGCTGCAGTCAAATGTGCTCTTCTACTGAGTGCATGCTGTACACCACACCTCATACCATGGGCCTTCCAGCACTCTGAGCCTCCTAGCTAGTGAGATAAAGAGCATGGGATCAAATGCCACAACAGTTACAAGCCATTAAAAGAGATTAGGTGGCAACAAGGTCAGTATCCACATGCTAGGATAGGGATTCTCTTAAATTTTGCTTAAGTGCCATATTACAGAGAAGAACAAAATGCCTCAAGAATCCCTGCCAATGTTGTGATGAATTGAGGAAAAATGGAAGAACATGGAAGAAATTCCCTTCAGTCTCTGAAACTGGTAATTCAGTTAATCGTGAGAAGGTAAGATGAACCAAACAGGCACCGATGAGAAATGAACACTATTAAAAATACGCTGCCCACACTGATGTTCTAATGAAAAATGCTGGTTGACATGATTAATTGTTTTATCACAGAAGTGTCTGTAGAGATGAAACCCACCCCAAGCTTTCAGGATGGTGTTATCCATCTCCCAGAGCAGAGGTAATGAGGGATCATTCACCCTGGGAGGCTCAGGCAGGTGATTTGGGTTAATGCACACACTGAAGAGGCCATTAGGTAGGGAATTAGTTTGCCTGAGTCTGCCTGCCACGGTGGAGTTTGGAGCAGAGGAATTTTACCAGAAGGTGAAGAAAGCTGCTTGAGTTGAGAAAGGGAGCCATGAACTGGAGCTGTAAGGAGACACCAGAGTATGTACAAAAAATGAGGGGTTGCAGGGCCTGCCAGGGCTGTGCTGGGAAAGGGCCCCGATGCCCAGACAGTGTCTGGGGCTGGAGGATGGAGCCCCTGGTGCAGCTCAACAAAGCTGCAGGCAGGCTTTGGGCAAATTGCAAGCAGTAAAAGTTAATGAGAACTTTGAGTTTATAAGCTCACCCAGGTTAAACCTTACAAATCTGAGCCAGACTGGGGGTGTGAGCCTGAGTAAAGATGCAGGAAGTAATACTTGGCCTCTGGCTCCACTCTATTCTGCCCGCCTTCAGTTTTTCTCCATTCAGGTGGATCATTGGGAATTTTTTTTAAGGTCATCCTTTCTTACTTCTGACTTATTTTATCAAGAAAGTCAAATTCTTCTTTATTAAAAAAAAAAATAAAATTTTGTTTTCATTAATAATTACAGATGTTCAACTTCAGCTATTTGGAAATTGTGGATTTTGTTTCAAAAAGTGCTATAACAAACAGATTGAAAAAGAAATTAAAGCCAACATTTAGATATCTCAAAAACTGAAAGTTTTGATTATCCTAAACTAACCCTTAATTGTTTTCTATTTTAGCTTGTTCCCTAAGATAAAGAATCCAAGATGGAGCAGTCCTTTTTCACCCCTCTCTTGCTACACCCCTGGGGCCTTGCACTGCTTGTTTGAGGAGGCCCTGGCAGGATGTGCTGTGTGGTGGCTGCCTGAGAGAAGAGGCTCCCTGCTGCCCTCCACGCTCACTCCATGTGTTGTGTTATCCCTTCACAACTGAACCTGCTTCATTCTCTCTTGCTGCAGCTCTTGCTGTGCCATGTGCTTCTCTGCCCCCTGCCAGTCCCCTCCACCAGTGGCTGGGGCATCTCCTCCCTCTGCCTGTGCTCTGGATAGGGGACTGGTCCTTGGGTTGGCTAAGGAACTCAGTCTTCCCCCACTCCAGCACTTCCCTCATCTTCCATTCTTGCTCTCTTCCAAATGCCTGCTTCTTCAGGAAAGTTTTGGGAAAAGGTCTAACAAGGCAGCAGTGTGGGGTTTCAGCTGAACACATGTGCAGGAGCCCTGAGGGGTGAAGCAAAAGTAAACCTCTTAGAGGCAAAAAGGGAACGTTGAACAATATGCTTTTTTCCTTTTCTTGATCCATTCTGCAAGACGGGAACTTCCCAATCTACTTTCTCTTTGGAAGGGGATCAACACAAAGAAAAGGTTTGGAAGATGCTGGCAAGTGATAAAATACAAAGACATTCTTTTTCTTATATGGTAAATGAATGGCTTTCTGCCCTGCCTTTTGTTAAAGCTCTTAATCCAGCCTGTAAATAGGCACTTTCCCTTTGGACTGACTGTTTAGATATGAGATTAGAGCTGATCTGAAATAATAGGATGAGAAAATAGGGGAGATATATGAAAGAGAATGATACATTGGCTCACACTTCTGAACTTTCTCTTGCAGCACTTTTTGTGTACTGTATGTAAATGTTCACAAGTACAAAGTGCACTTTGTTTTACTGCAGACCTGAGCTAAGGCTGGGCTCAGAGAAGCCTGGCTGTTTGATCCCCGGGGGGCAGCTCACCTGCCTCAGGGCAAAGCACAGATTCTCTGCCACAAAGCAGAACCCAAGAGGTAATTTTGTTGCATGGCCTGGTTTAGGTTTACAAAATGCTGGAAGAACTCTGCATTTAAGGATGCTGGAAGTGAAGATTCACGCTCCCAGATCTCAAAAATGGCAATAGGAACCCTGACCAAGCAAAAAAAGTCAGCAAAACGGGGACTTGGGGCCAAGAGAACTCTTAATCAAAAAACAGATTATCTTCAAAGAAAAACATATACACATTCATAAAAACTTTTTACCCTACTTTTTAAGCTACACAAACTTTTGCAATGAAGCTGTAGTGTTTCTGGCTGTTTCTTTGGGACTGTTCCATGGCTTTCTGTGAGTAAGGCTGTGGCAATGCATTGTTCTTCTTGGATTTGGAAGTCCTCCAATTCATATTCAGCTGCTGTGGAAAAAATCCTAAAAATTCACAGACTTGTCTTGTTTCCAAAGACACTTCTGACCCAGGCAATGTATTTTAAAATCCTTAATAATTTTCTGCTTACTGAAAATCTTCACTGACTGAATAGGAATTTTTCCCAAGTCAGATATTAAAGAAGAGAAGAGATTTCTAGTGTGATTCTTAAAGATTAACACATATATATATATATGTATATAAGCACAGTGAGAGTATAAATATAAAATATGATGCATATATTTTCTTCTAAATTTAAAATGAATAAATTAATCACTTGCTTTCCATTCTGTATTTAGGAATATTTAGATGCTATTTGATGCTATTTATATTTTCCAGGGCATCTCTTCATAAGAATAATTTTTTATTAGGTGCTACTAGGACTGTATTTTAGAAGACACTTAAAGCCATATAAAGAGGTAAACTGCCAGCCAGCACCATCAAGGTCATTTGAAAAAGATACTCAGACTAGAAAGCTGCAAAAACAAACTTAGTTTCTTCCATTTCTTGTATTATACTTGTGAAAACCAAGTGGAACTTTGCAGATCAATAATTAGGCCCAAGGAAAAAAAAAAGTACACAAACAAAATCTTTCTTGTGCTGCTTACATCTGCTTTATGCATCAGCAGAAGTAAAGATCAATATTTGTGAAAGTAATGTCCTGAGCAGATTTCCTTCCCCATTGAAAATACTGCATGACTAAATGGGAAACCTTTAGAGGAGGCAGTGCAGGATCTGCCCTGGGTTCCCAGTCTGAGGCTGTCAGGACAGAGCTGGTTGCTTGTAACACTCCCAGCTCTTTCACTGAACAGTACGAACAACAAACTGGCATCCATGTGCCTGCTCTCTTTTTCTTTAAAATAGTCTTTATCTCCACTGTGTACTCTTCTAAACTATATGGGTGAGTTCTTCTGATCTGCTGCTGGCTTTTGTTTTCTTTTCAATGTAAACCTGTTATCTGTCAAAACCACAAGTTACATTAACAGCATTTTAAATGGTTTTCAGTATTTGTATATAATATATTTTCCTCTTCAGCTGAAAACTGTAAAAAGTTTGCTTTGAATTCTTCCCTAAGATATCTTTTTAAATACCAGTAGAAGGGAAGTTTTAATTCTGTGCTCTAAGCAGTACAACCACTTGAATATCCCCTATTACAAATACAGAGCCATAGTATTTAAAACATTAAAATAAATGGTTTATTTGACTTCAGTGTCAGTATGACTGTTAACAAAAGCTGTGTCCTCCATTGCCTGTTTTAACATGACACGGAAAAGGTTTCATTTCAATTGAATTAAATCTCAACTAAGTTAACTAATAAACAGGAATATCAGGCGATGGCATGGCACCACCCAAGTTACTAATGCAGAATGATGAGTGAGCAGTGAAAGGTCAGTCCTGCAACTGGGGCCTGCAGATGCAACCTGATTTTCATATTGATTGTGTTTTCCAGTGGGCTTCAGGTCAGGAGCTGAGACCTCAGGGCTTGCTCTGTCTGCAGCTGTCTCGCTGTTTTCTTTGCTTACCTTGAGCAAGTTCTGCAATATTTCTGTACAGCTTCTCCAAGGATAAAATAGGTCTAATGTTTATCAGTGTTGCAAAGGCATCAATGCCTAGGAAAAGGTCTTAGGTGCTCCCTGTGAGGAAGATGCTATGCAGAGTAAAAGATTCACTCTGTGTGTGTGTGCATATATATAATATCAAGGGCTAATGTTTCTCTGCAGGATTGCAGGATATTTATTTTTCCCTGTTATTAAATCCATTGTGAATTTCTGTGCTTTTTTTTACAAAATGGGTTTGCAACCAGGAAAAGAGAAGATATAGGCACCTGTTCTGATAGGGAAGCAACATAGAACTGTATATGTTATACCAAAATCATTTGTTGATACATAACAGATCAATATGCAACTGCATAATAAGGTTGAGAGATGAGATTAAATGTTCAAATAGGTATACTAATTAGAAAGGACATGTACATCCATGTATAGAGAACCTGACGGTGAGAGAATGACAGAGATTCAGCACTACAGTGAATTATAAATGTCAAATTACAAGGATGCATGTAAAAAAAGCTTGTAACTGTTAGGAACTAGACTCTGTATTCCTGTGAAAGCTGTTGCCTTTATCATCTTCTTAGATCCCTCTAAGGTGTTCTGTCATTCACTGTCAAATTTTCTACGTAAGATAGTAAGACGTATGTCACACAAGTGTCCAAAACTGCTCCTCTGCCTTTGTCAGGACACACCAATATATTTAGAGGGATTTGTAAGCAGAAAGAATATTAAGCAGGAGATCTGCTTAAGCATTAGCAGTTAGTTACAGAATGTTTCCCCCTCAGATGTGACAAAATCTAACACATGCCCAAAATATAGGGGAAAAGGGAAGCAGCAATGGGTGTTCAGATGTCTGTGGGCTCAATAGGTTGTTAGAGAGTCTGCACAATAAAAATGGATGCTAACTAAATTTTGATGTGCAAGAGCATGTCTTTAATTTGCAAGGTATTTTTTTAATTAAAAGGTAAATAGCATTTCTTATTCTTCTCACAGACTGAAAGCAGCAATAGCACCTACAGTGCTCTCAAGACACCTGAAGAACTTCTTTGATGCATCTGGTCCATGGGGTAGGTACATTTAAAGTTGACTACTTTAAGTGATATTTTTTGGTTTTACACAATATTGGTTATTGCTTCTAAAAATTTCTAAATGTTGGTTGCAAGATATTAGTTGCATGAAATGTGTAAAATACTCAACCGTGAAAGTGTGGTGAAAGTCCCTCCCCAAGTACAATTGACTGGCAAGACATTTACCATGGTGCAGTGACTTGCGTTAAGCCAGGACTTGACATGAATATGAAGGTGCAAAGTCTGTCTGCACAAGTTGTGTTCAGACCCTTCTGCACACAGGCCTCACAGAATGCTGCAGAGCAATCATAGCTTCTGAAGGTTCCTTTTCTTAGCTACATCCTCTCCTTCAACACAAGCCTCCAAGCTTGCAGAGTTTATAGTTCATTTCCTCTAAGGCCTTTGAGACTCAACACCCCGTTACAGGTTTTGGGCAGTTGTAGTTCCTTCAGCAGAACCCATCCTCTGGCCAGGGTGCTCCTCACTCCCCACATGCTGAGGCGAGCCCATGGCTGCACCCACAGCAGAAGTTCTCTGAAGGCTTCACACTTTGGTCAGACAGAGCAGCTGAAGCCCAGAAAGGAGCCACATGGGAAAGCAGTGCCAGCTCAGAGGTAGGTGCTCTGTGTGGTTGTGTCACCCTGCTCACCTACACAACCACACACTGAAACCTGAGCATCTTCTGCTGGCTGCTCAGCAGCACTCAGCAGCCACAACTGCTGTGGAGGGGAACTGCCCAGCTCTGAGAGACAGATGCCTCTCTTGCCAGTGGTCTTTAGGGACAGCACCTCCAGGTCAGCTTTTCCAGTGGGGAGCTCAGCAGCTCACATTTTGTTAGGTTGCTTGAAGTGAGTACAATGGCTGGGAAGAGATGCATGGTGCTGACACCAATCTCTCTAATATGTTAAAGCTGGATCATGTTCTGCTCAGAGGGTCTGATGGTATCAGCCTCCAGCCTCCTGAGAATCAGTGTCTGACACTCCCAGTCTGTTGTTCATATTGGTTTGGTCTCAGCTGAGCTATTTCTAACAACGAAGAACATATCTGAGAGAGTTACAATTTGCTGTAATCATATTTTTCCAGTTTTTCTCTGTGATAATTACTCCCATAAATATCATTGCTTCACCTCAGCTCAACAGAGTGCTCTCTGTTTCTGTGCTCAGTCTCAACCTTCCATACTTGGATTGCTGGGGAAGAGCAATGATAGCATTTGTTGATAGCAGAGCCACTCCAGCTATGGGGCTGTTGGGGCTTCCCGAGCTAGTTCTGTTTCTTTGCAGTATTAGCTGTTAAAAATTGCCTTCTGAACTGAAAACTGGTGAAGAAGATGCATTAAATTGCACCTATGTTTAAATAAAATAATAATAATAATAGGTTTGACTTGGTTTTCAACCATGCAGAGACTGGAAAACCAGAAGCCAGGATGCAGATTTTCAGTGAAATGTGTCTGGCTTTACTGCTGGTCCCTGAGCTTAGTTTAATGACAGAGAGTGATTTTAATGTAAACAATGGGCTGAAGACCTCGGGAATTCCAGTCCCTAGCATGGATACTAACAGCTTTTCTGATAGAGCCTTAGAGCCTAAAGACTTTATAAGAGTATTGTCTATTTTTGTCTGCTGGTTAAGAGTTACAGAAACATTTCAACTTCAAAGTGCCAGGCACCAGCAGTACCCAGAAAGGAGGTGCTTGGTCTGAGACCTTAAATCTCAGTACATGGGAAAGAAAAAGAGGCAAGAATAGGAAGATTGCTGTTCCCATTTTAAAAGTGGTGAAATGTGGCAAAAGACTAAAGGACTAGCTAAAGTTACCTCTGTTGCCTATGGCAGACCTGGCACTCGAAGCCACATCTCCAAATTTCTAATGTACCCTCTTAACTACAAGGCCATTCTTCCCCTCCAGGAAATGATGTATAGGTATATAAATGTGCATTGATGTAATGCCAAGTTATAAACCACAAGCCTTTCAGAACTCATGTCCCTGATAGATTACAAAAGAACTTGAAGTCAGGAGAATTGTGGTTTGTCTGACCTTATGCTAATCATTCTCCCTACTTGTGTCTTGGTCAAACTGAAAATGGATAGAATAATGAACCCTTTTGAAAACCGTAATTTCTGGGTGTTGGTCATGACCCAGTTTTTATAAGTTGCTAGGATATGGGTATAATCAGGGAAATGAAGATTCTATCTTATGAGACAAAACCAAAAAGCTTGATTTAAACAAAAGAAATGATGAGAAGGAATATTAGTACACTGAGGGGAGTAAATATCAGGACTAATTAAGTTCAAGGACAAAATTGGCATCCAAACAAATGGATATAAACGGGCCCCTAATAAACACAGCCTGGAAATCTTAAGCCAAGTTATGAGATTCTGGAACAGTTTTCCAAGGGGAATAGTAGGGCCAGATAAAGTAAGGGCTTTTAAATGGATCTCAATCAGCTTGTGAGCTGGGTATCATGCCTGAGAAAACCAGAGAACCAAACTGCCAGTCCAGGCAAGTCCAGTGTCCCCAGGTAAAAGCCAGGACACCACCAGGATGTAACATCAGGTGGTGTTCTGGAAAAACATTGTGACTGGCTACTTCTGTCTCAAATTCCATCCTGTGTATTTTGTTTTTTAGGCTCCTGTTCAGTTCAGAGGCTCTTCAATTCCCTGATTATCTCACCAGCCTCGCGCTTGAGGCGTTATTCAACATTTCCAGGTAATCCTTCACCGCTCTCAAGAGCCGATGCAGAAGCAGACCTGGAACAGGTCAAAGTAACACTGAACGAGAAACATCTCGTGTTGGCTGCTGAGGACGGGAGAGCAGGATGGTGGCAGGGGCGAGCAGAGGCAAATGGCAGGGCAGCATACACAGCGTTCTTCTAGAACGGCTGAAGCCTCGGTGCAGGGGCTGGACCCTACCCCCACGGCGCAGCCCTCGGGAGGGGACGCCTGCCGCGAGCCTGCTGGCAGTGTCTTCAGCGCCTTCCTTCCCGAGGGCAGGCGCCCGCTCCTGCTGCTGGATCAGGAGAGTGCAAGTGCTGGCGCAGCCCCGCACTCCCGGCGTCCTGCCCCGGGCAGGGGCAGCTGACCCGGCTCGCCTCCTTTCCCTGCCCTGCCTGTGCCCACACCCTCGTCCCCTGCCGTCACCCCGGGTGGGGCCGGGGTGGGGCT
>JAYDZK010000006.1:18429579-18444703 GCA_034509185.1 Euphonia xanthogaster | reverse complement strand
GCCCCGCCGGCGGGCACGGCCCCGGGCCCGCAGCAGCCGAGTCGTGCGGGGCTGCGGGTGCCCGCGGGCGGGGAGGCGCCGGGCACCCCGTGCTAGCGGGGCGAGGGACACCCTGCACGACCGCAGAGCGCCCGGCGCCCGGGGCAGCCCCTCTTCCCCGGCTGCCGAGGGGTTCGGCCATCCAGCGGGGCCGCTCCTGGGGAGCAGTTTGAGGCCGCTTGCTTTCAATGGAAGCAATGCCCCTCTTGCTCTTTTATCTTCACCCTGCAACCTGGTGAGGGCAGGATTAAGAATCCACCTTCACACCAGCTCCAGCCCAGCAGAGTTTATCAGCTTCTGAGGCCCCAGATTGAGACACAAGTTCAGGGCCAGAGCTGAGGGCTTTTTTTCTCTCTGCAGCTCAGGTGGTGGCTTATTTGTGCCCTTTTCAAGAGCTCAGGACTCCCCAAATGCTTCTTACAGCTGGACAGGTGAGAGACACAACTAAGGGAGTGTTGATTCCCATAACTGGCCAAGAAGTGCCCCAGCACTTTAATACATAAAAAGTACATCTGTCCTTCTCTCCAATCTCAATAGCAGGGTACAGGATTTGGTTAAAACCCTGATCAGTCTTTCAGATGTTGTGCTTAGGAAAATCCAGGCATAGCATTCATAGTTCTGGTCTTTTTTCCCCTGCTCCTGTGCCCACAAGCCTGGCAGAGAAAAGGAACAGTGTGTGATCATGCCTGTGTCTTGTCATTCAAGGCCTCTCCACATGCCCATATGATCCCAGGTCTTGTTGCCACGTAGTCACAATTGTGAGACCAGATTTCAGCCTTAAGTGAATTAGATCAGAAGCCATTTTAAAGCAAGACCAGGAGTCCTGTGATAAGACAGCCTTTTTGAATGCATCCTTCCCCAACCTCAGCTATGATGGGGCTAGGAATGATTTTTAATGTGGACAAGCCAGACGTGGGGTGATCGTTGAGCACGCGAGGTGGGCTGATGGAGAATGTCTTTTTCTCTGTTTCTTGCTTAGAGATTGAAAGGCTGTCAATGTTCTACTTAATAATTTCCAACAACTGCCAAAGCAACCTTAGTCTGTTGCCTTTAGTAGTGAGTGGAGCGCTCGTAACACAGACGTGTGGATCTCTTATTCTTTAGACACATCTTTGATGCTAGCACTCTGATCCTTGTGTTTCTCTAATACCACTTGAAAGCAGATTTTTTTCCTTGTAGTTTAGTATGTTCAACAGCCTCAGAAATAATGTTAAATTATGGTTTAAAAAGACATGATCAGCTGCTAAATCATAGTCAGTTCAGCACTGTAACACAGCCACATTCACAAGTGCTGCAGGAACAGCGATGGAAACACTATTTTAAAATCCAGGTTTGTATTACAAACCTTCCTCTGGTTTTACAGAGCTTTTAGTTTACGTTTTCCATTGAGTCATGACTTAGAATATTATTAAGAGTTCCCATTTCATTACATAAAGGGCGTGGATTTGTTTGCTCTTTGCTTGGTTGAGTACCTTGTGTAGTATGTATTGGACTGGTACCCATAAATACAAGCTTAGCAAATGGTTCTTTATACTTGGTTTCCTCTAGTTGCTTTCTGTAAAGCGTGATGAGATGGTTTTGCTGAATAATGCCTTAATGACAGGGCTGATGCATTTTTAATGCATGTACTCTTTGTCATTGTCAAAATTAACATTTTGATGATTGTAGATTTCTCTTCTCTAAAATCTTTTGGGAATTGCTGTGCTATGTGGGTTAAAAGAGTGAAAGTGTAGGATCCGACTGGAGAAATACTGGATATGCTCACCAAAATGATTCTAGAATATTGTGTAAATGCTCAGTGTGGACTCTTGGATGATGTTTCCCAATAGCAGGACCTCAGAAGGACTCCCCCATTTATTAGCAGTTCCAGGGTTCTGTCACATGTATATATTGAAGAAGGAGTAATTTCTGAACAACAGACGTCTAAGTAGTGACTATTCATACTAGGGTCTGATCCTGGCAATGCACCTAGCTTCCACGGGACTGCTCAGGAAAGCGAGCTTGATCACGTTAAATCCAAAATATTTAGGGCCAAATCCTACTATCCAGTGCAATAGCAAAGTCCCAATTGATTTCACTGTGGGAAAGATTAGACTCCTAGTGAAAGGGATTTTTTTACAATGCTACACTTCCTACTTTGCTTTAGAAATTGCGAATCCTGTGTGCTAAAAAATAACTCTAAAACATCTCTGCCTCTAGTAGTTTAATGATATTTCATTAATGGAAAAAATTACTCTAAAAGTTTATAGTGGAACATAGTAAGAAATTACTTTATAAATAAGGGGGTTTAATTGTACCAATATAAGCATTTCCTAGGACATTTTAGAATGAGGTTTGTGGCAGCACCAACTGTGCATTAACAGCTATTTTGGTGAAGGCATATTTAATCAATTCAGAATGCTAAGTTTCTGTTTTAAAATGGGTTTTGTAATCTGGATCCTGGTAGAAAATTAAATTAAAATATTACCCCAAAAACAATTACTTGAATTTAGCCTCGTCTTTAAAGGCCATAATCCTATGAAGATTTATATCTCTGGGTGATTTTCTTTGCTGGAGTAGCCTCGAAGGCTGCTGCCATAGGTAAGTCTCTGTCACGCCAGGGCCCCCGGAGCGGCACAGGCCGTTGGTGGCAGAGCAGACGCTGGCGTGGCAGCGGCCCTGGTGCCGCACAGGTGACACTGTGACACTGGCTGTCCCCTGCCCTGCTGGGCCTTCCCAGAACAGGGAGCTGCCCAAGGGCTGTGTCCCTGGGCACAATGGGCACATCGTGCCCCATGGTGGGAGCGGGAGTACAAAGAGTAGTTTTGGTCCCTGCTGTCCTGTGCAGGCAGGGTCACAGCCCTGCCCGGGTCTGCCCATAGTGTGAAACATTTCTCTGCTTAGCAGTACCCTAAATTAAGTGGTAGGGACTGCCATTGGACTTCAGGTGCTCTTTCCAGAAATAATTAAAACTACTGCCCTTACATATGTATAGATCCCTGAATGGTATAAATATACATATATACACACAGGCACCCCTCTCTGAATTCAGAGAGGCTGGAGCATAGCAGAAAAGCCCCATTCTCCCAGGACTGACAGAGGCACAACACCCACTCAACTCAGCAGGGGCCGTGCTGTTGCAGTGCGTATTTATGACCTGTGTTATGATTCCTCTTGCTGCTGCAAATTTGCCTAAAATAAATGTGTTGCATGTAGACGTGTACAGTTATGCAGATGTTTTTACTTTCTGCTTTTAAGACTACATGTGATTTTGAGGGGAGTGTAAGTTTTCTTCCCATAACAGGTTATTGTCTTTCGTGCCAGTTTAGGTGGCTTCTAGTGTTCATAGGGTTTTCTTGAGGAAGCTGAAAACAGAAATATTTATACATCCACACAGCTCCACACATACTTTGCAGCTGTAAGAATAAGCCAGCTAGCCTTTTTCTCTGCCTTTTTACATCATACTAGCTGTAATGTACACAACAAATTTTTATGCACTTTTTAAAAATAGATCACGTCTTTACATACACAAAAGGCTTTTTCTTCTCTTCCTTTTAATAGATTACTATTTTTCTGAAAAGCATCGCCCCCAGGTATTACCCATAGCTGTTATGACACCTCACCATTTAGTGTTGTAATGGTAAATCATAACACTCATTATTAAGAGCCATAAATTTTTACCAGAATCATCATCTACCTCCTGAAAGCTTTAATGGTAGAAACATTTCCTGGGCTAACGCCCATGATTATTACACGCTTTTTATTGCTATCATTTAGTAACCAAATTGCTCAAAAATCAAAGGACTTGATTATCCCATACCTGCAATGCATAGAGCTATTTATAAATGTTGGCTTGATAATAACAATGACTCAAAAGAAATTTAAATGACAGGCCAAAAATAAGTAGTCTAAAAATGAAAATACAAGCCAGAATTCATAGAGGTGATGGGGAGAGTCTGACTGCAAAGGACAGAGAGGATCCTGAGGAAGGTAAAGAGAAGTGTCTAGGAGGTGATGGTAGAAGGTAGATGTGACCCAGCTTTTTCCGAGTCAGAGGGCAGAGGAGAGGTGAGGCACCAGGGACCGTAGGTGAGGAGGCATTGCAGTGTGATGCTGGAAGTATGTGCCAGAAGTGTTGAAACCAGGGCTGGAACATCACACAAGTTTGGTAGTTTGCTTCCTGGAAAAACAGTATCTAGTTATAAGCAGCCAACAAAAAATTAGGTGAAAAGTTCAAGAAACTAGAGTGGGTTGATTGATGGGAAAAATAAGAGCCTTGAATATATACCTGAAAGGTTATTTATATATATTTTTATATAAACACACACACGCATATATGACTATACATATGTAGCCAAAATTATATAATAATGCCCATATAGATAAATGAAATGAGTATCCTGCTTTTGAAATCGTTGTCCTGCAGAAACCAGCAGGGAAGCAGTGTAGCCTGATGTGTGCAAATAGACCTAGAAGCTATGTACGGAGAAATGTAGCATGGCTACATTTCAGTGAACCCAGGACCACTCTAGCCAGTGGGGATGATATAAAGCAACAGAGCAATCTCCAGGCAGGAAAGCCCATGCCTGGGAGATGTAAAATTAACTTGGCCAAGACACAGCAAGCAGCAGTCGCCCTAGGAGGACTGGAGAGTCATCTGGGGAGGCCTTCTTGCCGCTGACTGTTGCAGCAGAGCTCCATGGAGCTGAAATGGCTCCGATAATTTCTCAGCATTTTATACCACTGGAAAGAAAGGGCTAGGCCCACAAGAGGTAACTTACACTTTCCAAACTACTCAAGAATATTTCAGATTAAGTAGATCTTTTATCTGTTTTGGGATCAGTTGTCACCACCGTGTTGTTCTGTATCAGCTCATCTGAGTTGCGCGCAATGTACACCCCTTTCACATTATTGCATGAGGCATGAAATGTTGGAAAAATATAGCTGACTTTATTATTAATGGCTGATTCATAACCTTGTTTGTAATATTAGAGGTTCCTTTACTAAATCAGGACAATACTACAAGGTTTATTAGTGATCACAGGTCAAACCAATCTTTTAAATCATTGGAAATCAAAGATAAAGTGATCAGCATGGGGCTGGTCTTCTCTAATTGGAGAAAGAGGAACATTCTGAACCAGAACAGTACAGCATGCAATTGTGCAGCCTGTTACCAAAAAAAGAACCATCTCACTGCATCTTACAGAGGCATTTACATAGATAATGTAGATTTCATATGACTACTTTTAGATTATCTGATAGTATGAGCTGTGCAAAAATTCACATTCTCCTAAAAGACACTGATAAAAAATCAAATAAAAAAGGCATCGCTAATTACTGCATTATTAAGGATTTATTTTATTTCTTCAATTTAGGTGGAAAATAGTAAGAGCAGGGAGCCTTGATGCTTCCCACCAACTGGAAACTCTTCCTTTAACAATCATTATTCAGGAGATAACTTACCTGGTTACTCCAAGAAAATGCATTTCATTTTACCTCTTCATCAATTTGCCATGATGCATTCTTCTGTTTCACTGTTTGTTGCTTGCTGTTTTACTGGAGCAACACTTATTACAGTCTTGATGCTCTAGTTGTTAAAAACGACCACTATGGTAAAAACTGTTTCTTGTTCCCCTGCCTTCCTCCACTGCCTTGCTGTCTCCCTTCCTGTTTACAATATATGCCAAAGATTTGAGGGGATGGCAGGGATTTTCTGTCTCAACATGTTTTATTTTAGAAATCTCGGATCATTTAATTTCCTATTTTTTTTTTTTTTATGAAGGTCTTGAACTATAGAGGAGAGCAGTAGAAACTTTCTCAGACTTTAGCTTAAGAGGTGGTGATTTTTCCATTTTTAAGAACGAGACCTTTTTCCCCACGTGTTTGCCAGGGTCTGAGTTATGCAGAACATAATAACATAATTACCTTCAAGGTTTCAGTACAATCCTTTCTGTTTTTACTTCTTATTGTCCTTCGTTGTGTTATGACATCATGTGGCTGTCCCATCATGTGTCACACATGTGATAACATAAATCCATTTGCCTTCAGTTGTTCAAAGAACCCCTTGATGAAAACTGCATCTGTGAGTCCTGCTCTAGGAAGCAAGAGCCAAACCCACTCCCTTTTGCTCTTCTTGTTTAGATGCTTGTCATTTCTGTCTATTTAAATTCTTACCACCAAAGAAGGCAGGACCAGCCTAGACCTTTGGTTGGAGATGAACATAGACATGTTTAGTTTTCTTTTTCTGGAGCTGCAGTGAGGTGGTGCTGCTCACTCTGCTCCAACCTCCCTGGTAGAGAGGGAGGAAAAACTCCAGCGGGGGAAAGGATGCTGAATGGGTGTGATGAGAAATCCAAGGAAAACAAATCAAATAAATAAATCCACGCACACAATACCTAGCTAGGCTTTTCAGGTTTTAGTTTTTATCAAATGCAATTCTCTTTTAAGTATTCCACATTTCTTGAATGCAAAACTTAAACATGTGCCCTGTAGAGAGCAATAGCTCTGCTTTCTCTAATAAAATCTCTCTTCTGAGATTAACTCTGGAGCTAGCAGTGAGGTCAGTGTTTCATTCCATATAAGTCAGCTCATGCTGACAAGGGTCTGGCCTTCTTAGTGATGGGCTGTTTGCTGCTCAGAAGTGTGAGGAATGGCTTTCTGAAATATCGATAGCTCGCCTTCGCTAGAGTTCATGATCAAATTTAGCTGGCAAGTATCAATGTGCTACAGCCAGACTGCAGGGCTGAGATGCTCAGGCTTGGGCCAGCTGCTAAGGTCTGCTTCCTAAATCAGAGGCTAACTCTTCCATTAGTGTAAATCAGTGGTTTATAACAATGTCAAATGACATTTGTGTCAGAGTGGCCCAGACTACAGCCCGGACTTGGGATTTGAAAAGGAATAGAAAAATTAGGCTGCAACCATTAGAATTCTTTTTTCATTTGGTTTTGTTGTGCATATTTGTAAATGTGCCTATACACACATGCACACACGTGCATTTTGTTCCCATGGACTTGTGGCCATGTGGCTGCCATTTAACATAGAGCACAGAATCTTCCTCCTGGTGTGGTTTGATTGACATGTGCAGAGATCTCACATAAAGGCTCTGGGATCCCGCTTTTCATCCATAAAAGGAAAGCAGGCAAGCTTCATCCCTGGCTAAACCCTTTGCACAATATACATCAATAATGAGGCAGCATCTATTTATACATTGCTCACTGGAAATGACTGAATTCAGACAGAAGTTGGTGAGGCAGCCTGAGCTCCACCAGCCTCCATGGAGTCTATTGTTAGTACCTAGGATGACTCCTCAGGCAAATGGAGAAGAGAGGCATGATTTGGAGCCTACCATGCCACGGGAGGAATACCGCCTTCCACACTTGGCAGGTGGTGTCTCCTCTCAGAGAATGCCTTCCCTGGCTTTGCCAGAACCCAGCAGTCATGGAGGAGAAACGCAGGAGAAATGGTCACAAGAGCGCAGCCCCGCTGCTGCTCCCCAGGAAGTGGAATGCTGACTTAGGTTTACCCACAGGGTGAGAGCTCCCTGCCTTTTTTTCATGAGAAAAGGACATGTCCAAGAGGGAATTGGAAGAAGGCAGTTCTACCTTCATACACACTGATGCCATCTTGCCATATTGTTGCAGAAGGTTTTCAACAATATTCCTCTAGCTAGAAAAAGAAGGATGCAGTTAAAAAGCCCCATTTGGCGTTATGGCATTGGTTAGGTATGTCTATGTGCTGATTGTCCACCAACACATGTCTGTGAGGATGAAAACTGGCTTGTCTGTGAGATATTTATCACAAATCAGGTACTCAGAACTCCTTAGCAGAGCACAATCCAGACAGTGCTTTTGCTCCATATCCTTCTCACTCCTGCTTTCCTCTGTGGCTCTTGTGTACTTTGCCCATATGCTCTGAAGCTATTTTGTTTTCAGTTTTATGTATGTTTTATGTAAATTAGAAGAATCAAGCTCCTCTGCTTGCTAAATTATAAATTGAGTGGAAATTGGCCGACTCTCTTTAGACTATGTAAGTTATACAAGATGTAAGTAATCAAGCTCAGCAGGCTGGGCTGGGGAGGGAAAACACGTCAATAGCGTGGGCCACGTGAGCTGTGTCCGTGTGTCTCCGTGCACTGCTGCTTGCCTTTGCAGCCTCAAATATCTCTTTGCTCTAAAGTGTCAATCCAACTCCTTTCAGACCATTCTCCAAGATGCAGGTTTATTGCCTCCTTTGGTAGTTTGCTCGGTATATTCAGTATGCCTTGTATAAATGAACTGCTCTTAAATGCTTGTTTCCACTCTCTTGCTTTAGGATCAGAGTAGATTCAGATTGCCTCCTCTGGGAGCACTGATTCATTTTCCTTCCCTTCTTCCCCTGTAAGTTAAAATGCCTGTTGATTTTAGTGTCTGTCTCCTTGGCTTACTCCCTGCTTCGGCTCTATTTCCCCTACCCCACGCTGCTTTTCATATGCCTGAATCTTGCCCTGGGTTATTTTTTCCTTAGTAGCCCACTGCAACCTCACAGAGTAGGACTGTGGTGCAAGAGCAGGAGCCTGGCACTGGCTGGCAGCCTGTGAAACACTGCCAGGAGAGCAGGGAAGTTGGTTCGTGTCTTGGGTCTTGGTGAGATGGTGGAGAATCTGCTGCAGAGCAGAAAAGACAGTCTCACTGTAGCCTGTTAGGGCACCAGTTAGACCAAGTTTTTAGAAAAAGGGGCCTAAAATCAGGCGCCTAGCCCTGTCTTTACACAGCCAGGTAGGACCAGTGTTATTATAAGCAGATATAAGTACCCCTAAGAGATGAGACTGATTGCAGTCTCAGCACAGACAGGCATTGGCTGCACCAGCATCCACATGCTGCCAGAGTGAGCAGAGCAGCCTTGTGCTGTGGCCAGCAGCCCATCCACCCCAGCAGCACCAAGCTGCATCTGGGCAGAGCTCGGGGTACCTCTGCTCTCTGTCTTTTAGCTCCATGCCAGGCAGCCAACAGAGAAAAACATCTTCAGAGAGGCAGCATAGTGGAGTTCTTATCAACTGACCAACATTTTATGGAGATTGAATCCCATTGCCATGGAAAATCCAGGTTAGAAATTTATGGCTGTGGATGGGATGGAACTGTGGGCATTGGGTGGGCTCTGCAGGCATGGTCTCGGGCACAGACCTTGAGCAGACAGCCTGTTCCCAGGTACTGCACAGCCCTGTGTGCTCTGCTGACTCTGGCAGGGTTGAAGCATGTGCTTGACACAAAGGGATCCTAAATGAGCAGTCAGATGGCTTTCAGGAGTCTCAGGTTAGGACTCACAGGGCTCAGAGGGGACCCTCTCTGCTCAGGCTGTGCCCTGCAGTTATTTGAGTTTGGGCTCTCTTTCACTGAGTTGATAAAATACATACTTTTAATTCATTAAATACTTTGATTCAGTGATATACCTTCAGAATGTGGTTTGTTCTGTGCAGTCAAATGTTTACTGAGGATGATAAAATATATCCAACCTGCCTTTTTAGAGCTGCTTCTTTTACTTCAAAGAGTAGGCATAACCTTTTTTTTCCTGGTGTGATTTTTACTGAACCTCTGCCTACTTTATTTATCAGGCCACATATAAATTTATTACCACTTGTGTTTCCAAATAAAAGACTCATAGGTTGGTAAGTACTCTATAAGTTGAGCTGCTATTCCTTGAAACTCATAAAAGGATGATTTTGATCCATAGAATCGCTAATTAAATCTGCTTTTCAATACCCAAAAATTAAGTTAACAGTAATTAATGTAGCCAGCCTGGAACCTTAGGAAACTACTGCCAGCAAGTGTCTTTTGGTGCACTCAAGAGGATGCAGTTTGATTGTTGGCACCAACAGACAGGTTGGGAATTGTAAACATGGTAATTAGCAGTAAGTTTCTGGATCTCAACTTGCCAGACTGGCAGTCTGATTCTTGGAGTAGTTGTCACATGGGAAGAGGGAAAAACAAAGTGAGGGAATTAGAGCAACCTTGCATTGCTCCACCAACATATGCCACTGGACCAATGTTTTTCTTGGCAAAGATCTTTGACAAGGCGCTTAAAAGCAGCATTGCAGCTCTACTGCAAACTGTGAACCTCACTGCAGGCATCAACCAAGCAACTGTCTCTGGTTCTTCTCTTTAAACTACTATTGTTGCTCCATGGTAAGGAATTTCAGAGTCTGAGATCCTTCCACGTCTGTGGTGGAGCACAGTGTTGATAAGGTTATCAACAATAATGGGATTAAAAGAGTTAAAATCCAGCTTTTGTGGTAATCCCGGAGTATTCTATTGTTGAGCTATCAAAGATTAAGGTTATAGTAACCTTATTAATCCTTGGTGTAGTGTAAATAAAAAGGAAATGTCAACCTTAATTCCACCATGAAATTAAATCTTCACTTCTCTAAATGATGATTCCAACGCAGCTTACTGCAGCCAGTGTGGTTTATGAAAATGTGTAACCCATGTGAATTTAAGAAATCCAATCTGAGACAGAGAGAAAGGGATGATAAAACATGGCACTTGTTTTGTTTAAAATGAAAAAAAAATAGTATTCATTCAGCCTGTATGTCTGCAGAAACTATACCTAGGGCCAAAGAAGTATGTAAAGAATTAGGAAGGTACTGAATGCTCAAGGTGTACATCCCTGTGAGGCAGAGAATGCTGCTGCCAGCCCACAGCAGAACAGCCATCCCTGTGCCAGAGAGCAGCCACAGTGCTGCTGGTCCTGCCCCATTCCTGTCCCCTGCTTGCAGGACACTCTGTGGCCTTGTTGGTGCTGCCTCAGTAGCAGGGACAGGGTGCCCTGACACAAGAGCTTAACCGAGCATTGATCCACTTGTGCTTTCGGTGCCAGAGACAATGCGATGAAAACCAAAAAATGTCAGAAATGGAACTGTTGCTGAACCTTCTGCAAATAGCAAGCCTTCACAGGTGCTGGCGTGAAGGGCGTGTTTTCCTGGCTAAGGTGATTTCCAGAGGGGTGGGAGGTGCCTTTTTTGGCAGTGGATGGTTTCCTCCTCACTTGTGCTGGGCACAGCCCCTGCTCACCCTGCCCACAGAGGTTGAACCTATAAGTAGGTCTGAAACTGGCCTCTGGGAACAACTACCTGAAGAGAGGGAAAGACAGACAGACTGAGCTTCGCTTAGAAGTCAATGGCATCTGTCCCAGGTAGATCTGTGTTTCTTTGTGGGGAATTACAGTAAGCAGAAGTGGGCTGAGTGCCCTTTTTTATGCTTTTCTGACTTGGAGGAGAAATAAAGTAGTGGTAAAACAGGGTGATTCAGAATGGTTCTGCATATTAAGTATCTCAATCACTCACTCTGAGTCTAGGAGAGTGGTAGTTAAATATCAAGGAGCTGCCTATAGCAGGAACTGAGCTCTCTGGAGGGCAAAAGGCATTGCGAGAGAGTAAGAGATGGTTTTAGAGGGGCTGTTCCCAGGGAAAGGGGCTTTGTCACCTCAGCAAAACCCATCTGCCCCATGGTTTCTGCATGTCCTGGAAATTACTGGGTTTGTGGACTGACAGAGAGTGGGCATGTTCTGCATCTTCGTATTGTTTGCTCCAGTTCTCATAAACTCTGATAAAATTGTATAATGAAACTCAGGCTCATAAAAGAACTCATTTTAAGATGGGTTTTTTTCCTTCTTCACTCACTGAATCATGCTCTTCTCTGGTGTGAATTGTCCCAGCTCCAGCGCGTGCACCGGTTCAGATGTGCCCGCTGGGTCCTGGGTTGTCTCCATCCCCTCTGCAGCTGCAATTGCTGCCACAAACACAAATTGGCTCGCTCTGGCTCTTCTTGTCTTTCCGCAGCGGAGGAACAGATAATGGGCCCATGGGGTTGCTCAGAAATATTGCTGGTTTCCAGTGCTAGCATAACGGTCCCTTCTAGGTAGTATCCCTTTCCTGGACAATTTCCCAGTAAAATAGTAAATGGCAACTGCAGAGCAGTAAAGGCAATGGCATATTTGTTTGACTGACATTTCAGAGCCTGCAGAGCAAATGCAATTAGGATCCACAGTGTGCTGCAGTTTCCTTCCTTCATTTCCCTGCCTTGGAAGAACTACTGTTAGGATCAGCTGAAGTTTGGTTCCTGCTACCTTAGAGTGGTGGAGATGCTCCAGGGATGGAAGGCAGCGTGTGCCCAAGCCTGTGTGAGCACCCTTTGGATTGGGACCAGTCAGCACCTCAGAGGGCTCAGCTGGGACAGGAGCTGCTGCCACTCCCCTGCTGGCACTGCAGCCCCAGGCAATAGTGACTCCGTTAGTGGCTGGGCACTCTCCCTGGACTCAGCACAGCCGACAGCAGGGTGGCTCTGTGGCACTAACCCTGCCCTTCTCACTGGGGAGAAATCTCTGTCCATGCCCACGGGTCTGTGCTGGGCAAAGCACCACAGGGTTTGGGCTACCCTGGCCTTCGCCAGGGGCAGCCGATGGTTTATTTGGAATATTGCAGGATAGACAGTTGATGTGCTGTGAGCACTTTGATACAGACTTGGCAGCAGAAAGAAATGTGAAAAAACTGGTGATAATTATTCAGACTTGCCTGAAGGAGGTAATTGAAAACAAATTGCTACTAAGAGCCACGGCCATGGTTAATTGTGGTGAAGCACTGTGGGCCACTCACCTGAAGGAAAAGACTGCTAGAGGACAAATGGGGATCAAAATTGTGTCTGCCCTGGTGGAGAAGGAGGGTCTCAGTGATATGATTTGTTTTGAAGGGTTATTCTGTAGCTCTGAGATTCTGACATGAAAATCCAAGCCTGCAGAGCAATGCTTTAATGGCTGGAAATAATGCAGCCAGTGATGGCAAGAGCAGCTGTGGCTTGCCTTGGTGGCAGGGGGATGGCCAGGCTGTGTGGCGTCCCTTGTGCCACAGGCAGGTCCGAGCTGACCTCCACAGGAGAGGCACAGGCAGCTGTCACGTCCCCTCTCAGCAGGATGGAGTCTGCAGTGTGCACAGAGCCACCACCCTACAGCCTGCTCCAACTGTGAGTTTTACCTTTCGTGTGGAACATTGCTGCCGTGCACTGTTTTATTTGTTAGCAAATTTAAACATTGCAATGTCTGCTGCTCCTGGTGCTTCTTGGATGTCTGGAGTCAGGCAGATGCTGGTGCCTGTGTGAACTGATGAAGTGTTTAGCACTGGGGGTCCTCTGGGCTCAGGGTCAGGGAAAGCCAGGACATGGGGTGGCATGCACGGATCTGCTGCCTGTCTGCCCTTGCTGGGCAGTGGCTCCCCAGGACAAAACCTCTTTGTCTCTCAGAGAAGCTCTTTCAAAAATGCTATTGCCAGGATTCAGGAGATGAAAACAATGATGAAAAGAATGATCCAATTTTTACTAAATTTCACTTTTTCTAGATATTTAGAGTTCCTGCAGGGTAAGAAAAAATAAAATCTGCAGCTTCCAGTATCTGGTGACAAATTCCATACCAGCCTCTTTCAGCTCCAGGTTCTTGCATATTTGCTTTGTGCTCAGGGAACCAAGCATAGGAGCACACTACAGCCTGTGCTGCTCTGTTTGCTCCCTGTGCCAAGGTACAAGTGGGGAAAAGACAGGACAGCATGAAAAATGGGAAGCAAAGTTTCTTAAAGCAGTCTAAATGCAGGGCAACCCTGCTGAGTTTGTGATGTTACATGAGCAATGGCTGAAAGAGCTCTGAGTGTTGGACCACCCCAATTGGAGCCTCAATGGCAGCATTTCAAAAGGGACATCAGAGCATACACATGTAGCACAAGTATTAGAATAGGAAAACCCCCATCTAATCTGAGAAATGGGAAGAGCCATCACCTGGCTCTCTTTGGAAGAGAGGTCTGTGATCCTTTGATAGTTCAACATACCCTTATATAGAAAACCAAAACATGCTGATCTGACTTATTATTGACAGCTTTTGGGAAGTTTGGTATTTTTAGTCATTTCTCTTCCTTTACAACAAAATACCCCAGTGCTGCCAATGTAGAAAAGCCTGTCCCCAAACAGTGAGGCTGGTGTGACAGTGTGAGGGACATGCAATCATGCTCCCCTCTGTGGGAGTCTTGCCTGCTCGAGAGCTGCAGGCTGTCAGGCTTTCCCCAGTGGAATGGCAGCTCTGCTGCACAGGGTACATGAGCAATTGGTCTTGTTTTTAACATGTGGGATCATGAGTTGCTCTTCCACTTGGGTTTGAAAAATACTGTTGAAAATACAGAAGGCTGACTGAGAAATCAGTGAGTAAACTACCTGGATGCTCCAAATTTAGATGTCATGACTAATAAGGGATATAAAATGGATTACTCTTTTTTCAAGCCAAAAGATACTCTGTTGATATAATGCAATTTGAACATGTTTGTTTTAAGAATACAGCTGTGTTTTACAGTCAGGCATGCACCTGCATGCGCAGGCACACGTGAATGGAATAACTGCAGTATTCCAGCACTGCCTGGAGTTAGGTGCTGTAGGAAGCTGGCAGTATGAAATGTACTATGAGCTCCCCAGGGTCACACACAGTACCTTTACAACAGCATGGAAGTCTGAGTGGTGCTGGGTGAGAATGTTTTCCCCTACATAAATGTGCAGGTAGTAAATAGAATTTCACAATCCCCTTATTTTCCTTTATTTCCTTTTATTTCTTTAAGCTGAAGGGGGGAAAGGGTGGGGGGGGGGATTGGGTTTCCTATAGAAGAAAAAAAATCTTGTCAGGACAAACAGCTCTATGCATGCTCTAAAGGTTAATGGATACAAGGAGCTGCTGAACACAAGGTGTGTGTGGTGGGTGGAAGGGTTCACAGAGAGCCAGGTGGGGTCACCTGGGGCCAGGACATTTGGGAGCCCAGGGAGCTTCAGTGGTCAGGGTGGTGGATTATGGTCATGAGCAGTCACAACCGACTCCCGCAGAAAACAGCAGATAGCCACGTGCCCGAGGCCAGCGCCATGCCCTGGGTTTGTCCCGTGCCGCGCTCCTCGGGGTGCGGGGCTGAGTGTCGGCGCTGCTCTGCCTTAGTGCGGCTCTGCCCGGAGGGACAGGGAGGGCTGCCCGGGGACAGCCCGCGCTCCAGCAGCCCTGCTCGCTGCTGGGAGCGGGTCTGGGCCGGGCCGGGCCGGGCAGGGGGAGCAGCCGGGAGATCGGAAGA
>JAYDZK010000006.1:18417703-18429565 GCA_034509185.1 Euphonia xanthogaster | reverse complement strand
CAGCGGAGCGGCGGCTCCGCCCGGCCCGGCCCGCGGGATGCGGCTCCGCGGCATCAGCACGGCCCCCGGCTCTCGGCCTTGGATTTCCTCTGGCATATGCATAAAGTACCGTGTGGTGTGAGAGGGTTTCCATGGAAGGAAACTGAGGAAGACAGGAAATTATTTTCTATGGTAAATATTTATACTTATGTTATTTAGACGAATGCAATCTTAAAAGTTGAACGATTTTTTTTTTTTCCCCCCAGAAATTTGGTATTACCTTTAGAATATGAGAGCAAGAACTCACTGTAAAGCATAAGAGAGAGGTCTTGGTTAAAGAAACTGTAGCTAAAGACCTCTTGCTTTAGGAACTTCCAATCTTTCTACTGATGGATTCCAAATAGATACTCTGAAGCTCTGTGAGACTATGATTTCCAGAGGATATATCCATACAATGATTTAAGCCTGGTATTCACATGACAAAAGCTTTTGTTGCATTAAACAAATCCCTGCAGTTCTCGGGGTTAACTTGCTGCTCAGTGAAAAGCTGGGGACACCAGATTGCCAAGTGGGTGAGGAGAGGTAGAGGGAATTGGTCTGATGAGCTGAGGAGTCACAATCCAGTACCGAAACCTATGCTGTACCCTCCCCGCCCTGCGCTGTTCTCCCAGGCAGGATTCAAGCCTCTGATACCTCAGTTTTCCTGCCCAATTACATGAAATGAGATCAGGAAAAAAACTGTTTACTACAGCGTGTTCTAGTTTTTGGATCCAAACAGATTGCTGTACATTGGGTGTGAAACTCCCTAATGTTTTAGAAATTATGCTGGAACGTCTCTGACTGACAGCTCTGAGCAAAGCACTTTCTGAGGTTATGTAAATGCCTAAAAAGAAATCTAACCCCAAATCTTAGTTGTGTAGCAGATTTGAGGCCTGTGAATTCTAGGCACTGCCAGATTTTAAAGCCCTGCTGCTACCTTACCTTACATAAATACTCATAAATACTTACAGTAAGTGTCCTAAAAAGATCTTTGGTTGCTCAAGTGAGCTAGAAGAAAGCATTGCAGGGCTGCCCCATCTCTACTGGTCACAAGGAACGTGCAATTCTGCCCAGGGCTGCTTCAGCAAGAGTTGGGAACCTGCCCCCCTTCATGTCCAGATAGAGCTGGACATACCAGGGATCACATCCCAGGCAGAGGAAGGAAGTTATTTTCATTTATGATGCCCAGTAACAGGGCAAAGAGAATTTTCCTTCTGTGTCTGTGCTCTAGCGTGACGCAGAAACAATTTTAAGACACGTTTATAAATTCCACCCGGGTGTTGCAGCCCTTGCTATGAATCTCAAAAGTGTATTCGAGATTTATTAATATTGGGCTGCTTCTGACACAAGGGATGTGGGGGACAAAGAGCAGCAGCTTCTGTGCTATAAGGAAGCACAGCAAACATGTCAGTACACTTGTAATTTTATGCCTCTAAGCGTTGTTATCCAAATGCCATCGTAGTTGCAACTATTCTGTGTACATTAAATCTTAGGTCCAGAACCCGATCTCAAATTAAAAACGTGAAAGTAGCATTATAGTCTCTCTAATGTTTTTGTGAGAACCCTTGTTAGCTCTTATTGCCTCGTCCTTTGTGTGACTTAAGGCCAAAAACCAAGAGTTTACTGCATTTTAAAAAGTTCAGAAAGATGTGCTTAAGTTAATAGAAGTCTTTCTTTTCAGGGTTTGAATAGGAATGTAAAAACAAGGGGATTGAATAATTGCAAAGTTGATGTGACAGAGCACACTAAATAATGGCTGTGATTAATTTTGTAGAATTGTTCATGAATAATTGGCAAAATGTTTTCTGTATGCGGCAACTTCTAGAATGAGCTGACTCATTATTGCATTTAAGGAGTGGTACCTTGAGTTGTGATCTGATGCCTATTAAAAATTTCAATTGACTTATTTTATTGGAGAGATTGAATTAGGGTCCTAAAGGACCTGTGACATTTTTCAAACAAAATACCTGCTGTTTCCTTACTTCTTTGCTGCTTATCCCAGGCTAGGTAAGAAATCAGCACTAAATTACAGCATTACCCACTTATCCGCTCCTGAAGGGAGCAGAGGAGAGGGACAGAACACCTGAGCAAAGGAAAAGATAGAGGAGGAACAGGGCAGAAAGGAAATAGCAGACAAAGAGAGGAAATGGGGGGAAAAGCAGGAAGGAGAGAGAAGCAAAAGGAGACAAGGGAATGGAAAGTCAGAGTGCGGGGCTCACGTGCCCATGGCTGCCCTAATGAGCTGCTGCTGGTCACAGGCCCTGTCTGGTGCTTATCCATGTTCTGCTGGCCCGAGGTCCACAAGGAGCATGAGTAAGCACCAGTTCCCAGCTAAATCTCAGCAGGCTTACTGTTTACCAAACCATGACAAAAGATGAAGTTATGTTCTATCTGGCCACACACTGGGCTCTTTTTATTTTATTTTTTTCCTAAGAGGAAAGCTAGCTGATGTTTCTTGCTACTGTCAAAAAGAAAAAAAAAAGTCAGTGATTGTGATTTAGAGGAGCTAAGTATTTAAAATAAAATATACATTCATATAAAGTGATTCCATATAAAGATTCTGTGATAACCAGATGACTCAAATCAATGCATCCTCATCAAAGGCCAAAGATTATTCTGTAAGGTGTTTATACACTGTCTCTGCTCTCATTGTACCCTCTTACAGATTTACAGATGGGGACAATAAAAGCAACGTGTTCCATGCAATTACTTGCTGCTGCCTTATAAAAAACCAAAGCCCAATAAACTTCAATATGGAGTAAACTAATAGTGTCCTTGTGAAAGAGCAACCTGAGGAGTTGTGTCCTGCTACTGATAGTAAAAGCAGACCTGTCAATGAGATTTGGCCTTCATAAAAAGCTAGGTTAAGATAAGATTTGAAAGAGTTTGGCTTGGCATTTCCAACCAGTTGAGAATGAATTCTGGACTTGGGTTGGCCAGAGTTAAGAGCATATCTTCTGTAAATCTTTATTTTGTGCTTTGGTGACACCAGTACACTTGTCCTCTGGTAATCAGAAATATTGCCTACCCTCCCACAAAGAGTAGAGATCTGATAAAAGCTCTGATCACAATTGGTGCTTTGATTTCCTCATCATCAATGCAATTTTAAAGTCATATTTAAGAGGAAGTCCATGCATTCCTCACTGAGCAGGAATAACCCATTGGGTCTGAGCAGGAAGGGTTAACGTCCTAGACACAGTGCTTTGTACAGTCCAAAGAATATAAAGAATATTCCAGGAAAGCCATAAAGAGAGATGATGCAGTAATTGTTTCTTTGATGTTAAAAATACTGTTGTGCTTCCAAGTTGCTGAGTGAGCCTGACTGCAGTGTCTGGCTCAGGGTGACTCTGGGGATGGCACTTCCACAGATATCAGCAATGCAGGGGAGTCCCAAGCAGGTCCTGAAACTTTAACATCTGATGAGGCCAGTAGGTAGTTTGGTGCAGTGATAATGATTTATTTAATGCAACTAATGTATGTAAAGATGCATCTGAGACAGTGTGGAGTCTGCCAAGAGCACTTTCTTGGACACCACAGTGATCAATCTAGGCTGGAGGTTGAAGGCTTGAGTACAGGTCTGTGGGATCAAACTACTAATTTTTAGTGGGTTTGAGCTGTTCTTAAATAAACTCTCATTAGTTAGGGTGGCACCGCTAAGTCTACTTCCTACTGAGCAACTGGAAGACAGAAAGAGCATCTACAACAGTAATAGTTTTACACAAATTGATTTAATGTCTGGAATAGTAGGAAGCTTACAGAGCTTGGATGAGGGATGAAGGAGGTGGACAGAAAGAGGTGGAAACAGAGGAAGAAAGCTCAGCTGGCTGCAGACAAAGGAGAAATGTGTCTTTGTTTTCTCCTGTCAGCTGAAGCACACCGTGTTGCACACAGGAGCAGGGAATGCTTGTGGCACACCTGTGATGCCATTCTTGACTTTGTGACCCATTTAGTGACAGGTGAACAGCCCCTGGGCAAAGTGGGTGTGCTGCCTTTTTACACCCTTTCAATGTCTTACTCCACAAATGGGACCCACCACAAGGTCCTTCAGGCTGTGGTTTACTGAATGGTCTGCTAAGGGGCTTAATTACAGTCTCAAATTCCCAAAGGTTTTTCTAGTCTGTCTAAAATATTTATGTCTGCAACAATTCAGACCTGTTTATGTCTCTTTTTTTGCCTGCTGGGTAAAAAGTTTGGCTTTTACAATGTGTCTGTATACAGGATTTTAGTAGCTTGGATTGCTTTTATATGTTTATAATGAAAGTAACAGCTCCTTAAAAATTGGATTATTGATCATGGGAAGACAGTAGGTATTTTTAATCTTAGAGGCAAGACTACAAATAAATCAAATGATATGAAGTATTTTATTTAAAGACATTTGGTTTTTTTTTAAACTGCTACATCTGGTGTTTGCATAAATTGAATAATTCTGTTTGTTCATATGAGGGTTCAGAGGAAGCTATGGTAGGTGTTAGTGCTTCTCACTCAGCAAAATGCACTGATGTCAATAAGTCAAAATTAAACTCTTCCCAAATTGAAAAAAAACACTGAAAGATTAAAAAATAAGGATTTGGACAGGTGTAAAATACCCATTTCAGCTGATAAATTACCCACAGGAGTTGAGATCTCTTTGCACAGATGCACATGATGCACTGAAAATGTAGGATACCATCGTGTGCACCTATACATACACCCATACATACATACGATGTGTAGGTGAGCATGTGTGTAAGTGTGTGGATGTATATTTCTAAACCTGAATACCTATTGCACTCTCATGAGGCACAAGGTTTGCTTTTGGCCCTGCAGTCTGTGCTGCTCCTGTGCATGTCTTGTCCAGTACCTGTAGCAGTCTCTCCCACTGTCCTGCTTGGAATGCGGCTCTTCCCACCCTAGTGATGATGAACTGCAGCACAAACACCCTCCCTGTCCTTGTTATGACCAGGTGTCTGAATCTGGGGGTTTGTTTGCGTGTTCCAGATGTTTGCTCTGCCAGATTTGACCACAGGAATGTGGGGCCAGTGGGCTGAGCCTCATGAAGCAGAGAAGCATTTAGCCTGGAGTTTACATCTTCCATCATTTCCAAGGGAGAGGCAGAAAACTGGTTTCTCCCTGGGAGAAGTCAACCAAAGAGGAACTGTGCCTTCAAGGAGGTGGGACTGTGTGAATGCCAATGGTCTTTGTCATTAAGCAGCTCTCTTCAAGCTGGCTGAGGAGCTGACAGGATCTGTTGATTCAATCGTGCCTTCAAAAGACAGGAACAAAATCAGCACTGTAATGTTTTGACAAAGCAAAATGTTTTTGTTTGCTGGCAAGGGTTTAACTCACGTGCAGCCCTGCTGCCCTCTTAGGATGTGAAAGAAAGAGGCTTTGCAAGTCAAATGCTGCCTGCCTCACCAGCCTGTCTTACCCCAGTGATAAAGTGCTCCAGCATCAGAAGTCACCTTCTGTGTTCAGCTGAGCTCAACTGCAGTCGTGCTCTCTGGCTGTGCTGTTAAGTGGCTCTGAAGATGTTACAGGTGCAGAGCTGTGCTGCTGTATTTCAAGTGATCATAAAAACTCACTGGATAAATTGAAAAAGTGTGACTTTTCATTGTAGCAAGCTTGGACTGGATAAGCAACTCCATCATTGTGCTAAGGCAGCAGATGCAGTCAGTGTTTGGAGGAAATGGTTCATGACCTGATGATGCTTTCCAAGAGATTCAATGGGGAAAAAAAGGTGCTGGAGGCTCCTCATGTCAGAGTACCACTGGTGGGACAGGCAGGGGAAGCAGAAGGATCAGACAGTGGGAGAGGATGAACAGAAAGGTGCCATGCAAGCAGAAATCCCCTTTCTGATGCTTCAGGCTTACTCTTGTGCTCAAAGATGTGGGACAAAAAGCAAGAGCTTCAGGAAAAGCCCTTTCCTGAAGACCAGCAGAGCATGCCAGGAGGGTGCTGCAGCCATTGTCTCTGCAACCAAAGTGAGGAGCAAAGCCACAGTCTGATGGGGTTGGGCTGCAGGGGTCAGATCAAGATCTAGATCACCCTGGGAGTTGGTTCTGATGCATCCCCAGAACCAGGGAAGGCTCTCAGGCTCTCTCCCCACATGGGGACTCACAACCAGCTGGGCTAGGGTACCATTGGATGCTGGGATGGACACTCACCTCAGAAGCATCACATCAAAGCTGATCCTTAGCCAAGCAAACGTGGGTGGGCTGTGTCTGGAGTGTTTGGGTCGGTGAGCAGCTAGCCCTGGGAATGCGTGGGCACTTGCTGGGGCAGAAAGGGTGTGCAGACATGGAGCCTGCCACTGTCAGGGCGTGGCCATCATGCTCCCACTTAGGTGCCTCACTGAGGAGCCCCTTGGGCAGCAGGTGGATGCAGCCTCTGTTCCCTCTGAGCTGCTCCATACAGAGGGCTGTGCTGGGCAGCCATGCTGGAGCCGTTGCTGCTCCCTGGAAGGAGGAGAGAGACATCAGAGAGGGGAAGAGTGTGGACTGGGAGAAGGGAGAAGGTGATAAACCAGCTCCTCAAGGCACGGGCTGAGGTTGATACGCTGCTGTTGTGAGCTGCATTACCTGACAGGACTTGTCCTGTGCTGAGGGTAGGTCATCTTTCCTTTGACTCAAGAGGGTGTTGGGGGATGTGTTTGCTAGGCTCAGAAACCAGTCCCTGCTGCACTGGGTCTTTAATTGGTCAGTTGTGGTATGTTCTGCTGCCCTGTGATCTGCAATTTCTATTTCATTATTTACATGAACTCAGGCTCTTGCTGTCTTGGGGGAATTTCACCCAAGTAAGTGCCGGAAAAATCTACCTCTATTCAAATCATAAGCACATGCACCTTTGACATAATTTTTCACTGTATTACTTTGTTTAGGTCCTTTTTAAAGAAGTTACTAAAGCTGGCAGCACAACTCCGTTGACTCTCAGCAGAACACCTCTCTCACTCGTGAGGTCCCTTTCCTAACCAGTTTAGCACCATTCGTTAGCATCCTGCCTTTCTCTTCAGTATTACCACGCAATGTGCTTTCTTTTGTAGTACCTAAAGCTTGTGGGATAACTCAGTTTGCCTCCCAGTGGGGGAGAAGGTATCTGTAATCTGTGTTTCGTGTCTTGGGTCTCTTGAAAGGACTAGAAATCCCAAACGCAGTAACTTGTGGGTTTTCTGTCTTAGAGAATTAGGATGCCTTTGCATTACTGAGCAGGCAAACAGTGAGCAGTGCTTGATCAATAAGAGGCATTGCCAGAGGTCTGCTATAGTCTGCCACAGCTGATGGTAAGTGTTGCTATAGGCTATAGAACTAGGAATATAAAATGTCAAATGACAGTAATAATTCATGCATCCTGGGACATATAAAACCAACAGCATGTCAATAGCTGTGGCATGCTCTGCAGAAAATATGCAGGATTTAGGCGTTGCAGGAGTCTGTTTTATTTTAAACCACACTTTCCTTGGTGAAATATAGACTTTCCCTGTTTGTTAAAAGCATTTATTTTCAGTTTCATGTTGCTACTTCTCTATTAACATTCTAAGAGCCACACAGCTCCAAAGGGGCCCTGAGATTCAAAAAGCAAAATATATGTATTTACGGAAGAAAAACACATAAAATATTTATAAAACAGAGGGTGCAATACTATTTGAGATTCATGGGCCATTTCAGCATTCATAAAAGCAAATATGGTTCTCGCATTGGCTTCACCTGGAATCAGACTTTACTAGAGAGGTTACCCAGGAGGGACCTGCCTTAAAATGAAACTTATTACAATCATTAATTTTACATGGAAAATCATTACATTTTACATGGAAAGCAGAATGTCTTATGAAATAAGTAAGAACTTCTCCAATATTTATCTTCTTTAAAAATACTTCAGGATAATTAATATCACTTTTCTGTTACTAAAAGATATGAAGAGGGTGAATTACTGCATCTGGGAGGACATAGCAGGCATAAGAGGAAAGATTGTGTGTATCTGATTTGTTTTCTCCTGTGCCTCTGCTGCTTGGGAACCTAAAAGTGACAGGTGCTGTTTTACTGGCTAAGGCTCCCACAAAAATTCTTCAGATGAAACTTTAATGAGGGAAGGGTAAAAATACATTTGAGCAGCCCCAATCTTATGCTTTCAGCTGTTTGCTCCTGAGCACCTCAGCTGTGGGTCATCAGGCCTCAATTTCTGTAAATTTGCTTGGAAGTAGAAGGGCAAGACAGAAAAGTTGCATGTCCCTCATGATTATATGAATATAGGGCTTAATGTACAGGTAATACTGCTAAAAGGATGTAAAATATTAACTGGAAAAAGAGAGAAGGAAAAGCATCCCAAAGAAATCCACTGTGCATTATTTAAACCTCCCCTGTGAGAGGCTGAGGATTCAAACACATACAGTCGTCTGCTCTTCCATGTGACACCAGCCCCTCTGCTTCAGCGTTGCACAGTCCTGGCTCTCAGTTGTCTACTTGAGAATGTTTTTTTAAAGTTATATATTCAAAAAAAAGTCTTAAAGATAATTTCCATTATTTGAAGACCATAAAGTGATTTTGGTGCAGTGAACTGTACTTATATAGACAGGCACTAATAGATATTTTGGCACATCTTGCTGAAGCTAGATTGAGATGGGGATGATTAAAATAAATAAAAAGCAAAATTAATCCTGCTAACTGTCTGAGACCTAAGAAAAGGGATGTCTTTGTTCTGACGAGAGCATCTTGGCTCGTTCTGCTCCTCTGGCTTGGTTTGGGGAGGATGTATTTAACAGTCCTCCCATGATACTTGGCAAATATAAAGCTGTCACACTGGATCCTGCTACTCTTTGTATTAAAAGAATGTCTATGGTGTTTATGTTATGGGAAAAAAAGCACTATTTCTACTTACTGTATTTGCATTGTCTCTTTTCTTATGACTGTACTGTTTGCCAGCAGCTGAGGGGCCACTTTGGTGCTTGCTTTGATGCCATGGTTTATTGTGTTGCACAGTTGAGCCTATGGTTTTCCTTTCACATCAGAGCTGGCATACTGGGTGAAAAAAAACCTAACCAAAAATAAAGCTTTTCTATAATTATGGTTATCTCATAAAGTCTGCATTTGTTACAGCTGCTAGGGTATTGGAAATCAGTGTTTGTAAATACCTATATATTCTGATTTGTTTTCAGCCTCAGAGATGTTTTTGTCTGTCTGTGTTCCTCACCCCTGGCCATTCATGCAAGCAGCCTTCCCTACCTGCACGCCGAGCTGCACTGCCTCGGGAAGATACCAGCCTGTCACCCAGCTTATCTGCATGGTACAACTTCACCTTGTTCCCTCTTCTCACTCTGAGGGATTAGCATCCAAAGAAAACCAAATTAGTCTTGTATCAAATCACCCAGGAAAGCGAGTAGCCAAAGCGACCAGAGCGTTCCTGCTGGCAGAACTGAGTGCAGAAGGAGGCTGGCAGGGTGTGTTCTTTGTGTGCTGCCCTGCTCCACCACGCTCTCTCAGAGGCCCCTGGGGACACCGTGGGTCCTGCTATGGGGAACCAGACTCTCCTGTGCCCGCAGGAAGCCTCACTTGCTGGCTCCATGCTCCGTGTGGCAGTGCCAGTTAGGATGTGTATAATACCTGCTTGGATGTGTCTGTTGCTTTTCTCCATATGTCTTGTGGTCACCTGCGAACTGATGAGGAACCATTCTGTTTCCATTTTGCTGATGGAAAAGGAGAGCCTTTGAGAGGCTGAGTGATTTGTCCAGGATTATGCAGCAAATCAATGGGAGAAAAAGGGATCAGGCCATTCCACACAGGAGTGCCTTTTACTGTCCCATGGGCTTTCTAGGGAAAGGCATGCAGGTCCCCAAAGAGGCCACTTCCAGCAGTGTTCCTCCATTATTTCTGTCAGATTATTGCTGTGAACAGTGGAGAAATGCAAAATGTATTATTCATTTCTCCTACTCCTAAAATCAATAGCTATCAAAATACAAATACAATTTAAATCAAAAGGCACTTATTGAGTGCAGATCCTACTAATTAGGTATGATTTCCCAACAATTTCTTAAATTATTTATCCAAGGGATGGGTGGAAGGCACTTTATATGTCCCAGAGTGAATATTATAAACCTCTTGTCATGATACAGAAAATGTGAAATGTAGTGCAATGCAGTGTGATTTGTAACCTTGATGAACTAATGTAACATCAATAGACATCAATCTGTGCAAAAAAAAAAATCTGTCTCATCATAACATCTAACAAGATATGTCAAAAGTCAATAACCTTGTGAAATGGACACGTATCAGTGAAGGTTACAGACTTTGCTGCTAGGAATTAATTAAAAATGTAATACCCACTTGCAATGGAAATTACTACACCATCACCAAAAAGGAGGTTTACATCATGCATGGACATTTGTCATAAGGGCAGCTCCCTTTTGGCTGGCTATTGGCTCTGTAAGCAATTCCACTCTAATAGACAGCTTTTTGGTTTTTTTTTTCGTTATGCTGGTATTGCTTAGTTTAGCCCCACAATCAACAGGAAAAAATATTTATGCCATATCCAGTTAAATATATTTTTAAAACCCATACAGAAAAGAGCCAATGGTTTCAAAGATTTTGGTGCAAAAATTAGAAAGCAGCTCTCCTGTTAAATGAAAGATTTACAATCGTCAGTCAATAATGTAGATCAATGTTCTTCAATTTATAATCATAAGGATTTTCCTCAAGCTTCTTTGGATCTTAATTTTCAAACTTATACTCCCATCCATACAGCAGATCTTAAGGTTCCACCACACCAACCATGTGTCAAGTGAAATTCTTGGTCCCACCTTATAGATGTGATACCCACTCACCAAATGCTTTCAAATCCGTGATTTAAAAGAAGAGTATGAAATATTATGTATGTTTTCTCCTCAATTTTTGAAACTGATAAAATATGCAACTTTTAGGCATTTTACTTTGCCAATGTCATCTGATAATAATTTCGGGGCAAGTGTTAACTTTGAGGCCAAAACTAAGTATTTGAAGGGGGAGGGAGATCCTATGGCTTCAGAGATAGCAGTATGTGAGGGGCTGAAGTAAAACTATCACAGTAATTCAGAGCTTAAATTTTATCTTGGTACTTTCTTGTGTAGCCTTAATGGTGCTCAGCTCCCAGGAAAGCCATCAGGAGCTCGAGCAAAAAGCTGTAGTGGTCCAAAGAGCCAGTGTGGTTCAGCTGCTGCGGGCAGCCCGCGATCGCACGGCAGCTCGGCAGTGCTTCAGTGCAGTTGTGCAACCCAGGATTCAAGGCAGAGCCATAATTCCGAATTTCATGGCAGTTTAAAGCACAAGTCAGAATTTTAATGGTATTTCAACCTTCCTTATTAGTTGCACAATACGTGTCTTTCAGCCAGTGTTCTGTAAATTCCTTCCTGGTGGTCTGCAAAAGACACAGATTGAAAGTCAGAGCATTGGAGGTGAATGCTGGGTGTGTGGAAATGGATCTCGAATTGGTGGGAGGAATAAGGGATTCTGAAAAAGCACTGCAATAAGATGGCATGGGATAATAATGGTAGTAGCAAAAAGTTTTAAAAAACATGCCATTATTAAATTGGATATCTAGGATAAATTCAACCTCAGTTATTCAGTTATCCTGCTTGTATTTTTGTTGGTTTTAATTAACAAAAGTTTGTCTGGCAGGTATGAAAGCAAAGTTCAATCTCAGAGCGTTTGAATTAGAACTCCTAGCTGCATCAAGTGAAAACAGGCAATGCTACATTTAATGTTTTGCATTTTCTCATTCTGTTTAAATGTGAATGAGCTATCTGGAAGGAATATCCAACATTGCAGATACTGTTTAGCAATATATTATTCTTATCTTTTTTTCTTCTAATGCCTTTCATACATGCTTAAAAAGTGTGTGATAGTA
>JAYDZK010000006.1:18403320-18417603 GCA_034509185.1 Euphonia xanthogaster | reverse complement strand
ATGCATGATTGTATATTAGTGACTGCAATTTTAAATTGAGACCATGGACTAATTTTATTTTAAATGCAGGGTAGAAGCACATCTGTTTCAAACAGATTTGTGAAATGCCTTCTGTGAGTTCAAATCACATACAGTAATGACCACTTAAGTGAGCTCCTACACACACAACAAATTATTTGCAGCCTTGCTAACAAATGCATCTATAAAATGTCACTTGCATTTTGGTGTTCTGAAATAGGCTCGTCCTCTCCATTGCCCTGGAAAATTCAGCCCTCTGTTATTGTGTAGAAGGTACTAAAGAAAAGCATGTGTTTTTCCTTATGGAGGATGTGTTAGCTGCTGTATAACTGTACTCGATAGATATTTTGTATTTTGCTTGGGTCTCACTTTGAGAGAGGCATAACATTTTTTTGAGTTGTAACTAACACTGTTTTCTAGCCATGAATTGTTATAATTATATAAGATTATGAATATAATTGAGGTAATAAAACCAAAGCATATAGTGTAGATTATATCTCTGGATTGTATTCATAGGTCAGAAGTGTGTGGTTTTGCTGTACATCACATTGATTTCAGAAGTGTATCGTGTGGAAATGATCATGCATGGGAGATATCAGCTGAGGGGCTATACCTTGCCTATGAGCCTACATCAAATAGCTCACTAAGCCTTTTTCCACAGATGTCCTTTCCAAAGATAAAGGTGTGTACAGCCTCCAGGTATCTACAGTGTGCAAACAGAAAGTAAACAAATAGAAATGTGTTCATTCAACAAATTTCTACTGTAAATGATTTTGCCTTAAACTGTGGAAGAATCAAAGAAAAGCTTTGCAGATCATGGAGCTGGGGTGGCAGAGGATTGCAGCGGTGCTGCCTGGCCTCTGCTGAGGTGCAATCTGTCCTGTGAAGCAGGAAAGTGCTGTTATATTTAATTTTCAGAGAGAGAGCTAAGACATGGACAGAAACCATGGGACCTGTCTGCACACCTAAGGGAACTCTGCAGAAGCTGAGGAGTTGAAGAAAGCTGTGTGGAGGCAATGGTTAATAACCTAAACCATTAGACCATTCTCACAAAATCTGTGTTGCCAAATCTGTTGCCACTGAAATCTGAAATCAAACATTAGCAGCCAAGAACATCATGCTAATTAATTGCCTCAGGAGGACCCAATTTCCAAGATCTAATGAAAGATGGAATCTAGCTTCCATATGTCCCATTTGATAGCCCAAGAAAACACGCACACATTTTTCAAAGAAACAGTGACAAATGTCCAAGTACTTGTCTCTCAGCTGAATAAAACTAATCAGCAGGCCCCGGGATAGAAATGGCTGCTCATCAGCACCTAGCCTGAAAAGCCAGCCCAGGATGTCGCTGACAAACTATTTTCCTTCAGAATGTTGAAGGCAGCTTCAGAAGGTGACAGCTGAGCACCAGAGCCCCTCTGTTCTGCCCACAGAACAGCATTACTCCTGCCTTGCATGCAGCTGCCTTGTCATGGTGCTGGTTTATTTTAAAAAATAGTAATTAGGGACAAAAAAAGTTAGCATGTCACATTCTTGACAAAATACTGGGGAGAAGGCAGAGGTATCAGTAGTCACAGATAATGTGCCAGGGCTGCCTTGCAGTGCTATAACTTGTCCTTGCTTGAACTTGACATTCCTGTAGATGGGATGTTTGTGCCAGAATGGCAGTGGTGCACAGCCCCAGGGAAACAGTGAGGGCTGGAGAGCCTCAGCCCTCCCAGAGAGGGAGGTCTGCCTGGCTGTGGCAGCAGAGTCCCATTGAGAATGGGAATGTTCTAGCTCTGTGTGACTCTGAGGCACACAGAATCGTTCAGCCGGCCTAAAGACATAATGTTTCTTTTAAATATTTATTGTTTGAAGGATCCTTACATGCATGAGGAGGTCTGTACTATGTAAAGACCACATGCTGTTGTGGCTGCACTCGCAGTCTGCCACGTTTCAGGGGATGCAGGAGTCATCTCTGTGCACAGGCAGCTCCTGCTCCCACTCCTGCTTTGCTGACGTGAGGTGCTTCACACAATGCCCGGGTTTGTGTGGATGGAGTTGAATGATCATCTTGCTGTAGCAGACCTGACCCTGAGGCATGAACATCTTTTGCTTGCCACAGCAACAGCCCCAGCCTGACTGCCATGCTCAGAGGATGGTCGGGAATGTCTTGGTGCCCAGCGAGCAGAGTGAGAGGCCCGGTGCAAACAGGGAAGGAACAGTTATAGAGCAGGGCTGTGACAGGCCTTGGTGTTCAATCCAGGGTTTCTGAGTGACCCCTTATCCACACAAGCATCATTAGTATTTGGTAAGCGGTCAAGCATACAAAATTTTCACTTTCCTTTTTCACCTTTTGCATATGATTCATGTGAAACTTCTAATCTAAAAAGAATATCTTGACACCCTGTTTAGTAAAAAATGGGCATGAGGAAAGCAGGTACAAATTGCACAGCAAATTTTCACTCTAAATATTGAATAAAATATATTTTCTTCTGTCTATCCTGAGGAGATTAAAGAAAAAAAAAAAAAGAAGGGCACGGTAAGTAATTGTAGCACACCATCTATTGTGTATTTCCTCAAGATCACTCCAGTTGTACAGAACAATGGCCTTTCTGAACTTCAGTAACTTCCACCACACAAAGGCACAGCATTTTGACAGGACTCAGTAAATCATTTAAAATCATAAGGGCCATTATGCAGACTGTGTGATAGAGGCAGGGCATTTTTCTGCAATTGGTCTTCAATTTCCCTCTAGATTTTAGGTGACATAAAGCCCAAAAGGAGCTCCTAGTGCTACCCTCCCAGAGATGAGATCAACACTTATGAGGACATGTTTTGATGACACTGCTCAGAAAATTGAAGGGATTGTTATTATGGAAGGACCAAGGTGATAAGTACTGTGTTATATATGAATAACTGTCAGTCAGACAAGCCAAGAAAGGTCATAATCCATTATATTAATGTCAAAAATGTTATCACAAACTGACATCTGGATGGTAAACTGGGATTCTTGCACTTTTTAAAGTGCTGCTGTTCTTAAATGACACTGTCCTGGAAAGACATGTTGATATTAATTTTTCTCTCAAAATAAAAGACTTTAAAGATTTTCAGCAAAACAGAAGTAGTATTTTACATATTTGTTTGGGGTTTCTAATTTTTTTTTTTAAGAAACTGACTGAATTATCACAACAGTGTCCAAGATACCATGAACAGATGAGAGAGGAGACATCCAATAATTTCTGAATATTTACTGTCCCCCTTTGCTTTATTTGAACTGTAACTTTCACACTTCACTCAGACACCCTCTGGGGGCCACTCCAGCTGAGGATAAGAGAAGCAGGAAGGCAGAGGTGGAAGTTCTTGGGCTGGCTGCTGACTGCCCCAAATCAGAACTGCACCTTTCTGTAATTCACTCCCTTAATATTTTTCCCAATATCAGATATGAACTATGATGATACTCAGGAATGTATGACGGTGAAAAAAGACAATGGAAATAATATTTTATGTCTTTTGTGATGCCCACAGAGAGTAGGCAGCTGAGTGGATGTTACCAGTGCATGGCTCCTCTGAATTACCCTGGGCTCCCAGAGGAGGATCACCAGGGATTCAAATGAGACTTTGTTCTTGCCATCACCACAGTGCTCCATCCATTGCTGACCAGTTACGAGCCAGCAGTAACTTATGTAAAGCTGTTCCCAACACAGGCTCTCAAGTGAGAGTAAGGGAGGTAAACTCCGAGCCCACACAAAACCAAAGCTCTGTGTCCACACTCACTAACATTGCAAATTCTACAAACAAACTGTGTGACACTGAAATGTGGGTGCGTCGGGGGTGAAACAACTGGACCACTCGTTTCCAGCCTTGGGGAGAATGCTATGGTAAACTCCAGAAATGCAAGAAAAATGTAAGGTGAGTTTCCACATCCCACACAGAAGCCAAAAGAGAAAAGCAGGGTAAGTACTTCTGGAAGGTGCCATGCTGTATTTACTGACCACATCAGATCAGAGCTACGGTTTTATGTCAGAAGTTAGAATTCAACATGTCCAGCAGACTCCTGTGGATGTATGGCTGTGGCAACGCTGACGCGGGCAGGAGGCAGCCGCCGCTGAGTCACTGCAGCACTTCCTGCAGGAGCTGGCTGTCTGCAGTAGGCACCCACTGATGGAGTGTGCCTTGCAAAAATCACCCATCTAGTCTAGCTTGTACAATCCACAAATAAGCCATGTTTGTATCATGCAGGTAAAATGTTCAGGGTGAAACCAATGTGGGCTAACTTGAATTGTATAAATAACTGCAAATCATTACTTGAAATGAGAGCATAATGTCTGGAACCACAGGCAGGAAAATACATTTACAGACTATCAAATTATCTTGGGATAGTACTGTAATGCTTTTCACTGCTGTACTTTGTATTCTTATAGCTGAGCAAAGAATACTACAGCTGGAAAAGGCTCCAAATTTCAAAGAGAAGAGATTTCATAAGTAGAGTGCTTCCACATAAGAGACTGTCTTTTCTGTTATTTTAGGGGAACATTAGAAAACCCCCAGCAACCCAAAAAAGTTATTTTTTATGACTCGGAACTACACAGAATAACATCTGTTGATAAATAAACCTTTAGAAAATTTGTCTATTTTATAATATAACCTGCAAAGTGCTTCCTTGTTCATATGAGGTTACTTATCCTTGTGATTGCAACAAAATGCTTTTGATCAAATGTGTTTTCAGAACTGGCACAACCAAATCAAGTAGCTAAGCTGCTATATCAGTTTGCATGCACGAGTGCTGGTTGAGTACAGAATTTTATGAGCACATTTTTAGAGAAAACAGAGTGCCCTTTGAAATCTCGGAACTAAAGCTGTATAAATGCCCTAATGCTGTTTATGATGTCTGTGGAAAAATATGACACTCAAAGTGCTTTTAGGATGCTCCAACGTGTATCAAAGAACATTAACTGCAACACAGCTGGGAATGTCCCCAGATTCACTTATGAATGCATGTTTCCTATATTCTGTATATTAACTATAGCTACATATAAGGCCACACTTAATATAGCCTTGCTCATTGAGAATAAACCACAGAGTAAGCCTATTAGGTAAGGTTTAGCATCTACATTTTTCTGCTCACATCTGCTTGCCTGACATATATAATCTGCCTGGATGTCACAGTTTACATCCTATTTTCATTGGATGATAATGAAACTTGATCAGTGTCTTCAACTCCTGCTCTGTCACTCCAAGAAATATTTCTGCTTGTCAGCTCCCCCTTACCAGGACTCTCTGGTGTGACCCTTAGCCAGGTCCTTTATTAAAGGGTAGTGCATGCAAGGCTTGAAGGCAACTGTGCAATTTGTCATTGTGCAAAATGTGTGCAGAAAGCGCTACTTACAAGACAGTAAGGAAATAAAAAGTGATATAGCAATTTCCTAACCTGAATTTTCTGTACTTAGTTTTCTCTCACAAAGGTCTGGCATATCACTATTTTAGTAGCAATAAGTCAGTATTTGCTTTCTGAAGACTTATGTTTCTTCTAAAGTCTTATGAAACTGAACTGTAGGCACCTCAGTAATTTTAGAACAGCTTAGTCTGAGAGGTAAATTAAAATTAGGGAAAATTAGACCATTTTTAATGAGATGGTTATTACACTGAATAATGATGATTATTGCTTCTGCTTAATAAAACTGTCAGCCAGTGCAAAATATATATTAAGAGAAATAACATTACATTATATTTCTATCAACTCAGAAATTTGGTGTGTTGCTTTCCCAAAAACCATGGAAATAATGAAATGTTAGACAGGGCTTCCTTTTCCAAATAGGATCAAACATGCAGCTTTCAGAAACAGCCCTTTAAATCCCTGACGTAAAGCCCATTAAATCTAATACTTGAGAAGATTTCTGCTGACTTCTGTGCCATGTAGAGCAGGACTTGGCCAAAATGAGCAGTGTTCCCCCTGTTGTCTCTACTAAATACCTGGACAACACCACATGGTGAATGCACACTGAGCTCAATGCTTGCTGGCGCACCTGCTTTTCCCTTCTGATTTACCTGGCAAATTAGGAGATGGACTCCATAGGGTGAGACACACTGTTATTCCCAAGGTGAAAACAGAGAGGAAACTACCTATTATCTATCATAAGCAATGTAAAAATTAAACCCTGCTGTGGAAATCTTGGCGTGGGAGCTCCAGACACTTAGAGGCGAGGCACCTCCCCCGAAGCCTGTCCAGAGACATAAATGACCAGGAAATTTGAGTGCTCAGCATTTTTTTGTTTAAAAGTAGGCCCAGTATCAAAGCCTGCCTTCAGCAAGAGCTGCTGTCCTGAAGAATGAGAGCTGGGGTGGCTCTCTCCCCCGTGCTGGGAGTCTACATGACAGTAAACTGCCAAATGGACAAAAAGAAGGGAGGTGGGAAGTGAAGAGTGCATTCCTACTACCACTCCTTATCTGTGTAGGGTTAAATCTAAAAGGATATGTTTTGTGGAATAATTTTATATAAACTAAGCCACACTTTTCTTACAGAAAGGTGTTTATTGCAGCTGCAGTAGCAGTAAATTTTACAGATTCTGAGAGAGATCAAATAAGCAGCAAAACTGCATGACTCAATACATGCCTATGCCAACTGAACCAGTGAACCAAGGCACAGAGGTGAGCAAGTCTTTCTGTGGTGCATGTTAAAATCTGGAGAAACAGAGATTTACCATATAATTTTATTTTTTGAGAGCACTATTCCTCATACAAAGAGCAATGTATTATCTTAAATGAGGATGATAACATGATTAGTAAGTCACAGAACATGTGTTTCTCAGGTTTTCATCATACTTTGAAACATTTACCAATCAAAAAGATTTCTAATTTTATGAAGCCCATTTTGTAGAGTTCCATAAAACCGATTCAACAGTCACAATTTCATTAGCATTATATTGTTGCCATGGTAATGTGGTACCAATTCAATGGATGGGCTTTTCATCCTGGGCCTATAGAATTGCTCTTCCGGTCAAAAATACATCTATATGGAAACAGCAAACAGACCTTACCACTGGAGTACGAGCACAAAATATCACATGCTAATTTGGCTAGGAATGTATCATATTACTGGCAGCAGACCCAGAAATCATCAGAAACATGGTAGAAGTTACTAAGCATCATACACAATAGCAAAGTCACACTTCAAAATTAGGAAAGTTACACACATTCATTGATGCAGTATCTGAAAATGTTATTGCAAAAGCACTTGGCTCTCCTGTGTTCATTCTCTGAAATCCTGTTAGGAGGGCACAGTGCAACTGGGGATATTGGAAGAAACAAAAGCCATAACACACGAAAGAATAGAATGTGAGCTAAAAGTGTGTTGGTCCTTCTCCCATTTGGGTGTTCTGCAGCATGTTCTGGGCTAATTGCTGCCAAATGCAACACCTTGTTTCTCTGGTCTCTAAAATTGGGATAATGCCCCCTCTGCCCCTGTGCAGAGTACCTGGCATATACCAAATAGTGAGTGATGGCTGGTATTGCTAAACACTGTCATTAAGTAAAGTAAAAATGCTTTTAAAAGCTCTGGGAAAATGCACTGCACAGATCTACAATTTGAGAAATGTCACTGGGAGGATCTGGAATCACCCAGGGAAATGCAGAAGAGATGACAGACTGAGCAGGTAACAGTACATAAAAACTTATGGAGGAAAGATGCTCACATCATTGAAAAATCATGACAGTTCATAGGTTTTTAACAAATATTGCAGACTGCAGGAGAAGTATCCACAGCAATCTGAGCAAGGAATACAATATAAGCAACAATACAATATAAGGCAACAGTGGGTGGTTTGTTTATAATATGTTAAAACACTTTCTTGTGTATTTGCACTGTCTTTTATGATTGTTTCTTATTTACATAGGAAAAGTCTTTTACCATCCTGACACGTGATGTTCAGTCTATCATTTCTTAGCTTAATCAGGTTGCATCCTTTGTAGCAACAAGGGTAAATTACAGACAGGATAGTATACAGTATAATCAAAGGTGTGTTCCACTTTACATGATAAGTTTTGTGTAATTTACAAAAGCAGTATCTTCTCCAGCTGAGTGAGGAAAGAGAGACCTTAACTTGCAGATAAAAATACTCAGAGAATAGGCCTCTCCTCCATTAGGATCCTATTGTTCACACAAAAAGACAACTGTTGTTACCACTATTATCTATTTATTTACTTTTACCATGATATAGCCACAGGACCCAACTAAAATTGGGACCTACTTGGCTAAGCACAGCAAAACCTCACAGAGTGCTGCAGTCTCTACTTCAGACAACTTATAAGCCACAAGAGAGGCCAGAGAGGAAAGAAAGAGAGAGGGAGAGACAGCTTAAGTAACCAACTCTCTAGGTCAGAGAAGAAGTCAGTGGCAGAAGCAGCACGGATCTCCAGTCCCTGAACCCATTGGGAGGCCTGTCCTGGTGGGTGAAGGATATATTTGGAGATATCCTCCACCAGATTCTGAGGATTCACACTCTAACTCATACACAGAGCCTTGTTTTACCCCCTAATTTCAATGGCTGCATCTGTGTTGCTGAGCAGGGCCTGAGGCAAAGCTTGAAGTCAACTGTGAAGCCCACCCCTATTACCTATTAAAACACCTTCAGGCTGGCTCCAGGGCAACCCTGTTAATCCTCTCAGGGACAAAGGCTCAGGAATACCCTATGCTTTTTTGAGCATGTTCAAGGGCACCAGGGTCAGGGTATCTGCCAGAGGAATATTAATGGGTCTCAACATCACAACTGAAGCAATAGGGATCAGGCTTTCTTACTTTGGAGAAGGGACTTCCAAATCCAAGCTTGAATAGATGGAGGGAGGGGGAAAAAGACAGGAGATTTTGGTCACAAGAGCAAGAAGTCAGTTTACATCAGAATTTGAAAGCTTTGATCAGATATGATGTCTTAGATTAGGAAAGCATTAGCTTGGAGTTTTTCTTGCTTTCCCCTCTCTCTCTCTCAAAAATCCATATAAAGTAAGCTCCTTAGACTCTCGGTGAAGAGACATTTGTCTTCTGCTCGGTAAATACTTCCTTGCGCTGTGTGGTGCCTTGCTGACTTTACTGCTGTTGCAGCCTTTTAAAATGCTTCCAGGAAATCTTATTCCATTTTAACTTATTTTTTTTTTTATTATTAAGGAATCTGAAGAGAGTTTGTAATAATCCCGGTTTAACTTTTTAATAAAAACTGCAAATAATAGGCTAGCATAGATTTGATCTCATATACATATCTGATAAAAATTCGGATCTGTAGTAACATTGCTAGCCAGGAGTCTGTTGTCATCATATTAATGAATATAAAAGCTGGCAGCTTCAAAATGGCAATATTAAAGTAAGCCTACTTTTTTATGATGGTTTTGTGTTGTGCATTCAGTATTGATGAAGATTAAGATTTAGCATGCAGAAGTAATATCCATTATGATGGGATTGTCCACAGTGAATTGAGTAGGACATTTGCTTAATTAAAAGTATTTATCTTAGATGATTTAAGACACATGTCCTACTACTGAACTGATGATGTAAATTGGTTTCTTATAATCAGTTCACCGCTGATGACTCCTTATACTAAATAGAAGAAGAAAAAGGTAAGAGAAGAGTCAGAGGAAAATAATAGATGCCACTGCCAGAGAATTTAAAGGAACTTTAGAAATAATGTTTAACTAACACTATGCCATGAGCAGGAAATACACATTATCACGCCCCTAATGCAGAGATCTAATAGAGCCCTAAAAGGATGCACTTTAAGCAGAAAGTTTGGAGATGAAGACATGAACACAAAGCCAGATTCCCACCCCTACCCACTGTAGCTGTGCCTCAGAGGCACTGGTGTTTGGAGGGCAGAGCTGGGGATAAGAGGCGGCACAGAGCCCGTGGTGGGTGAAGCCCTGTGACATGGTGTGGGGTGTCCTGCAGGGGCAGGGCAGGGCATTCCCTGGCTTTGGGCATGGGCTGGGAGCTGAACTGCTGGGGCTGGCAAACTGGGACAGAATGGAGAGCAAGGCCAGAATGCCAGGGAGGGCAGGAACTGGTGTAATCTGCTCCTTAGGGTGGTTTTAAGTGTGTTTAAAAAGACACACTTTAAGTATATAGATGAAACCACTTAAGAGTGGTTTCATCTCTTATACAAATATACTTTTAAGGGAGAACCCCAATGGGTGCAATGTTTCAACCTCTCTCAATTTTACAGACCTACAGCCTAAGTTTCCTGGACTAGTCCACCGTCCTTCCTTCCTCACCAAATGACTCATGGAAAGCAGTTGATCTTCAGTCTATGGAGACAATCTAACATCAGCAACATTCTGGGGGTGCTGCTACAAGGTAGGGCCACAACCAACTCCTTCAAACCCTCCCATCAGCTCGGGTGTGCTACTGACATGAAAAGCTTGTGACTCCCACTGCACAGAACTACTTGTCTGCTTCCCGGAAACCCTGCAAAGCTGCCCCTGAGACAATTGGGCCTTCCATCAGCCAGACACACAAATCACTCACTAAATAGTTTTGGCTGAGGCTGTTGGACAAAATCTTCATAGATAGAGCCAAGAGGACAGGCGAGATATATTTATCTTCTTCATGCCACATGTTGTTTTTTCATAATTTCTTCTTTTCTCCTTTTTACACGCCAGGCATTTTTTTCTTTCTACATAGGTTAATAGGAAGAAATACTGTGGCTTACTCCAGTCATTTAAGTTAAGTAATTTGTTTTAATTCTGAGTATTCAAATAGCAAGTGACATTTGCTGATATATGTTACACTTCTGAAACACTAGAAAAAATATCTGACTTATTCTCTGCTAATGGCTAGATGACATTTTAGGAACAGGACCCACCCTGGGAAGGGCATGTGCAGGATGGGAGCTGTCAGTGGAGTGCATGGCTGTGAATCTGGTTTTGATCTGTCCCTGTGATTTTCCAGGTGAGCCTCGGACTCTGCCTACAGTCTGTGCTCCCGGATGACAGCCCCACGATGGCAGATGGAGGGATATCCCAGGCACTGCACGGGGCGTTTGCTGCTCCCAGAGCTGCCACATGCCATGGGACCCCCAGCTGCTGGATGCCTGACCCAGCTCGACTGCTGCTGGAGATGTGCTGGGGCTGGCTCAGCCCTGCTTGCTGCTGCCTGTCTGCCTTATTCTTCTGAGTTATGCCCCAGCCCGCTCCTGTCCTGTTGTGCTGGTGCCTCCAGGCTGTATTGAGTTTTCAATTATCACAATATACAGTGCTATGCAGATGCTATGCAAAACAGCCAGTGAGGCTGAGCACGCTGAACTCAGGAGAAACACAGTTAAACAAAAGTACTGCTATAATACCAGGAGGCTGATTGGAACCACAAGATACCAGTGTCATATCCTGTGGCTTTTATGTTGGTAGATGTAGATTTCAGCCATTAGAGTCTAGCTATCCAACAGATAGCAACTAGAGGAAATGGATCTAGGTATCTTCAGTTGTGAGTAACTGATCCACATTTGCCAATAAATGCAGAACCTGGTAAACTGCAGAAGAAAGAAAACAGTTGAGATCCCTACAAATATATCCAGGCATGTACTATGGGGTAGCATCTAACTGTGTGCAACTCAAACTCCCTGAACACAAAATACACTTAAAGTGGTACATCAAGAGAGCTCTGACTTCACAGAAGCAATGTGTGGTTACTTGTCAACCCCAAATTTAGGCAAGGAAATAACCAGCAAGTGTAGGTCTCAACTTCTCTATTTGTACATGCAGTAACAAGCTCCCAGATAATGATGATAATGATATTGTGATATCTATGTGGGGGTAAAAGACTATGACAAAAGAGGAAGAAATAAGCAATAAATACAATAATGTCAAACATTCCTGTTACTAACTTCTAGAAAAGCCCAACAGCTGGAATTTTCAAATATTTTACGTAGACAAATGTAAAGAGAACAACAGACTGAGTGTGGTTTTTTTCCAAAGGAAAATGAAATAGGCGTACAGAGAAAATTATTATATTTAGTACTCTCAGGGCAAATTCTAGTTAAGGACTATGAAATAATTTGAAAATATTAATGATTTAGCCTCACAGCTAGCTTTCAGGGAGATAATAATGATAATTATTACTACAAATAAATAGTATTATTATCATTCTTATTCAGAAGAATGGAATATTGATGCATAGAGAATTCTGTATTTGTCCAAAATACTTTGTCTGTGTTTTACTACTGTAACCATCCTTCTCAAGAACTATTACATATTAGGATTATCCTTTTCCAAATGCTCTTTGGTATACTATTCAGTTTATCAGTTCTAAAAACCAACCAACCAAGCTTCCTTGTGAACAGTGCCAGTCAACATCTCCATTTGCATGTGAATTCTCTAGCAGCAACAGTCCTGGTTAAAAAAAAAAAAAAATGAAGAAGAAAAAAGGAATCATGAAAATCAGTACAAAAAATCTGTCAAGGCCCCATCTGCGACTGGGTATCAGAATATCACTAAGAAGCTCAGAGGAACAAAGTTCATTCCAAGTCTAACACATAGAGCATTTTGGTAGATGAAATTAATTCAGGCAGGGAGAAATGAGAGCGCATACCATGAAAAACTCTGTTCCTCCACTGAGGATCAAAGAAAAGAAGCATCACTGTGTGTGGTCTTGAGTTTGGTGCACAAAGCCATGCTTAAACACTACAATAATCAGTGTGCTCATGTCTTGTTTTGATAGCCAGCTGCTCCTCTGAGGAGTGCCAGGGAGTGAGGGACCTCTGGTCCTGGCAAGATGAGGACTCCGATTACATATGATTGTTGCAAAAAGCAAGATTTACAGCCAGCTACCTGAAGTAGCATGGAAACAAAATTATAGTCTCCACCCTGGCCTTGAAAATCCCTCTACAAACACATTTATTTCCTTCTGAACGGGGATATATAAAGGCTGGGGACACTTATTTGTAGGCTATTTTTATATCTCCTCTTCAGGATCTGAATCTTGCATATTAATAAACTACAGGAAACAGGAAAACCAAATATTAACACCATTCTAATGCAGCATACTATTTTTCTTTCCTTTTTTTAACCGTTAGAGTATGCAAATGTTCAGTTAACTGGTCCTCATGTTTTCTCTTTATTGAATTGCTTTCACTATGGCAAATAAATATTCATAAAGAAATGTGGACAATAAATCATTTCAAATAGTTCAAAGCCATTTTCTTTCTAGACTGCATATATTTTCAGCTGTAACTCGCCTTTAATATTTCATTCAAAAGACAGACTTGTAGAAGGACAATAGAGATAATGTGTCAAGTAGTAATTAAAACAGGGAGTAATGATTAAAACCATTTTGATCTACATTGTGCTCTGCCAGATTCATAATCTCCTGCGTTTGTTAGGATGACATTCTTCTTGCTTTATACAGAAACTCAAAATAAACTTCTGTTTGAAGACACTGCTGAAAACAAAAGATTCAACCCCGAGCTTGTGGGGTCCAGAGCCCTTCTCAGCTCTGGGGTTTAGGTGTATCTTCTGTACCATCCTAGCAAGATAAACTCAAGCAGGCACTGTGTTTCCTGCTAATATTGTGACTTCTCCGGGAAGCAGATCCAGATGCAGATCAGAAGACAAGGAAGGGCCATCCCAGTGTGTACAGGTAAATGTCACCTGTCTCACCATTGAGATTTAAGCTAAGAGCTTCAAAAGAAGTGAAATTTAAAGATCTGGTTAACTTGTACATTTAGGGATCTTGGTTCAAATTCAAGTAATAATTATGCTCCTTGTCTCATTGTATGTTTTGGCTGTAAATACACGTATTTGGCCCGAACTCATTATCTTTCCTGGTATGTTGCTGACTTTAGGTTCTGATTCAACAGAGCACTTACATACAGACTTAAATAAATTTATTTAGGAAAGCATTCCTATTTGTGTTTAATCTTGGGCAGACATTCAACTTTCAAATCAGTGGGACTTATGAAGAGCCCTGACTTTTGGGTCTAAATATTTGTCAAATCAGTGCACTGAGAGAAATATATTGGAAAAGATACATGTCTAATCAGAATTTTAGTCCCTACTTTCATGGGTAAATACCCATAGATAACACATTATTCTGCTCAAGAAATCCATTTTATGGAATTTATCAGAAAACCTTAAGTCACGTTTTCTGTTTATGTCAAAAATACCAGATGAGCAGTGTCATTCCTTGATATTGTATCTGTAATATTCTTCACAGAAATAAATGAAAGTCAGGAAAAGTGCTGGCACAAAAGGGCATTCATAATTATTCACCAATACCTTCTCAATTGCCTAGCATGTGGCAATCCTTTG
>JAYDZK010000006.1:18392215-18403220 GCA_034509185.1 Euphonia xanthogaster | reverse complement strand
GCTCTTCCGATCTCATGTGGCAATCCTTTGGAGAGCAGGAAGGTGGAATGTCCCACAGACTTGAAGAAAATTGCATATGAAATACCATGGGAAACTCTTCCCTAAAACCACCTTTTATAAGGGCCATTTATATACACACGGAATTTTGAGAGATCGCATATTTTTATTAGAGAATGAGGGCAGCCAGGGTAAAACCATGGATATTTCTGGTATCAAGTGTAGAGGTTTTACAAGTGCACCTATAGCCAAATCTATGAGATTAGAATAAGCAGCTGGTAAAATAATTGATGCTATGATTCTATAAATAAAATAATCTTCTTGCTGTTCTTAAAAAATATTCATACTTCAGTTTTCTTCATTATGTTATTAAGAAGGCAAACAGAGGCTGTTAAATGCTGTTTATAGAGTGGAAACAGATATAAAAGGGGAAGTAGATTACAACAGGTCCCATCATATAATGTAATTTGAAAAGTGATAAGAAGACACAGGAAGAATCAATGGGTGTTACATCTCTGAACAGCCATAGAGCAATACTGTAATCCACATTATCCCACCGGGTTCTGTGGGCAGAGTTTGGGAATAATGCACAAAAAGCAGCTGCTGAGTGTTCACCTGGCTCACACAATCACATGGATCTATCCTAACACTGCCTACACTCACTTTGGAGGTGGTGAGTCAGGAATTTGGAGCTGCTGTATTGTACACTCACTGCAGGCAAGCTCTGGAGCAAGGCCCCTTCCAGCAAGGAGCAGACTGCAAGGGGAAAGTACAAGGGTCTTTTCCTCCTCTATGACTCTCACATTACAAAAAACAAAAAAAAAAGAAATTAAAACAAGCTCAATGTCTCTTTTGTATCTACTGAATCCCAGAGGAGGGGGAGATTACAAAAACTACAAAACAGTCACTGCCTCTGATAGGCATTTCCATATTTAGTCATGAATTGGAGCTAAATTTGCTAATTTAAGTCACCTGCTCTCAATGAAATCAATTTGTGCCGAGCAGATGCAAAAGGCTTACGAAGCTCAAGGTGAGCAGGCACAGGTCCTTGGTGGATGAAAGGCCTTTTCCAGTGTGGGGAGAGGATTTCTTTAACCAGTTCTTTAGTTTTGCCGAAATCATGCTGCTTTAGTGAACGTCATTCTAGAGGTATGCTTTGCAATTGATTTAAAGATCTTGGGGTTTCATGTTTTTTCATCTTTGCTGATACCTTTGCTTAGAGTGTAGTAATGGTTTTTCTATGCTGCATATAACATACAGGTCATAGAAAAAAAACCAAAAACATTCCCCCCTCACTTCACTAGTATTTACACTGTTACATCTTTTGAGGAACGAGAAAAAGCCACCAGCTCTGCTATCAAACATTATCCTTTTAAGCCTATTCCTGTTAGAGTTTTTCTCCTTTTTAACTAATAATGATTATGATTTGTATCTGAAAGTCACTTTGCCGAATCTGCCTTTTGACTTTTTTTTTTTTTGGTTTTGCTTACCAATATTGAGTCAGGTTCTGAAATATAATTGATTTGCACTGAGTTTGTCAGAGATAGGCAGACTTCTGAACTTCTGGATGCTTAACTTGATATTCTAAGCAATTTAGCTTTTTTTATTACCCTTTTTACTAAAGAAAAGACTAGTGTACTCTTTTTCAAATGTGTAATAATAAGGAACATGTCAAGGCATGCTAATCATAAGGAAGGCAGTCCTACAGATGCTCAAATTCCTATGCTTTTAGCAACAATTTAGCACCTGTTATCGTAGTTCCCTATGGAGCAAAATAAATTCTTTGCAGGTTATACTGTATGAACTTCAGACCCTGATGTAGCAGTCAAGGTAATGGGAAATGAAATGTAACACAGATTAGACTAACTTGATAGAAAAGAAATACTTCTTAATGCTCATCCACTGAAGTGGAGAAAGAAAAAACATTTCCCACTGCAAGCATATTTCCTTTTTTCCATGTTTACCTGGAAATTGTGAAATCATCTGAAATAAGCAGCATGTAAAGAACCCATTAATATCTTGCATTGTGTTTGAATAATTTAATTATATTCAAAGCATCTTTATCGGAAGGATGCTTGGTTATAAGTTTGAGGGTTTTTTACTTTTTTCTTTTTTATTTTTCAAAAATTTTCAGTCCTCTGGCTTTTCCCCAAGCAGGAGAATAATTCTAACTTATAGCAGATGTAGTCTATCCCTTAAGACTCAGGATCAATCAGACAGAAGGTGATTGTTTTCCTTATCATCCTAAGATTTACTTCGGTTTAAAAGTCAGCTTTGTGTCCTGCAGACCCATTATTTACTAAAAATAAATGCTGCAAAAAGCAGCCATACTCTGCTTGAAAATTAACAAAAACTAGCTTGACTTTCTAGTCAAGCTAGATAAACATCTCATCACAGTGGAGTAAGAAAACAAAAGGCTCCCAATGCTATGACAGAGTTAAAAGCAAAAGTTCCACATGGATGATGGGCAAGTGAGCAAAGGGAATGAAGAACAGGTGATAGAATGGAGAGAAGGGGAGGGGATAAAAAAATGGGAAAGGTATATTAAAGGCAAAAGCTTAGACTAAAGAAGCACATGCAGTCCCGGGGGTATGCTTGGGGCACTTCAAAAAAGTTATGAATAAAAAACTCCAAACTCTACTGTGATGTATATCTTGATAACAGAAGTGCTATCTGTATTGTAGAAACTTCAGATACTCAAGTAGGAATTGAAATGTTATATACTAAAGCTTGGCCCAAACAGACTCGTATTTTGAGTGCTTTTCTTAACTCTTTATATTTGGTATGGTAGAATAGCAACCATAAGCTTAGTTGGAAGCCTCTGGGCTTCTGTGGTGTAGTAAAACAGCCTTAACAGAGTTGAGATTCTGGACCTAGATGTTCCCTTAAAATGGGACACGAAGGGTCTGGTTTGCCTTTTAAGTTGGCAATAGTTAATTGAGAAAGACTTTAATCAATACTTCATGTGATTTAAACTTGATGCAACCAAGTAGCCTGTCTCTGAGAAACTTTCAACCAGGGGTTTGCAATCTCCCTAGGACTCAATAGCATTTTGATGAGTAATATTTCTAGCAGGCTAATTTTCTTGCTAATTATCATCAAACACCTAGACAGACATTCTGCTGTAGTAGATATGCTTTGAAAAAAACTACAAGTCCCTTCAATCATGGGCAAAAGGAAATTAAAAATTCATATTTAAAGTGATATAAAGATTTATAAATCTTAAAGCAGTGTTTCATTACAATATCTTGGTGCTAAGATACAACATCTTGTAGTTGATAGATAAAACACCCCCATAATTGATTTTGAAATTAAAAGTCACATTCCATGGATAAAAGTCCTAAATTTTATATTAAAAAATAAATTAGGTTGTAGAAATTCTACATGGCAAAGTGTTCTCCGCCAACCAAATGTGTTCTGACCAAAGGGATTCTATGAATATTTTGTTTTGTTGAGTGCTTTATTTCCACTTTAAAAGGAAAAATAAGGAATAAACCCTACAATATAGCTTACCAAAATTCATGGATCTATGAAGAACTTTTGGCACGTAAATCCCAAGTGTATTCTTCCTATTACAAAACACTTTGAGGTTACTCTTAGTTCTTAGTCATAAATGTTTCTAGTCTACTTCATTTCATTCTGTGCAAGAGCTATGAGATGGAAATTTTAAAAGGAAAAAAATTCACACTAGAAGAAACAAAAGCAGGTATGGCTCTCTCTGCCATAGTCTGCATCCTTCCAAGTCCATCCTGCTGATGCCAAGGCTTGTCCCTCACAAGATCACAACTATGTCTGTGGTGAGCAGTACGTGCTTGGTGTCACATTACTCAAGCAGTGCAAAATGAGATCCAAGGAAACTTGTGTTACTGGGATCACTGGCTTTACTGGGAGCAGAGGGGGTTATCTTTAAATGGCTGGGATGTACTTGCAAAGTGCAGAACCCAAGCTCAGAGCTGGCAGTTTGAGGATATGATGAGAGTAACAAGCAAGTGTACACCAAACAGATGGGCCAGCCAGGCTGTTACAAAGGGGTTCAGCTGCAGCCCTGGCTCTGGGTGTGGGAGCTCCTCCATCAGGCAGTATTGCCAGCCTGTATTGACTTGGGTATTTACAATACCTTTGCTTGTAGGATTATGATTAATTTCTTCTGTGATTGAGAAAAAAGATTAAAAAATAAAAAGGCCTTTTAAGTCCTGTGATATTCTGCTCCTTTCAGGCTTATAACAAATATCCAGTGACAGTGATATAGGTTCTCTCTGCAATAAGTGTGAAATTACAAGTATGCATATGTATATGATCTCATTGTCAGTATTTGACAAGCTTAAAAAAAAATGTTTTGGCTATAGAAGCCTCTGATGTAGGTGTTATGAGACATATGGGAGGGGGGTCTTTCAAATTTTTGGAATGTTTGAAGCAGGAATTTGCTGTGTGGGCTAAAAGAACTGCATCTGTGGCCCAGCCAGGTTAAGATCACACTTTCCTAGCTGGCTGTTGTGGCAGTAGTCCACCTAAGCATTCTGCAAAAAGGTGGAATGCATCATAGCCAAAAGTTGCCATAGCAATAGTTTATTGTGCAGTTAGAGTAAAATCTTGGGTATGTACATACTGCAATTAAAGTGATAACTGGTTTGAATTTTTGGGAAGGAGCTCTACTGGACATAATCTTAAAAAACACAAAACCCCAACAAAACTAATCAACCGAAAGGGGAAGAAAGCCAAAAGAACATCAAACCTTTTATTCATTTGTGTCAGAAGTCAGCAGTTCCACAGCACCATGATTTGTTGTTTTTTTTCTCTTGCTAAAAGCTAAATTTTTGTGAGGTAACTGACACCCAGCATAATGCAGTACTTTTTTTGTCAGACATATCTTTCAGTTTCTGTGAAAATTGCTGTTTTGCAGTGTGAGACTTATATGCAATACACAGTAAAGAAACACAAACAAACACAAATTTAGGCATGAGATTAGACAATGTAATCTTGTTTTATTGGGGGGGGAAGATTTTTGTTTATCATGATATGTGTTCTATAGCAGTAGTAATTTTCAGCAGAAATAAGATGCCCCACATTTATGGATGTTTGTTATAAAGGGTTAATTTCTGAAATGGATCTGGTTTAGCTCAGATTTTTTTTAATCAAATTGATTCTGCTTGATTTGATGTAGTGATCTAATATGACCTTGATTAAATTAGAGAGAAAATGATGATGCAGACTGTTTGTCCTATTGACAATTGCTACCTTAGGCTAGGATGGCAGTGAATTAACATCTTGCCCATATTTTGCAGGGACCTTGGCTAGGAATTAATTTTTTTCTATTCACTTTGACCTTGCTAACAAGGCAATGGCTGTTGCTGACTGTAAAGTTAGCCTATTTCAGTGGTTCAGAAACAGCTACAGAAACTCACTCAAAACAGTCCAAGACAGATGACTGGCTTGCCATCTTGCCATCAGCCTAGTAGTTCAGCAAGGACATAGGGAGGTACCAGAAGTAATTTATATTATTTGAACATCAGTTCTCCAGTCAACAGCTGAGGTTGTGGATAGTCTTTATACATCATCTCACACCAGCAGTTGGGGGCTACAGCTACATCTGGGATTATAAGTGAAAATTTGCTTTCTTCTATGCAGTGTAAAGGTCCTGGGTAAAAGCCATCCATCTATACAGCAAGGTAGGGAAGAGATTTTCCTGAACTGTCTCATGGAAAACCTGGTTAAGTGTTTGTTTCTTTTGTCCTATTTGATGAAAGCTAGAGAGCAAAAGACGTGCTGATTAGAGCTTTGGAAGGTTCTATTTAATTTTCATCCCAAGTACTATGTTACTTTACAGCAAATTTTTATTAACTGTAAAGCAATATAGAACTTTTTTTTCTTCAGCAATATTTCATTTCTTGGCTTAAACAAAGCATTCACATTAATTGAGTCTGTTAGTGCTGATGGCTGTTAAAAACTATTATAAAACTCAAGTTACAACTGAGGTTTGTTGCACTGAGTACTGTAAAGACCTGTATAAGACAATAGCCTCTATTAGAAAATGATTTTAACATATAGTCTTTTAACTGTGTTTAAATATTGCAATAGGAGCAATACATTTCCCTGTGTGTATGGCCACAACTGCTGAAGTTACAGGACAGTGAAAATGAATCTTTTCCATGTAAATGGAACTCTGTAGGAAGAAACTTGCAGGCCTGTAAAGAGTATGGTTAAAAATGTGCAGAGTCCTGTTAATGTTTACATACAACACTGGTGGAGGGAGGAAAGGTTTACTGTTTTAATGGCAATTCAGTCTGTATTGAAGTCAACAAGGAAAGAGAAAATGTTGATTTTTGTGTACTTTAATACCTAAACTTTACCAGACTTCTCTGGTAAACCTGCCCACCAAGATAATTTATGATGAGGCTATCATACAGCTCCTATCATTTGCTATGGTTTTCTTTTGTAGTGCTCTCATTAGATAATTTAATAATAGATTTTGCAATGATTGGCAGATTTTTTTTGTTCGGTGATGGTGCCTAGTTGGAGGTGTTATAAAGGTACTAACCAAGCCTAAAGCTGCTGCTGTTGGTCAGTGGGCATTACCAAGTAAGGCTGGTGCCATGTGAAAAGGGGAGGCTTCCTCAACCCTTAGCGTGGGAAGCTTTACTTGATTCTTAGTGTTTAATTTGTCTGTCAATGCCCCAGGAAAGCTGAGACCCTCAGAGCAGTACAAACCCAGCACATCAGTTTAGCAACTCTCAGGCTTAGTAATAAATATAGAATTTTTCTACAATGTCATCACTGGAGACTGGAGGGGGAAAATGGCCTGATTTTTCCATCCCCTAAAATATCCTAATGAAACATTTCATGGCATTTAAATGGGAAAAAATATGCCAAGCCAGGAACAAGTCTTTCTTTTTAGTATTTCTTTGAATTGCATAGCAGTTGTTATCATAAGATGTTTGTGGTGTGAAAATATGTGGGTTCATTTTTCCTATTTTTTTTTTCCCCAAGATGATCATGTTGAAACTTGTGGTCCTTGCTATATTTTAGAAATTATTAAGCAATTTAGGAGACAAGCTTTTGTTTACACTGATACAGATGGCTGGTATAAATTAGTGGACTCACTAAAGAACAGCTCATTTGTAGTTTTAAATGCATTTGGGACCACATGGTGGCCATTTTGTTACTTATTCATCTATTTGTGCTTTACAGTTCCATGCCCAAAGGCTATGTCTGACTAATGATCAGAGCTTCCTCCTAACAGAATTTATAATTGTGTCTCTCACACCTAAAGAGCATTGGTACTCCTGCACTGTGCCATACCCTGGGTGATCCTGTAGATGCCCTCTCTGAAGAGTATGGAGCACTGAAGAGTAAATCCAGCTGCAAACAAGCAGATTAGAAAGGCAGTGCACATCTTCACTACTGGGAATGTGTTAAGTTGAGCATTTTCCCTAAACTGGTGAAGAAATGCACAAAGTTGTAATTACATACTGCAACATCAGTGCTGCTATTTGGGAGAGGTAGTCAGAGCAAGCTTCCCTAAATTAAGTCTTGAATTCAAGTCCTCCTGTATTGGATTAGGATGGGTGAGGACAAATGATGGCATAGTTACTCTATGGCTCTTATGCACCTTTCAGGAACAGTACAGTAAAACCTCTCTCTTTCATACTTTTTCATGTGTATACACTTGTTTCCTCCTTGACACCAGTACACTGAAGACATGCAACACAGATCTCATGTTGATGAATCTGGCATTGGAATCAGCAGCACTACTTTCAGCTTTAACAGTGATTTACCTTGTCCTGTTAAAGTCACCACCACTGCTACTATGACTCCTAGTGTAAGTGAAAAATCAAAATAAATCTGAGAAGCTTTTGTGAGCCTTCAGAAGTAGCTTGTATTCTTCAAGGCATTTTCTTGCTAATCCCATTTCTCTTGGACTATGTGCATACTGGATATATCAACTTTACTTTGAATTTGGTTAAGCCAAACCGAGAGGGCAGAAGCAGCAAATAACTGAAATACAAATCTTTCCACTGTCATAAATAGTAAGAAGGTAAAATAGCAACTTGGATTCACTTCAGGCTTTCCCAAATCCCGTGAACTTGACAGGTGAACTTGTTGATGTGTAATGAGCTATCTGGATAGCTAAATCAGGCTTTCAGATGTTGGGAGATGATAGCTGTGAGACTGTAACCATCACTCTTCATCATATGCAATGAGGGAGGAACCTGATCCTGGAATAAAAATAGTGTAAGATTAAAGAGTGCCCACTGAGTTCAAGGTACAACTACACAGCAAATTAAAGTCTGGAATGTCTGTCTCTCTAGTACTTGAACTGACGTGAAGCAGAGGCAGTTTTGATGAAAAAGTGGGGAGCTGCTTGTACCACATATCAGTACATGGAGACCTCTAGGCTCTCTAATACATCACTGCCAGAATTTGAATGCTGAACTTTTGAGTTTACAGTTTACCCTTTAAACTTGGAGATTAACTACTGCAATGGCTGCAGGAGGAATCCTTTGTTTTAGATTGCAGGTTGTGTTCCTGGAACCGTTTGAAATTGAAGGACATGGCTTTTCTCACTGTCTGCTGCCCTGCCCTCCTTTGCCCTCCCAGAGAGGCAACCATTGCCAGCACAAGGCTGTAGCTGCTCTGGTAGCTGTGAGTGCCTGGAGCTTTTCTGAGAAAGTTCACATGCAATTATTTCTTTGGCATGTGAGCAAATTTTACCTGAAGAGCACCAGGAACAAAAGGTTAATGGCAATTTTTCAAAAGCCTGTAACTCAACCAAGCCTCAACAGCATTTCTATATCAGAAGTGAAAGCTAAGTCTTTAGTATCCCTGCTCTGTTTTTGCTGCCTTAAAAATCCTGATGGCAGGAGAAAAAAAAAAAATAAAATCAGAGGCTGAGCACTTAATGAAAAGGGCCAAACCATATCTGGGCTGTGTAACACCTCTTACTAAAATTTCTTATAACTTCTACTTTAGAGAAGATTAAATATTTGTATTTTGATGCATATTTTGCATGTCTCCCTCTTTTTGTCCATTTCTTTCCTGATACAAAGTTCAGCTGTAAACATGCTCAGTGATGATAAAAGCACTATTTGCCACAGCTAAGAATTCAGGCTTCAGATGGGTGATCCATGGAAGGCCAGCTCTCCCAAACTGCTGGGGAAAGCTGGCAAACAGCAGCAGGCTGACACAGACTGGCTGACTGCCATGCTTTTAAGACAGTAAGTTGGTTCTCAGCAGGAACATGGAAACAGAAATAAGAGGAGCTGAGAATTAAAGCAAAATATGGTTAGGTCTGAGAATCCCTTTCTCTGACCTGTGTGTATTGACAGAGTAAGTTTTGCTTCATTTGCAGGAAAATTTCTATTTCCATGAAATCTAAATGGTTTATTGGTTTCACTAGTCAAAAATCCTGTGGGTGTCAGGTTCATTTGAGTTGCTAGATTACATGGGGGTAACCAAGAATTTACAACTTGCAGAACAAGATAGAAGATGTGTATAATGGAGAGTTCACTGCCTGCTGCTAGTCTCTTCTATGTAAATGTTCCTTTAGAACAAATGGAGGCAAACTCCAAGTGCATGGTCACAAAGAAGTTTATTATTTTATGTACGCTGAAATATTCCTTGTGAAAATGACTTGCACCTAATGTACTTGTGTAGTCAATATAGTGCTATAGGTCAGGAGCAAACACAACTAGAAAACTCTCCAGCTAGCATCAGACAACCGAGCTGCTCAGCGATGTCAATATTAGTGAAATGAACCAAAGACTCTTGGATTTGTTAGAGATAAGTACTCGCAATGAAGGAGATCCTGCTTCTGATTCTCCTGCCAACACTTCAGCTGCTTTACATGGGTGATTGTAATCAGCAAGAATTGTTATGCAATAGTGCTGAAGCAGAGACTTGAGAAAATATAGCTCTCACTTGAGACGCAAAAGACCACAACCTTATTTCTTCACATCTTACAAAGGAAAAAAAAACCCTCCACTGGGCATCTCTAAAGTGCTCATTTACAGAGATGGAAAGAAATAAAGTAATTACAAGGTAAAGAAAAAATTCCGTGCTATTCTGTGAGAGGCGTTATCTCTGGAGATGTAAAAGGAAAAGACAAGCCAATTCTCTACTGCAATCAAAGGGTCACCAGTGTCCAGAAGCTACTTACAGTTTTCCAGGCTTTTTGTAAAGTAAATAGGAGTGGGAAACCCTTTTAATTTTTTATTATTATTATTTTTTTTAATGCTGTACTAAGGAGGGGATAATAAAAGCTATCTGGATAAAATGAGTGCTGTAAAGGAAATAAAGAGCAGATCTGGGGTATGTTTTAAGAAGGAGAGGAAGAACCCAGGAAGCTGCCTGGTATGCATATTGGAAAAAAGCAAGGATTAATTTTAAACTCCTCTATCCTTGTGAAATGGGAATAAATGGGCTGCTGTTTTGAGCAATCATAGACGTGGCTAAACGAAAGTGCACTGTAGAAACAGATGTTACAGTGTTTGGTTGGCTGGTTGGTTTGGGTGTTGTTGCTTTCCGAAGTGGAGGATACTTGCTTTTTCTATAGGCCTGTTGCAGGGGGAATGTTTGTTTCCGTGACACCGTAAATATTGTGTTTCTAGTGTTAAACAATTGCAATGTTCGGTAGGCTGTGACCTGGCCTTCGCGCACCACTCCCACCTGCGGGATGCATTCTGCGGCGGGAGTCTCCCAAAGGTGGGAAGGCTCGCTGTCCCTGTGGGGAGAAGGGTGAAGGTTCAGGGACAGCCCAGGCCAGTACTGCCGGGAAGGTGTAACTCTGGGGAGTGTCCACCGCTCTTTGTTGGGCAGGACGGTGACCCCAGGCGCAGCAGGGTGAACCGTGGCGTGCAGGCTGCTCCTGTGGCATTGTCATGAGTGGATAAACACAGCCGAGGGACCGCGCGGAGGGCGCAGCGGCGGGGCGCGGCTCGGGCCATTCCCGGCGGGGCGGTGTGGGGCGCCCCGAGCAGCGCTGCTGCCGAGCCGCGTCCGAGCCGCTCGGTGG
>JAYDZK010000006.1:18381074-18392130 GCA_034509185.1 Euphonia xanthogaster | reverse complement strand
GGCCCCGGCCCGGCGCGGGGGCGCCCGCCCACCTGGGCGTTGCTGCCCGGGCTGCCGGCTCCGCCTCTTCCCGCTCTCCGCTCCCTTCCACTCCGGGACTGCGGGGAGCCGGGGGAAGGCGGTGCGGACACCATGGCTCGTGTGCTGAGCCGGGACCCGGTGGACATTGAGGTACCCACTCGCCCTGCCGGGACGTGCGGCTGTCACTAGCGGGGAGGGGGCTGTGTCCGGCAGCGCCGGCGCCCGATAAACTTTGGCGGCGTTAGGAAGTGCCTCGCCGCTGCCTGCTGGCGGTGCCCGGAGCCTCGTCCCGTCGCCCCCTTCCCTGTCGTGCCGACCGGCACCGGCCCCTGGGGCTGTCCTGCCTCCCGGGCAGCCGCAGCCCTTGCGGGCAGTGGGTGCGGGGGCAGCGCCGGGCGCACCGCTCCAGCCGTGCCCCTGCGCCCGTCCTCGGCACGGTGAGCGCGGCCGGCGCCCGGCCGAGGGGCGTGAGGGGGTGGCGCCCGGCGCCTCCCCTCTGTTCGCCGCCTCCCGTCACTCCCCGGCGAACTCCAGGGCAGGATGTGACCGAGCCCCGGTGAGGCTCCCGGCTCTGGCAGGATTCCTGAGGGGCGGGGCTGCTCGGGGGCCGTGACCCGAAGAGCCCTGGACTGTCTCAAGGTGCGTGGCCGATGGCCTCGGGCTCAGCGTCCCGTAGCTGCCTATGGGCCAGCGGAGCTGTGCGGAACCCGGCTCATCGCCGTCCTGCCCTGGGTCAAGCTGCGCTCAGGGACTGCACCCAGTCTCCTCGGACCAAAATAATTGCATGGAAGGCTGAGCAGGAGGGCCGGGGTAGTAGCCTTGCTGCAAGAGGCGTTCTCACCTGTGGCACTTAAGGTTTTTGCATGACATTCCTTGCTGCAGGTCGTACTGGCTGCTGGAAGTAGGGTCCGGACGTGGCCTTGGGCAGGCGGAGCTGAGGTGGAGTGTGACCAAGGCTGGTGCCCTGGCACACGTGTTGAGCTCCCGCTGGTGTTAGCCAGGTTGCAAGGTTGGACTTCAAGGTAGCATTTACCCACCTTTCCCAGAACCTCACATTTGGCTGTAACCTTCAGATCTTTGTGAAGAGTCTAGTAAAACAAAAGCAATAATAAACTTCTGGTTGATAGTCTTGTTCTAGCCTGACACAACTTTTTGTTGTGGTATACCTTGAAGTGTAAAATGTTAAGTTTAATTTGGGCTATTGCAGCTCATTGAGGCCCAGACGTAATACACAAATACGCACAGCAAAAACTTGAACACATCTCTAGGGCAGTTGTGACTGAATTTTATCATTAGTTCTCGTGTTGAGTTTTCATGTCCAGTCCATTTCCTAGCTGAGCTGCTGTTTAAACCATGACTAATGCCCAGAAATGATCTTACAGATACTCTGATAAAACTGAAGCATGGAATGGATCAGAAGAATGAACTATCACAGAAGTCTTCCTGGCAATTAGGGAGGCACTGTGGTATGAAATCAGCACTGTCTTTTACCAGCTCAGTGTTTTCAGAGCAGCCTGTCTTGGATTTTTCTTAAAATGTTAAAGTTCATTGTTCTATGACAAATGTTTGATTTCAGTTGTTTGGGGTTTTGAATACTTTCCTTAAATTTTTAATGCAAAATGCTTCATGTATAGCATTGTTTTGCATTTCTAGATACTTATTACTCAGACTCAAAGAACAATGTTATGGTAGGATCCTGCATTGGTAATAGTATGCAGTACTACATGGTTTAGGAGATGAGTCGATTGATTTTTCAAAGGCTGGTATTTGCTTTATTCTGAGGTTTCAGATACAAACTTTGGTCAGTATCTTACTGTATATTTGTTTTCAGCAGTCATTTAAACTAGCAAGGAAATCAACGCAGTCTCCTGCTAACCAAATGCACTGTCCTGTCCTTCCCCCATCTATTAGAATAAATTTAGTTGTTGTATGGTTTGTCTCACAGATGAATATATCAATAATTACTGATAATCTAATTATTGCAGCATTGTAGACCTGTTGTGGTTTTTTCTGTTTGTTTTGTTTTGTTTTTTTTTCCCTCCCTCTGCATAGGACTTTATTTTTTGGGGGGAGGAAGTACTGCATTTTAAAAAACTGTGTTTTATCTTTGTCTTTGAGGCTGAGACAGTGCCTGCTAGCTAATCCTCTCATTGTAGATAAATATTTTCAGTAATTTGTTTGTTGAGTGGAATAGTCTATCAACGTGAGCACTGGCAGCACAACTTGAATATTTTGGTCACTTTCTTGGCTACAGTATAAAAATGGAACCAATGATTTATTGAAATTTAAATCAATGGTTAGTATCTCAAATTCATATAATAAAATATTAAAAATGATCTCTTAAGTCCTGGTGCTACTTTACAATGTAGTTAAGACTGGATAAAAAGACATGTCATTGGTTAAAGAAGAGCCAAGAATCTGTGCTAGAAGAAGCTAAAATCACTGATGATTCTCCAAATTATTTTACAAAAGAAAACTTCCAGGAAAATGTCCCTGAGGAATCTTGTCCCTCTTGCTTGGCTTAGCCAGCAGCTTTAGCCTCTGGACATAAGTGAAGAAAATGAATAAATTACATAGAGAGTTGTTTTTTCTAAAATCTGCTTTTCAAATTGTGGAAGACTAGGTGTGTTGTGATTTAAATGCTTTTTGTTGTGATTTATATGCTTTTCTCCAATTTTATTTTTTTAACACTAAACCAAAAAACAACAGCCAAAATACCAAAATGAAGCAACAACTCTCCCCTCAACTACCAGCAACTCCACAAACCCCAAACACTGCCTTTTTAAAAATGAATTCAACTATCAAAGCATGCTGCTAATATTCCTTGGTACTGATACTCTAAGCAAAAGTAAAGAAAAAATAGCTCCATGGGAAAGTACCTACCTTGGATTTATGCTATAAGGACTTGCCTTGGGTTTTTGTTTATTATCTCTCTAAATCTTTACAAGAACTTTTGAAATCTACACTGTGAGGGCAGCATTCCCTTTCTAACTTGTAATGTGAAACTGTTAAATGTACATTTGAGCTCCAGAGAGTGTTTACAGATTTCATGTAAACTTCCCAATGATACTCTGGGAAGGGAAGTCTTCCATTCTTTTGTCTTCTCTTTTTTTTTTGCCTGATTCCTGACTATCACTGTGTGTACACCATATATCATTATATCTATTGCAATCTTCAGGATTCTTTGAATAATTAAAGTTGTCAAATCAAGTAGTCGGAAATTAATGAATTGCAAAATGAATAGAACAGAATCTTGAATGACATAGTTTAGCATTGTTCTCTGCACCCTGTGTTTTCCTGACTGCATTCCAGTGTTGCTCTGCAGTCTCTCCTCTTGGTGATGTTTGGGTAGTGGATACTTTCCAGCTCTTTGCCCCTCAGACTACAATCTGGGGAGAAGGTCTCCCAGTTTTTTGGAAGGGGCTTCTTCGCAGCAGACTGGGGACACTTTGCACACTGTTGTCACAAACCTGAAACATTCACAGAAAAATCAAAACCAGCCCCCCAACACAACTTAGTATGAAACAGCAGTGTTGTTCTTGCAGTAGGTAGGCAGTATGTTGGCACTTCACAGATCTGTCCTTCCTTCTGTGTAGGTTTAAAGGGGAATTGGGTGTTGGTGAGTGGGTAATTCCCTGCTAGACCAGCAGCTGGGTACCTGGAATGCTGTCACAGCTGTTTCCATCCCAAAACTGATGCTTGACTTGTGAGAATAAAATGAAAGGTGCAAAGGGCTAGAGCCATGCTCTGAAATTGCAATCAGGGAATTGTCTGAGAATTATCAGGGTAAATTTGTGTCACTTTCACTTAAGATGCAGTGAACATTGTATGAACAATGAACCATGTTCAATGAACAATGAGCTATAACTGTGTTATGCTTTTTCTTCCTTTAGCTTCAGAAAGTATAAATAGCTCTTAAATAATGTATTTTTATTTTAAAAGTTATATAATTCATCCATGTATTTCTTTGGTGTTACTTCAGGGTTCAGAGGAGTGATTCTTAAGGGCCAGACTGTGCCCATTGGGTGCTGACCTTAGTGAGAACACAAGAGGCTCCAGGAGTTCTTCAATGCTCAGTAGGCAGTGTGTTTGTTGATTTTGAGTTCCTTCACCACCAAGTTCTACACTGCTGTCTGAAGGTGCTGATGAATGTGGGATGAGGTTATGGGCAGTTTGAGCAGCTCACTGATGGTGCAGACAGCACATCTGCACTCAAGGCCTGCAGCTGGTTCCAGAGTCAGCCAGGGGAACAGAGTCCCTTGTGCCATGTTTCCTGCTGCGTGGAAGGGTCACTTGGGAAGTGCTCCTAAGTCTTGAGAAAGCATTATTGTACAGCCTGCAGATTCCATAGTGTTTTAAGTAGCAGGTTTGATAGTGGTGGCAGTTCTTCATTCCCTGGCATATACTTAGTAGCTGTTACCAAGCATGGGCTAGGACAGCAAGGCAGGCAAGTTTTTCTCCCAATGCAAATGGACAAGAACAGAGGAAAAACTGCAAGTAGAAATGTATGTCTGAGAGCCAGGCTTGGTGTGCTCACAGTGGGAAGCAGGGCAAGGGTTGAAAAATAAAGAATACTGTAAAAACCAGCAAACCTCCAGCAAGATCGCAGGGAATTCTACTAGTCAGCGTGACTCACAAAAGTTGTTAGGCAAAGGTTATGTGAATAAATAACTGAAGCTAGTTTTCCTTGATCTAGGCTAAACTTTTATTTTAAAAGCCCCAGTTATTACAGTGTCTCTCTCTGTTCTAAATGCCAGTTAGTTTTTTGAAGTTCCATAATGAAGCTTTAATATGTAGAATGTTTTTATGCTACTGCTTTATAGATTCTTGTGATGATCAGATGGCTGTTCCAGATTGATGGCTGTGTCTTCCTAGGGTCATTTGACAAGCAGTCAGTGAGAAAACAAAACTTCCTATTTGGCTGTTTTTGCTTAATGAATTTCTCAAGCCTTTTCATTGTTTTAGTGGTTTTATTGTAATAAACTCTTAGCTGAGTGGAACAGCAATTATAGCATGATTGCTTAGACCTTGTGGAAGATTATCGGCCACAATTATAATGTCTGTCTTAGAGAATTGAACAGTGATTTACTCATCAGGTTAGAATTTGATCTGGCAAGTAGGAAGGAAAGTCTTCTGTGTGAAACATTTTTTATTTTCATGTTTTATATGCAAATCGTGTGGATGCTCAAGGAATTATGTATGGTCTTGCCTCTACAGTCGATAGTCTGCCAGATTGTAGCAGTCAAGCCCTCCAGATAACTATGGTGGGAAAAAAAATTGTGCTTTTCAAAACTTGTGCTTTTCATTTTTCTTCAACCTTTGTGTTTTAATGTTACTTACAAGTTAAACTCCCACTTCCCCCCATCCTTTTAATTTTTACTTTTTTTGTGAGGTCTTTCATGTAAGAACTGATATTCTCACCCTTCTCATGGCTGAGACTTATGAGTAATCTGCAACTAGCAACTCTGAAAACAAGAAGGAACGGAAATTCATTTTATTTTAGTTACATAAATGAATTTCATGATGATTTTTTGTTGTAGACCAAACTGGAATTTTATTCTTTCCTCTGCTTAGTGTCCCATCTTTTAAAAAAGTATAACTACATGCTGATATCCATGAGGCAAGATTTTGCCGATCAGCTGTGACAAAAGCGCAGCTCTGCAGGGCAGGTATTTGAGATGCATTTGAAAGAGTGCAGTTTTAGCAGCAGGGCAGGACTTGCCCGGTTTTCAGTGCAGCCCCGAGGGGTGTGGCTGTGTCTGATGGGCTGGCATGTGCTTGGACCCAAGATTGCTTGGCTCTCTCCATCCTACTGGCCGGTGTACATGTGTGGTGCAGTTTGTGCTACCCAAAGACACAAGCTGCTGCTTTTCAAATTAACACTTTGAAAAATTCTACTGTCCATCCTATCCTATACCATTTTGCCAGTGTCAGTAAAATGACCCAGGGAACACAGAAATAACTGGCACTGGGTTGGGAACACACTTCTAGTTAAAATATTGAGAAAAGCTGTAATTCCTGGTGGCTGCAGACAAGCTGGATTGAATGTGTCCTGTTTGTTCTGGCTATGCTAACCCTTTGACAGCACTGAGTTCAAATCAAAAACTGCTTTCTCTCCCTCCCTGGTTGCCTGGCAACCTCCCTCCTCTTATTAGCATATGATTTCTATTCCTTTTTTTATTTCATCAGTACAGTGTTACACACTCTGCTCCCTGCCCTGTGCTGCCGCCTTTGAGAAGAGCAGGATTTGTGCCTTTATATGAGACTTCGGCAAGTATGTGATTTGGCAAAGAAATCAAACATTTGGGATTAGGAACCTTTGGCCATAAATGCCTTATCAGAAGCTCAGAGGGTGGTGTTTGTGTGGGCATGTTTTTCAAAGTCTTTTCATTTTCATTTGCTGTCATTTTTATACTAAGGGCAGAATTCTTGCAAATCAGCACAGCATAAATCTCTGGCATCTCTACATGTGCAGAGCATCAGTTTGTGAAACCTGCCAACAGAGATTGGCTACACAGATCTTGGGGGGCGTTTTGTCCTCTTGGTCTTTATGCAGTTTCGTAATGCAATATGCAATGCCATAATTCAAAATATAAATTTTTAAAAAATCCAGGTCAAATTGTGATTGGGGAAGAAAGCAGCTAAAGAAGTAAGTGGGAGAATTGAACTAAATTCTCCAATTTTCTTATAATAATGCTTTTTTGAAATGAGAACATTTTGCCTTTCAGTTGGCTGGGTGTATTCTTTTATGAAATAACAGGTGATTCAAACTGGGTCTATAGTTTAAACTTTAAATTGCTTTTTTTCTGTTCATAGACTCTTACAACTATACTAAATACCACAATTTTTTTTGCTATTGTATAGGGCAAAGAATGTATGATTCAAGTAGGAGTAGAAAAAACAACAGTAACAACAGAAATTAGAAGAAACAGTGAGGAGGAAATGACAAATCATGTAAGTTTGAGGAGTGTTTATATCAAGATATGTAATGGAGTTTTTTTCTTAATATCATCCAAATCACAAATTAAATAATCTACATTTTCTATATCCTTCTGAAGGAGGGCCAGATGTCTCAGGAAGTATTTAAGGGGGTTGCTAGGGCATATAGGGAAAAAATTAGGGAGCCAAAGCTCAGTTCAAACTTAATTTGATAACTTTTGTAAAGGATAATAAAAATTATTTTTATAAATATATTAATGGCAAAAGGAGGGGTAAGGCCAACCTTTGTTCTCTACTGGATGTGGAAGGGAACTTAGTAATTGCAGATAAGAAGGCGGTGGAAGTGCTTAACACCTTCTTTGCCTCAGCCTTTAGTGGGAAGACATCTTGTCCTCAGGACAACTGTCCTCCTGGGCTGGTAGATGGTGTCAGGGAGCAGAATGGTCCCCCTGTTATCCTGGAGGAGGGAGTTAGAGAACTGCTGAGCCACTTGGATGTTCATAAATCTATGGGACCAGATGGGATCCATCCCAGGGTGATGAGTGAGCTGGCAGATGAGCTTGCAAAGCCACTCTCCATCATTTACCAGCAGTCCTGGCTCCCTGGGGAGGTTCCAGATGACTGGAAGCTGGCCAGTTTGACACCCATTAAAAAAAAAAGGGTGGAAAGGAGGATCCTGGTAATTAAAGGCCAGTCAGCCTGACCTCAGTACCCAGTAAGGTAATGGAACAGTTGCTATGAGTGTCATTACACAGCACTTACAAGATGGCCAGGGTATCAGACCCAGCATAGGTTCAGGAGGGGTAGGTTGTGGTTGACCAACCTGATCTCCTTTTATGGCCAGGTGACCTCCCTGGTGGATGTGGGAGAGGCTGTGGATGTTGTCTTTTTGGATTTCAGCAAGGCCTTTGACACTGTCTCCCACAGCACGCTCCTGGAAAAGCTGGCAGCCCATGGCTTGGACAGGAACACTCTTTGCTGGATTCAGAACTGACTGGATGGCCGGGCCCAGAGGGTGGTGGTGGAGGGTGCTGCATCCAGCTGGTGGCTGCTCACCGGTGGTGTCCCTCAGGGGTCTGTGGTGGGGCCAGTTCTGTTCAATATCTTTACTGATTACATGGATGAGAGGATTGAGTCCTTTGTTAGTAAGTTTGTGGATGACACTAAGCTGGCAGCATGTGCTGAGCACGTGGGAAATATAGGTTGGATATTAGGAAAAAGTTTTTTACGAAAGGATGATAAAGTACTGGAATGGTCTGCCCAGGGAGGTGGTGGAGTCACCATCCCTGGACAAGTTTAAAAACAGATTGGATGTGGCACTCAATGGCATGGTTTAGTTGAGGTGTTAGGGCATGGGACTCGATGATCTTGACGATCTCTTCAAACCTAGTGATTCTGTGATTCTTATGCTATGGTCTGAGTTTGGCAATTTCACTTATTTCCTCTGTCAAAATACTTAGACCTTCCTGAGAAACATCTGGGTTCTTAATGTAGTCTTAGATGCCTTCCTAAACCAGTGCAGAATTTTAAGTGGTTTTAGGTCTCACAGGGACATTTGAATTGAGAGTAAGTCCACCTATAAGAGTATTTTGTTTTTAATAATGCTTCCATTATTTAAAGATATCGTTTCAGTAAGCATTCTTAGTTTGATAAATATTAATGTGTGTGATGTTGGTATTTAATTTGTAGATTTAAAGTGATAAACACAATGAAGTCCTTGAAATGCCAAACCTTTCATCTCTGCTGAAGCCAAGGTTCAATTTTATTTTCAGTATGACATTTGCTGCCTGAAGTGTTACAAGTGACTTGACCTTAAAATTACGTTTATTTTAGTTCATTGAAATGGTTGGCCTTTCCAGTTCAACTTGACACCAACAGTGCAAATGGGAGAAGGCAGACATGCTTTCCTGTGACTCTATTTGAAGGCAAATTAAAAAGGTATCTAGGTGATGAATCTAAATATTTCCATTTAGATGGGATGCTAGCCATCAGTTAAAGGCAATCATGGTGCATTCTGACATTTTAATTTCAGGTTCAAAAACAATTATATATGTAATTAAGGAGCAAAGTGTCCAGGCAGCCAACCTGTCTGATTTACACATCTTGTTGGTGTCTGTGTTTTTTTTTTCCTAGAGGTACCTGTGCACACCATTTTGAGACCGTAGAAGGTGGAAAAATTGAAGGTTTGATTTTAGTTAATGTGTTCTTCCTAAGGGCACTCTTCTTTCAAGTATTAGTCACACATTCAATGTCATTAGGTTTGTATTTATCATGGAGGTTGGACTCCATGCCATATGCAAAGAGGTTGTTTTGATACCTATTTTATTTAATAGTATATTGCTGCATGTTTGCCTTGGTTTTTTGGTGTGATTTTGTTAACTGTGCCCTGAGAGGCCTTATTTAAATTGCAATGAACTTTCCTCGCTGGGCTTTTCTCAGTCAACAAAATATTTGGCCAATATGGAGAGAACGAAGCAGGCTGCTGTGCAGGAGATGCATGTCTCCTGAGGCAGGGATGTTTTGTTGTGCTGTGCACTCTGTGCAGGGCTGTCTGCCCAGCCTTGAGAGAGGTCCTTGTGCTGCCCAGTTGCATCTCTGTCAGTCAATTAAGGAATGAGAATATTGTGCTCTGAAGTGAGCCCTTTGCACTCTTGTGATGAAAGGACAGAAGGCAGGACGAGCTTCTGAAAGAGGAAAAAATTGCTTATAAATATGTGGAGGGATCTACAGGGAAGGAGAAATAAAAATATACCCTGAAAGCAGGCTGTTACAGAGTTTAATAATCACAGCATTTTCCTGTCCAGCCGTTGCACTGTTAGAGTCTATACTAGCATCTTGCTCATTATAAAATGCTTGGGTTTTCACTGATTCTGAAGGGCATTCTATGAAACCCAACTCTATTCTGCTCTTAACAATACGCTGACTACCCTTCCATCCAGGCATGTCTAGCATCCATGCAAAACTCCAGAATTCATTTGTGAAAGTAGGTGGAAGTGTTAGAATAAGTTATTAAAAATGTAGACCCATAATGGGAGCAAAGAAGATTGGAAATATAAAGGGAGGTTTTACACCTGGAAGTTATTATAGTTATTTAGATTGAGCGAGAATAATAACCAATTGTTTTCTAAGATGTATGACACATTTATGAAAAACCTTGAAGGATAAATGGATCTTTTTAGTATGCTACTTCCACAAAGGACTCTATGAATAAAATAATAGTGAGAGAACTCTCAGTGGATGCTGAATACTGCTAATTGATGAAATTATTACTTATTACACTGCAACTGAACTCTGCTTAGAAACACTATTTTCAATATGATTTTTTGAAAATGACAGCTGAAATGTAAGAGGCTTTGTATTGGAAGTGAATAGTGATAATTTCTTGATATCTTTGAAGTGAAAGATATTTCAATGACAGTTAAAACTGAAAAAAGTGTTTTTTCTTAAGTGCACAGATCATGGACTATGACTATGAAAATAAAATGAACTTTTCTGAAATCAATAAAGTAGACTTAATGTGGATTTATGAGGCATTTAAAAATAACTTCAAGTATTCTGTTTATAATAAAGTAGTCAATTATTTGTGTCAGCAGTTTTCATATTATGTCACATTTTAAGGTTAAAAATTGGGTTTGTGAAATAAAGAGTGTAGCAATCATATTAAGGAAAACTCTTAATTCTAAATTAAATCAGTATTGAAAAATACTGCTGATTTACTGCTCAGGGCAAAAATGGGAATGAGTAGCAGATTTTCCTTGGTTTTCTATTGATGAAATTAGAGCCTACTGTCCTTGTTGGTGTGTCTAGTCAGGTCTGTATACTAACTCTTATGGATTGTTATCAGTAATTGGTGGGAGCGTCTGCGCTCAAAGGATCACGTGTAGTGTAACATTTTGGAATATGATATGGGTGAATACGAGATCTAATTTTAGCCTTAACAAATCTGTTCATCAGTGCTAAGATGAACCTCTCTGTTAACTTCAACAGACTGCAGCATCAGAGGGGCAAAGTAGGCTTGTGCAAATTTGTGCACACGCTTGTGTGTGGATGTGTGTGTACACTACAGGAACATAGGATGAGAGATTAAAAGTGGTTC
>JAYDZK010000006.1:18364197-18379252 GCA_034509185.1 Euphonia xanthogaster | reverse complement strand
GGACCTAAAGAGGCCCTACAAGAAAGCTGGGGGGGGTGTTGTTTTTTTTTTTTTTTTTGTTTTTATTTTTTTTTTTTAATAAGGACTTGTTGTAGTATGCCAAGGTGCATTGGCTTTAAACTGAAAGAGTGGGTTTAGATGAGATGTTAGGAAGAAATTCTGTACTGTGAGGGTGTTAGGATCCAGTTTAAACCCAGAAAAGCAAAGAAAGCTAAGTCTCTGTGTATAAACCAGAAAGAACATAGAATGTTCAAAATATACCCAAAAATGAGATTAAAACCAAATGAAGTTAGATGTTGGTACCAAAAAATTGATATATTTTATTTAATAGTAGAAGAGCCAAAGAGAAAAGAAAGAAAGAAAAGAAGTGGGGGCTGGGGAGACAGGGAGAGTGACAGGGGTTAGGTGCAAGCATATCACCCATCTGAGGGTCCCAGTGATGTCTTGTTGCTCCTCTTGGTGGTGAGAGTCCCCTGCCGCATGCCACATGCTGAAGAATACAGAGTTCCCTGGATTAATTCATGCCGTGGGCCAGCTGGGAATGCCCACGTGCCTCTCTTGCAGGGGGCCAGTTTGACACTGTCCCTTGCAACAGGGAGGGTATGTTGCATCATGCTGCAGTGCTCTGGTGTAGGGTCTGGGGACCCCTCTGGGGGGCCTTTGGGCCTTGGTATCACCCCCTTTGCTGTGGATAAGCTTTTCCTGGGGTGAAGGGCCCCTTAGCTGGACTCCTCTGCCCAGGGGAGGATGGGCAGTCACTGCCTCTGACCAGAGGCTTTCCAACACACACCCAAAGCCTCCCTCCCCCCAGCCTTTGGTGCCAGGGTCTGTGCCAGCCTGGCTGCTGATAGCCCTGGGGCTGTCGTCTCCACACTGAAGACATCAGGCTTGTACTTTGTGAATGTTCCCATCCCTGACTTGTTACTTTATCTTATCTTCATTGGTGAAGGTTCAGGGCTTTTCAGAGGCCTATTCAGGGTGTGGTGGTCATCTCTTTTGCTTTTTTAACACAGTTCTGCTGTAATAGGCAAAAGTCTTTCATGAAAATGTTTAAGTCATAAACTGTAATATTTCAAGTCATAAATGATAATATTTCAGTCTCTGTGATGAGGCACTGAACAGGCTGCCCAGAGAAGCTGTGGGTGCCTCATCTCTGGCAGTGTTCCAGGCCAGTGTTGAATGGGTTTGACCAACCTGGTGGAGTAGAAGGTGCCCCTGCCCATTGCAGGGGGGTTGGAACTGGATGAGCTTCAACCCAAACCATTCTATGATTCCATGAGGTAAAGATTAAATCCACATTTCTGAAGCTGTCAGGCACAGAAGTGCAGGAAGATGGTACTTACAGAAGAGTAACCTGGGTATCTTTCCTTTATGTAGTTTCTAAAAAAATGTTACTTCTGTTGCAGCTTTTCCTGTTGCTCTGCGGCATGTGCTCCTGCTCATAACAAACAGCAAACAGAGGGATGCTGCTCTGAGACAAATGGTTTTTAATACTTCCATCCTAATTGAATTATAGCATTGTGATCTTGTATCTTCTGTTCCAGGAAAGAGAACTTGGACTTGCCAGCAAGATGGGAATTTTATTTTTTCAAGAGTCCAATACTTAGATTTTGATGCAGCTTGAAATTTGCAGCCTTAGAACTATTACAGTATGTTTATAGAAGAAATATTTTGCTGTAATTTTAGAAAACCTTACAAGTGATAAAAATAGTTCTTCCCTGTTCAGAGGTCTCACAGCAGAGGTGTAATTTTGCTTAATAAATACAAGAATTAGAAAATAATGCTCCTACATACAACACTCTAATAAGTATTTAAAAGTAAGTTTTCTCTATGAGCATGAGACAAAGTATAATAGATCAGAATCCAAATGTTTGCTGGCATGTTTCTAGATTGGGCAGTCTTATCTCATTATTTTATTTTAAGAGTATCACCTCTGCTTCTGCCCCACACATTCATCAGTATTTAATGTCAATAAGATTTGAAAATCAAAATTGTAAGAGTAAAGAACTCCAAGGAATTTTCTATATTTCCTGTTATTGGTATATGTTTCACTTTCATCTATAGCATGTGAGTCCCTGTATACTTACAGAGTGTCATGTGTCTTTGCTTGAAGGTGTCAGTATCACTGTGTGCTTCTGCAAAAGAAGACAATGACATTTTTAAATGCAGTAGGAGAAATTAGGAGCAGTTTCCTTTTGCCTTTCTTGCAGGGGTTGTCAAGTTTTGTTGCTTGAAAACGTGGTGTGGTTTTGGGTTTTTTTTTTCAATTATCAGACATTTAATAATATTTTATAATATGACTTCACATATACTTACTGCTTATAGGATACTATTAAAAATCCTTCACATTTCCATTTTATTTCTACATGCTAATTCTTTTTTTCCTTTTTGATTAGGTTGCTCTGGTGTATGCACAAAGTTAATAGAAAGTCTGTAGTCCCATTGTCAATTTTGCATTTTACCATTGTATTAAACAGTTGGTATTGAAATTTTTATAAGAAGTTTGCACAGTAGTTGCAAAAAGGTAGGTTTGCTTGTTACTTCTTCATGTTGCAACAGATTTAGAGAGTCAGTACTGATAGATAGTTGGCATGTTCTTGGAACAAATACAAATGTTCACATTTGTTTCAAGCACTAAATGTACTAGATCTTTTGGATGTATATTGTTAGTCTCATCCTTGCATTTCAAGTTCATTTATTGGACTTTGAAAATCACCTTTTAACAAAGTTTTCGGAACATTGCTTTGCTCAGCTAAAATTAGTTCCGCTGATTTTACCAATGATTAAATTTCAGCAGTATTAACTTTGCTAATTTCTCTCCTCTGATCAAAAGTTAGTCGAGCATTTGCTTGTCATTAACAGACGTGTCTCTAATGCAAGTTTGAGTTTTGCTGAAGCAAACACTCACAACTGAGGGTCCAATTCAGAGGTTCAGTTGTGGGGATTCAATGGCCTTTTTTTGGTTCTGACAAAGTTTATTTTCAAAGGCAGCTGAGCTTGCTTTGTCTTGTGATCTGTTGTCTTGTAGAAAAATAGAAGTGAGATGTAAATGTATGTGATGTACGTGTATGATAATGATCTTTTTTGCTGTGATCCTTTCAATAAATGACTCTGTGTGAGTGAGCACTTACCAAATAATGTTTGTATTCCTCATGTAAGAGAGCAGTTTGATGTGCAAGCATTTGAACATAGATCAGTTTTATACTGAAGAAGCCGAAAAGTTCAGATATACCTGTGATGCAAACCTAATATTTTTCTGAAGCTTTAAGTTTTGATTTGTAAAGGAGGAAGATGTTTTTATTAGGAAGATGAAAAAAGGTGGCTTTGAGTGTAGTGGGTATGGCAGACTGGAGACCATGTGTGTGCTTACTTCTAAAGTAGCAGCAGTCATGAAGATAAGAATCAAGGCTGTGACATGAGTTGCTCTGGTTTTTTTTTTGCACTTTGCCAATTAGTTAGATGATTAAAGTTGATGTCCAGTTAGGGAGAAAAATTACCAAAATATTAACTGTGTGTGTAGAAGGATAGTTGTACAACATTTTAAATCCTTGCACTTTTAAAGGCTGTAAATTAAGTAATGTTTTATTCAGCCAAATGAATACATATAGTGAATTCAATGCTGAGTACATCAGCAAGAGCTGTGCTCAGCTATGTCTTCTCTGAATTTTGTATGTAAAGGCTAATATTTTTGGATGTGGTGTATTGCTTAGAGTCCAAAAACATGATCATGTCACACAGTAGTAGTGTCCCTGGAGGAGCCTCAGAACCAATCCTGTGTTGTGGTGAAGTTGAAGCCTGCTTTGGGCTGTGTGGTTTTGATATCTATATATGCTTGTGTTAAATGCATGAATAATTCACTGATACTGGTACTACTTGGATACTTCAGTAAAGCCTGGAGGGTGACTATTTGCTTTGGTATTCCCTGCGAGGGTCAACAGTTTCTGCAGAGATTAGTTGTGTCAAGAAGGTAGCGTGCAGAGTTTCCAAGAGCATAATTTACCACCCAGAGCCCTTCCCATAGAGGAGAGTGGTTGGTATCTATGGGAAACAAGTAACACTTTTTGGGTTTCATTTTAATAAACCTTTTAGAATTTACAGTAATACCTAGCACAAATGCATTGCTGAGTTAGAGAAATCAAGCGCTAAATCCGACAGTTAAAGTAACAGCACGACTGTGTAAACCATGCTTAGGGTTGTGTAATTTTGCTGCTTTGTTAATGTATAATGCATTAACTTTGTTATGTAAAGGAGAGTGCATGAAGTATAAAACACTTTTGTTAACATAGATGTATTCATGACTAAGAATTTCCCGACTTTTGTGGGAGTCATTTAGAAAACTGCTCATTTTGTTAAGATGTAGTATTTATATATTGCAGGAAAATCTGAGAACCAAGAAATTCTGTAGTGGTAAAATTGAAAATCCCAGTATCTAAGTACCTAGTAATGGATCCAAGACTACATCTCTAGGATACTGGTATGCTATGAGGGTGTCACAGGGTAAATTGTCATTCTCTAAGTTTTAGAGGCTGTACAAGGGGTGCAAGAAACCAGAAAGTGTTTGTTCTGCTATCAGCAGTTTGTCTTACGGGGAAATGTAAAGATGAAGATAGAGCACTGAAATGCTATGTTAAAGGCACATGGCAGTGCACAGATAGCATATGCTTATCACTAGGTCATCCATCGGCCTTAGTTCTTGATCCATTTTGAAACTCTGAGCTTGTGTGGCTCAAAGAAGAAATTTGTCTTGTGATTAAAAGTTGAATCTTTTTCCAGCTGGATTTGAGCTCCCTGTGCCCATATGCACAGTGGGATACAGGGTCAGACCTCAGTCCCTTGAGCAGATTGGCTTCTCCATCCCTGTCTCACAGGAGGCTGCAGTGCTGCTGCTCTTCTGGCACTGGTTCAGAGGCTGCTCATCTCTTCAAAGTAGTGGTGCCCCATCTTTCAGCTCACTGGATCTTGAGGACGGGTTTGTAGCTATCACAGTAGTATAAAGGACCAGTTCTCAGGTATTGACAGAGGGTCACTTGCAGAATTTATCATTACTGAAAGAGATCAGAGGGTTACACCTTGTCACACCCTGATATATTGGAATAAAATATGTTGACAGTCAGCTTGTGGCTTTGCTCACGTGTGCAGCTGTTTATCTCAGTAACAGAAAACATATCTGGTAATTTACAAAAATAATTTCTTGGGGGTTTCCCTTGGTTTTTCCTAAGGCTGACAATGTTCTTCCCCTGACATTTGTGCTCATTTCACATTTCATCAAGCTTTCTCTGGCTTTTGTTGCTTTGCAGTTAAGCTAGGCCTGAACTGCTGTGAAAGCATGGTCTTCACCTTTTTGAAATTTTTGCATGAATTCATAAATTCCTAAGATATGTTATCAGGCAGGTTACATAAATTGTTTGAAAAGTTTGTCATCAGTTCTGATCTTCAGTAAGGAAATCGCAAGTATTGATTTGTGGGATATTCTGTCATAAATAAGCATATGGGAGAGATTCACAACATTGTCCTGTATTCTTTCAGTAATGGAAAATAACACAGAGCTAACTTTGGGAAGACATGACACCACAGATACTTACTTTTTGAAATCCTGTGTTTATCCTTAGTGTAACAAACTCTCCTATGACTAGAACTTGCTCTTTCTGATTTGGCAGTGAAACTTCCATGTATAATGGGGACTTTGCATGGTGTATAAAGTCCTGCATCTGACTGTCAGTGCTTCATGCAGCTTTCCAAGAAGTAGAGTAGGTGTGAGAAGTAAAATGTGAATTAGGCAATTCAAATTAGGTATTAAAAGGAGTTCAAGCCTTGGTCATCTTCTACATTGATGTGATTTTTCAACAAAGTTCCTTATTGTGGTTCATCTAATCTCGTGAAAACAAATACATTTGAGTTCTTTAGCCTTTGATTGAAGAGCAATTATACAATTAGTTTCATATTCAGAGATACTAGAAAATATTAGTGGAAAAGCCCCAGGTATTTGTTTCTGTCAGTGAAGTAACACTTGCATAGCTTTGAAATTAATTGTTTAGTATGCTCATTACTCTTAGAAAAAATAAATATGTTCTCATTATGTTCACTTGGTGAGCATATGTATCTTGCAATACATTTAATGTTACTTGCTGTGAGGGAGATTACAACTCTTTTTAAGGAAATTGGGTAGATTAATGGAATGGGGTGGGTTAAATTGCTCTCCACATGCATTCCCTAGCATGCCTGGCCTACTCCCGAATTTTAATTGATGTATATAAAAGTGTTCAGCTGAGGGGTCTCTGTGAAGCAACAGGATTAAATCAGGATATAGCCTGTGTATTGCAGGAGCTGGGCTAGGGAAATAAGCTGTATGCTAAAACAAGGAGAGTGACACATGGGACCTTGTTTTATGCCCAATCACAGTCTGCATGTGAACTGTTGCACTTTCCACATCTTCACTGTGACAGTACACCTACCTATCTGCAGTGAACTTCAGGAGGTGTTTTGGGGCTGTTCATAGGAAACTTTCCCAACAAGCTACAGGAAGTCCACAGAATCCTTGAAACAAGCACATATTTACCTAGTCTTTTTAAGAATTTTACGGAGTTTTAATATTGTGACAGAGCCTGAAGATAGATTTTCTGATCCTTATTCTGCCTTTGAATGAGCAGTAACAAATATGAGGTTTACTAAGCACTAAATACTTCTGGTGCAACTCACTGGTTTCAATAGAAGGCTCTTCAGAAGACGAGTGATCTTTACCTATTGAATTTTCCCAAATTTATTGTTTCGAATGAGAGATAGAGTCCGCATAAGCAGGACACTTTGCTAAGGTTGTTACTCTTGGGGAGAAAAATATAAAGCCAAAGACTTCATGCCACAGTGCTTTAAAGAAAAGCTTTCAAAATTTTAATTAATGTCACATAATTTACAATGACACTGCTGGACTTGCAGGACTTTTTAATGACTATCGTAAAGTTACTGCAGTCTCACGTCCCACCTGTGTTCTAAATCTTACATTTTTTTGCTAAAAACATCCCTTCTCTGCGTGCCCTCCAGTCCCCACTGGCTTTGGAGCATTCCCAATGAGCAAAGTGCTTCCATAACTTTATATTTTATTTTGCAGAATATGCACTTAATTAAGATTCACATTTAATTAAAATAGCTTCTTCTGATTTCAGGAGAAGAGTAGCTTTATGAGATGAAAATAAAAAGTACTTTTAATGGAATTAAAAGCAAAATGCAATGTCATTAGAAGTTTATGTTGCATCACTACAGAGCATGTGCCAAGCCTGTCTCGATTTACCTGAAAGTGCTGTATCAGAGACAGGACTCCCAGCTGGAGAGTGTATCCTATCCTGGATGACTGCTTTGAAATCACTTACTTGGAGTAATATTAATTCAAATTCCTGATAAATTACTCACTGTGATATGACATGCTGTTTTAAAACTTTTACAGCCTTTTCATTAATAGATTACAGTGAAAATTAGAGCTAGTATTTTTTGTGTAGGCTTCTTAATCATGCCATTTAAAGTAGAAGCTAAGCAATAAACATCTAATGAATGGCTTATGGTAAGTTTAATCTCAGAAGCTATGTTGCTATTGGCACAGATCAACATAACTATCTATCAATAAATTCTCAAAATTTAAAAACTGTAGCTATGACTTATGCATGCTAGTCTTTCTCAATGTGCATTACATATGAGTAGTTTATTGCATTTTAGGATACTTGCAATCTAAATCGATATCTATTAGACATAACAAATATGTTCCTTTCTAGAAGGGGATGTATTCTGAAATCTAACAATTCTTCTCTATTTTGTAGCTTTTAATAATTGTTGTCTTTTAAAAGACCTGGAAGAAATAATTGTCATGGGTAATTATTAAAGGAATTCCTTAAGGTAATGATATTTGAGCAAGTCATCTGCAAAATATATTTGAGTTGCATTCCACAGAAATGGGCTCCAGAGATGGCTTTTTTCCCCAAAGTGAAGTCTTCAAATTAATCTGTGGAAATAGTGAAGGAAAGTATAATACTTTGGTGGTGCCCATAGTCATCAGTGCTGTGCAGGGTTGCAGCTTTAACTCAACTGTGCATGTTGTGCTTCTGCACCAAGAGTCACAAATTCAACATGGGCTCAGTTCACTCCTGCGTCCTTACTCATAGCCCATTTCTTTCTTCATCAACAGAGTACCACAATGGATTTCTACTTAAGTACAGTATCCTTATATTCTGATTTGCAGCCATTGATGATAATGAATTTATATCTACTATTAATGAAATAAATGGAGCCAGTAATGTAAAACCGTAAAGATAAAATTCATGGGTTCTGCATTACTTTACAAATAGCATCTTAATGTGAAATCCAAAGTTCATAGTACTTTGAAAAGGGATGCATTATGCACCTGCATCCTCTGTTGGGGTGCTTGAGTCTTGGCCTTTCAACATCTGGAGAGATCAAACAACAGCTCATCTGTCAAGAATGAGAATTTATGTGGCAGAATAAGCATGAGATTCAGACAAGCAAGATTGCAGGTGCCCAAATAATTCTCCTCACCAATGAACTCTTCCCCTGCTTGGATGACCAGTGTGTTTGAGAGACTGGAGGTGTCAGGTTTCCTTTCTTGCATATCCAAGTGGTTTATTTTTGTTTAGTTGTGTATATTCATTGTTATTTGCAATACGTATTCTAGAACTTTGTTTTCAGTAATTTTGCATTTACTGACTGACCCATCTGAATTTAGTTGTTAAATTTACTAAATGTCTGACTAGCCATAAGCTGTGAAAGGCCAACCAGGGAGCTGAAATGAATAGGAAGAAAACACCCTCACTAATTTCCCTTCTGACTGTTCAACTGACCCAAGAGCATTTACATTATTTTCCCATTTAAGCAGTTAACTTCTGAGTTGTTCTTAAGCACCAGGGACCTCTAGCTAGAGCAGCCACTTTGGTCAGCAATCCAAGATTTAAGCAGGTAGTATATTATTTATGTAGTGGAAATATAAGCAATTTTTATATTGTATATGTGATTTAGTATTTTCTGTGCCAGTTTTGTTTCAGATTTAATTCTGGGACATGCTGTGCTACGTAGTCCTTTTGGATTTCTGCAACTGTTGCACTTGGAGCCATGCTCCTGCTGCAGAATTCCAACAGGAGCAAACATATGGGGATTCTTCCTTCCTTGGCTTGCCCCACCATTTGTTCCATGTTTTAAACCAACTGGTGCTGTACCCAGTAGAGTACATCTGTTACAGTTTATTGCTAGAAATTTGCAATTCATTTCAGTTTGCTAAAATAATATTCATGGCCAAGCATTAAGCAATTACAAAAGAGAGTAGGCAAAATTTTGCTGAAGTTTTTGTGCAGAACCTACTGCCCAGCTTGGGTAATTTATGTACTCAACAGTCAGATAATGCTCTGACAGCTGAGTTTGATCATCCTGAGAAAATCAAGTGTTCACTGAGATATCCCTTATGTGGATGTCCCTGCTCTGTTTTAATTAAGGGCAAAATAAATTGGCATAAATAACCACTGAATGGATTTGGTTGCCACATCTTGCCTGAGGTACTCGTCTGAGGAACACCCTGAGCTGGAGCAGAGTCTTTGCTGGTGGAATTACAGGGGCACATCCAGTAACAACCTGTAACTCTTTCTGAAAGTCAGCAGCATGTAGGCTGCTAAATAGTCTATATGGTTTTTGAATGTCGTACCTCACTTTTTGTCTCTGTGCTTCAGGTAAGCTGGGAGTTACTTTGTTGGGCTATGTTGTTGTTTGCAGAGGTGAGATTTCTGGTTTGAGGGAAAATTGGATTACCAATCATTACCTTCAGAGTAAGGCATTAAGTAGTTAAATAGAAAGTGACTCCATGTTTAAAATAAGAAGTCCCCATAATCAGAGCAATAAAATCTTAATACAAGAGATGTTTCATCATTATCACCCTCTGAAGCAGATTTTTAAAATTAGGAAGAATCACAATATAATATTCATAACCCCATCACACTCATCATGTTTCTGTAAGTCAGTCTCGCACATCTTTGACATATAGTAACAGAATAAACACACTCTGTTCACTACAGCGGAGACGTGTAGTTCTAAAGTCAAGGCTTTTTTATAGGTAAGCTTGCAAGCTAATTCCAGAAGTTACAAGCAACAATGTGCCTGTTTTTTTTCTCCATCACAGACCTGAGTCTGGCTCTGTCTCTTGGATGCCGTTCGAACTCATCCCTTGAAATGAAATAAATGAGGTCGCTTTTGCTATAGAAATCTGTTACTTGACTGATTTAAGAAGAGTTTTGGTTCCAAAAATTGGATTTAATTTGTTAAGTTACATTTGGGTGTGCAAGACATTGCAGACTTCATTCTGCCTGTGTTGTCAGACCACCACTATGACTTAAAAGTATGGCTACATTCCTGAGATTTATTTGTGTCCTTGCAAATAAAAGCCTTTTAAGATAAATGAGTTAACTCATCAGCTCACTAGGCTTAGAAGGAGATTCTTTTGATGGGGAAATTGGAGTTTATGCTGAAATGATGAAGCATTCAGAAATAACCCAGATCTTTAAAAATATTTTTGTTTGTTTTGCTTTACAAGTATTACTTGGAATGATACAATGAACCAGAATTGTGTTTCTATATGCTGTACATAAAAAATATCTAGGAATGGAAACTGTTATTAAAACTACTAAATATAATTCTGTTTTCTAGTAATCCTAGAAATGTCTTTAAATATTCATCATCTTAGTGGCATGGACAATACAATCTAAACAAATTAGTATGGAGTTGGGCTATAATGTGGAATAATTGCATTTGGTTTTACAGAGCACTGTAAATAAGTGTGTAAAGTGTGATCTGAGAGGCTTTGAAAGTGTGATCTAAGAGGCTTCAAATTATGGCAATTTGAATCTATATTTTAATGTCTTTTGTTCTTTTTCCACAGAACATTCTGGCTTTAAATCCCCGAAAACAAACACATGCAACTCTTCACTCAACTGCAGCAAAGAAACTAGTCAAGAAGCAATGGAAAAGGAATTCTGACAAAAGCTGTTCAGTAAGTGCATGTTTATCATTGCATCTGGAACAATCATTGAGGCTGAAATCACAGCTATGGGAAAAATAAATTAGTATTATTCAGTAGCCACATTTGGCTTCTAGTTTGTTCCTGTAGATACAGAGTTACTTTGTGATGAGCTCTTTACTTTTCAGAAACTATTGCAGTCCATACTATTTTTATTTTTGGTGATTTTAGTAAGTGTTTGATACAACTTTTCTGCCTTTGTTATGGAGTCTGATCCCTCTCAAGTATCACATCCTGAGCCCCTTGATTTCCCTGGGTAGCCTCTTCTGCCACTTCCTCCTTCTTTCTGTTTTCCAAGAGTCACACTGGGCTGAGCAGCACTTCACTATCCTTTCTGAGACTTCAAAAGCTAATTTTATTTTGCTACAGAAGTAAGGGAGCCTGTCAGATTTTATAGAAATAAAAATACCCATTTTCTAGAAATACATAAACCTTAGATTAAAACACGACTCTGGAATTTAAATTTTGTGCATTGTATTTTTCAGGAAATAGTTGATTTTGAAAGAAATACTTTTCTTGCTATAAACTGTGTATACTCTTCTGTATTCCTGCCATTATATATCATCATTTTTTCTCTAGGTATTTGAATTCCTAATCTCAGTGTGATATTTGACTAATCCTATCAGAATTTTTAGGTCTCTTTGATCCCTCATCTGATTAGAAGTTTTGTACTGTTTTTACTGTCTTCCTACAGGTTGTCTTGCATAATCCTCTAAATTCAAAAACCTTTTTGGTAGAGTACTAATTTCCTTATGGGTATGATGATAGTGGTGTCTTTTCATAGTGTTGTCAATCAGGTAGGAAGTTGATTATGTTTGTAATTAAAAATATTTGATCCAAAACACAAACCTAATCAACAATACCTAAAAGTACCTCAGTTTCTTAAAATCATGAAATCCAGTATGAAAAACAAATATTTGCTGGATAGGATATCCTTAGCATTTCAGCAGTGCTCTTAGTACAGTTTCCTGTTTTATAGTATTGATTATAAGACTCTCATTTTTGGTAAGGTGATTATTCCTATTTTCTTGTATTTATTGGCTTAGATGATGTTATGTGAACTAGTAACTTATGTACACGAAAACCTGTTTGTGAACTTGGAGGATTATTTTGAGATGTCTGATGCAGATATTGCCCACAACTGTCTGTTCCTGCTGCAGAGAGTGTTGGGCTGCTTAGCAAGTGGCTCCTGGGCAGCTGCAGTTTACACTGTCATGTTTTCAGGTGACCTGAAATCAATACCAGGCTGTAAACTCCTCTGCTTTCAGAAACTGTTTGTTAGGAAGCTCAGGTATCCATGCAGCAGGGCAGCTGGGTATCTGTGTAGTAACCTAATTAGCTGTTCCAATGTAAATTATTCTTAGTTGGTTAGTTGGACTGTAACAGTCACAGAAATATTTTACTAATGGGTGTGTTAACACACATTTCCTAAAGCATCTAGGCTTATAAGTCACTCTTTGTTATCCCTGAGCTGTTCTTCATGTCAGCCTTGCTTGGATTTTGTATTCAGTTTACTCATAAAGTAGTAAACTGAATACAAAATATTTGCTGTTGATTTTGAAAGTGGGTGGTTTTCTAGAAATTGTCTTTCTTCTTGTGTTCGTGCTGTTAGCTGTATGTGTGTACCTCATGGTGTCTCAAATATTTCTGGATTCCCAAGGTCTGAGATTCTTGGATTGTACAAACACCATGGATTTGGGTTCATTCCCAGCTTGTGTGCCTTGTCTGGATTTTCAGTTGAGAGAAATTCTGAACATTGTCAAATACTGCAGGATGATGTTTTGGCATAGGCTTGGAGTCTGATAAACAACTTGGTTTTATAGTTCTGCAGTACTGCTTGGAGATCTGTACAGTTATTAGCACCCTGTCCTGACAGGAATCTGCTCATGGGGTACAGTTTACAGGATTAAAAGTTAGAAAGAAACAAATGTGCATATGGGCAGACATAACTACTTTCATAGCAGATAGTTTTAATACTGCATTATTATATATTATTTGGTTTGCAAGCTGTTGTAAGAAATGTAAAGTGCTAGAAGGAACTGTAAAGGGATAGTCCTTATTTCTAGATAGGTAATAATCCTAGTTTTTAAAGCTGACAAACTTTTCTTCGCTCAGAGATATGTAGCTTACTCTTACTGTGTAAGATTTACCACATAGCTTACTGTTAGCTTACTATAGCAGAAAAAGCCCTGAAAAATGAAAAAAATAAAATATTTGTCTGGTCTCCCATTACATAAAAGACATAAGTAAAAAATAAGAGACCTTTTACATTCTCCAGATCATTGTTGTTGAATGTTTTTAATAAAAAAATAAAATAAAATGGTTGAATCCTTTCATTGCCTCCCTAAATTAGGAAAGCTAATGTAAGAAAGGATGCACTGAACAGTTTTCTGTTTTCGTCTGAAGAGCCACTGGCGATAATGTTTAGGCCTGCTAATGAATAGATCAAGCTCCATTTGAAGTCCCTATGGACTTTGTTTCTATTTCTCTAAAATCTGAATTTGGCTTTTAGCTTTGGATTCATTTAAAGCTGTTCTGATGCTGCCTTTGCAGAACTACTGTTGAAAGGAAGGTGGGAGTATGAAAATACAAAACTAATTAAATTAACAGCCCTCAAAACTCTGAACAAAAGCTACATCTGCTGAGGCATGCACACAGTGACTTTGTAATGTCTAATAGTCTTCCAGATGGCAGACTTACATATTTCTTCAGAATAATTACTCAAATAAAATTTTAACTCCTAGCCTGCTCTGAGACACTTTGGGTTGCCCATTTAATGAGTTCTGAAGTGGAAATGGAATGTCAGTATCTTTCCTCAGCATTGGAAAAGTATCCTCCTGAAGGAAGGTTCAATTATGCCTTCAATGAGTGCTATTGTTTATTTACTATGTTAGCAACCAAGTGTTGCTGTACAAATTATTTATAGTTTTAGGTGCAAGATTAGTCAGCTTTCCTTCAGAAATTTTAACTCAGATATATGTATCAGAGTAGGAAAACTCTTTATTCCTGTGTCACCCTCAGTAACAGTGTTAGACCTAAGCATTAACACTCTTATTTCTTATGAGTCATGCTGAAAAGGGGTAAAAACACATGCCTCTAGTTATCTGGGGGAGCAAAGGTTTCTGTTGTCCAGAAAAAAAGAAAAGTAAAAGAGTTTTGAAATAGCTGTTCTAATTGTAAGCATTAAAAAAGGGTGCAAAATTTAGGTCACATTAGATCACCAATTTATAGATAGAACAAAAGCAAAGGGATCAACTGTGAAACTGTGAGGATTTGCTTTGATTTCAGGTCTTTCCTAAGTAGTTCAGGGTTGTTTAGACTTCGGATAAACATTTTTGTTTGTGGTTTCTAACTCTTTTTAATTCCATTTCTGTATGTATTTTGTGCTTACCATCATTTAGGTCACCAACTAGGGGGCACACATTATGTGCATTTACATTGCACCCAGCACACTGATTTCCTTGCTTTATGAATAGGGTTTCTAAGTATTATGGGACAAGTTTTGTTCTACCTTGTACATGTGCAGCTTTGTAATTTAAATGAAATTTACCTCCACAAGTTTTATAAATTGACCTGTCACTGGAGAATTCCATGAGATATTCTACTCCAGGCTTCTTTTTGGTAATGAAATCTTGTAGATACCTACTAAGGACAGGTGAGAAGTTGATATAGATCCACCGATGTATTCAGACTTGCTTCAGTTTCTGCGTTTAGAAATAATTGTAAGATTTGCTCCAGATGGAAATGCTGGAAGTATTTCAACACTACAAGAAGGTGAAAAGGAAATGGGGTTTAAATTGGTTTGTAGCTAATTGCCATAGCCTGTAACAGTATTGATTTTCTGGCAGTATAAGCATTGTTCTTTGTCCTTACATGTGTTAAGCCTGATCAGCATTGTGCAAAAAGAGCCTCTCTTCCATGAACAAAATAATTTTGATGCTCACCTCTTTTTGGTTTTGGGTTTTTTTTTTTTTTTTTTTTTTTTTTTTTTTTTTTTTCACT
>JAYDZK010000006.1:18324411-18354248 GCA_034509185.1 Euphonia xanthogaster | reverse complement strand
AAAACATAAGAGTTGAGGTAACATTTTTTTGAGTGTTTGCATATGGTGTCCATACTTTGTAAATGAACTTCAGAGTTACAACTGTTTAATTATTATTATAATTATTATTATTATTATTATTATTATTATTATTATTATTATTATTATTATTATTATTCAGGTTTTCATAAGCTATGATAGAGATGGAAAATCTGAAACACAATGCCAGTATGTAACACAAATGCACCAAAGTCATGATATAAGGGTTGTAATATACTGCCTGCAGCCTTTTTTCTAGTACTTATTTCTTTGACTTGGATAGACACTTCTCAAGTGAATTGAATATTTCAAATTATTCCTTTGAGGAAATTTAGTCTCAGTTTCATATTTTCATTGCTTTGTTTCATTGCTACTTAAGTAGCAATGTGATACTGATGCTAGTTTTAGATAACACAGTAACCCAGAATATAAGTGTATATACTCTTCTCTGGATAATTCACCTGGTCAGATACCTGATGATATCTTAGTAATGTTTTTTGTGGAATTGTTTCAGTCACAACACTGAAGTATTTCACATGTGGCTGTTTTCTTCTCCTAAGCCAAGCAGAGGATGGTATTTTTCCTACTCCTTCTACCAGACAGATAATTAAATAATTATTAAATAATAATAATAAAATATGAAGTTCATTTGTGAACTATGGACACCATATGCAAACACCTAACAGAATGTTACCTCAGCTCTTATGTTTTTAACTGTATGTTAACTCATATGTTAACTCAGAAGTAACTCTAGGTGACAGGAGACATGCCATGAGAAGATACATAAGTGAGTTCACAAATCACATAGCTTCAGAAAAAAAATAGGCTGTGATTTCTCTTCTATAAACTCATATTAAATACTATTTTATGGAAATCTTTTAGCTGTTGGAGAGAATTAGGAGCACACAATTTAATACGTAGCACGTGGAAGGGGGTGGTGCATATGTTCCTATAACTGGCAGAAGGACACAATCTAAGATGTGATCTGTAAGATTAGGAGACAGGGACCTTGGTATGACCTTGCTGTTGTGGTTTAACCCCAGATGGCCACTAAGCACCACAGCCACTTGCTCACCCCCCAGTGGGATGGGGGAGACAATCAGAAGGGTAAAAGTGAGAAGGCTTCTGGGTTGAGCCATAGTCCGTTTAGTAGGTAAATCAAAAGCTGCACATACAAGCAAAGCAAGGAATTCATCCAGTGCTTCCTGTGGCAAACAGGTGTTCAGCCACCTCCAGGAAATCCAGGCTCCAATGCACATAATGGGGACTTGGAAAGACAAACACCATCACAGCATCATTAAAGTTGGAAAAGACCTCCCAGATGATCAACTCCAACCTTCAGCTGCATACTGCCATGCCCACTAAACCATATTGCAGAGAGTAACCACTCTGGACCTCCCTCCTTCCCTGGCTTTATGTGCGGAGCATGACTCCATATGGTCTGGTATATGCTAGTGGTCAGTTGGGATCAACTGTCCTGGCTGTGTCCCCTCCCAAATCCTTGTGCACTCCCAGCCTCCTTGCTTGGGGCCTTGATGCTGAGTAAGTGCTGCTCAGCAATAGCTAAAACATCCCTGTGTTATCAACACTGTTTTCAGCACAAACCCAAAACACAGCCCCAGAGCAGCTGCTGTGAAGAAAATTAACTCTACCCCTCCCAAACCCAGTTTTTTTTTTGGCAAGAATCTTATGCGAAACCATGAGAAATAGCTGAAGCAGATTAGCTTCTGCAGAACTGGTTGGGGAACATTTTATTTACTTTTTTTAAATATTGAGGCAACAGCACAATGAAAGAAAATGTTTTGCTGTTTCTGAACAATACTGCTGTTGGACAATAAAATGTGCCATGTAGGAGATGAGAGGTGGCATCCTGGGCTGAGGAAGCAAGCTTGTTATGTATAATTTGCTTTTATTCCACTACATAAGGCAGGACAATACTGTTTCAGGATTCTGTTTAGGCATTTAATTGTAAATTTAGTTTTTAAAAAACTTTCATATTTAATAATTCTTTAGCTATGCATGAAAAATAAGAAGTATCCTCTAAGTTAGTACTCTCAAATACATGGGGTTAATTCCTTAAATTCTTGATCATTTGGGTTCTAAAAGAGCAAGGACTTTGGGGTATGTTTTTTCATTAGAGTCTCTGTTGAAGGTCAGGAACATTATCTCTTCCATAGGAGTACAGTTCTACCTACATTTTAAAGATTCTTCCTTTTTGCCCAGGTTATGAGCTCTGTAAATGTTAATTCTTAATATGAGTCTGGTCTTTACCTGCATAGTCTCATTTTATTTAATCTCAGTGAGTCAAGGGAATATTTACCTAAGCAGAGTAAAGAATCCCAGGGGAAGAGCAAGCAGGGTTGAGGTATGTGAAAGTAATAGGAGGGGAAGGGAGTATAGCATTTGGGATTTTTTTTTCCTTAGTCATTAGTTAAATTTTCACTATCAAGTAGAAATAGAATATTTAGAAATTCTGTGAAGAGCCTGTGTCTCTTTATTTAAACTTAATGCTCTTAAAGAATTAGATTGTAAATTCATGTTGAGAATACCAGGCTCTCCAAGAGGTAAAAGCAAGACTTACAACCACATTAAAAAAGAAACAGTATGTAGATGAAGCTTTTGATATTCATGATGTGTATTGTTCCCTGCTACAGAAGCCTGTCCCATAAAGGGAAGCAGTCTTGCAACTGTCCCTTCAGATGCAGGGGGACCAGTAGTTTGTTGCCAAGTCTTCTCATTCATCTGCTGATGAAGTTTAACATTTGTTTTGCAAAGAGAAAGAGAAATGTGGGAGGCAAAGGTTTTCCTTTTTTTTTTTTTCCCTCCCTGAACGTTTTTTTCTGTCTTTTAAAGCTGAGTCACAAGAGAAAGGAGCATTATAAATTGTCCTATCTAGTTAGTGGCATCACCTGTGTTCTCTGCTCCATTATTATTTACAGCTGTGCCTCTGGTTTTTTGCATGTCTTTTGTAGCTCTTTATTCTTTTGAGTTCCTTGGTCTACTATTTTTTGTGTTGCATGCTTGGTCCTTTCAGAATATTTTTTCTCACCTTCCGTGTATCACTACTATCTGATGTGCTATCCATTGCCAAAACACGTGGTGTCTGCATCTGCTCTGACAACAGCAGGTTGAATTCAAGCAATATACCATACCCTTATGTGAACATGAAGGCTGTGATAAATTTGCCACTTGAAATTTCTGCGTGAAACAGCATGAAAAGGAAGTTAGCAGAATGCCATCTCTGCACTGAACATCTTTCACAGACCCAGTAAAATTGCAAACTAGGGTGTTAACTATGTTTAACAAGTAATTAACTTCTATATGATTACCTGTCTTTAAGGATTAAATGAGCCATATTTTAAACTGGGAATAGTTAAAAAAATCCAAAATTGTCTGCTTTCATTTAAGAATTTACAGTTGCTTTAACTGTAGTATTTCTGTAATAATTATTACCAAAACTCCACTTGCAGTTTCAGAAAACAGCACATGCATCAGTATTTCCTGATACCAGTTCTGTATTAGTAATATACTCCTGTTTGTGGAGAAAATGTGATATTTGTTCTTGAGTTTGCATGTGTGCTATTTTTAGTGACTTAAATTATTATACTGCTGAAAAAATCCTGAGAAAATTAACATGGTTATGCTAATAAGGCATTGATTAAAGCCTCCCACAATTCTATGTAATGATTTTTCTATTGATTCTTATTTGGTTACTAATACTTAGGCTAGTTTTCTGTTGGAATTCTGCTTTTTTTGGATGTACTAATATCTCTACTTTTCTAAGAACTTGTCTGGTCAATGTGGCTGTATCATGTAATGAAAAAAATGTTATAACAAATGTTCATGTATTATGAATGGCATGCAGTCAAATGTTATGTAAATACCTGAGGGCTCAATATACTTTCTGCAGATATTAGGAATATGTATGTATTTTAAAATTTTTTAAAGAGGATCTTTTTTTCCTTTGTGAACAACTGGTCAGTTAGCAGTTTAAACCTCCTCTTTCCCCTTTTTTGGAAAAAGAACCCCTTGAGAATGAGTTACAGCAAAGAGGAAGAAGGAATTTAGTAAGCAGACATTGCAAAGATGATAATATGTTACAGAAAGGATCAAACAGTCCTTTTATGTGTTTAGTTTTTAAGATTGTTCTTAAGGTAAGGCCCTCTGGCAAATGGCATCAGTTTTGTTTAGTTGCTCAGTATGAAGACAATTTCAGGAGGCTTCCTGTATGGAATACAGCTATTGGCTCTTGAATAACATTAGAATAAATGTAATATATGTAAGTCATTTTACCCTATAGCAGATGGGAGCTTAAGTCATTGAGAGAAGATCAATGGAATCATTTAGCTTTTTGTGTTGTTTCAGTGTAGAAAGACAGTCTGTTCCAAATCAAGAGAGGAGTCTGCTAAGAATATTTAGGTTTCATTGAAATAAAGCACAGTTCACATCAAAAGAAGATGTGCTATTTCAAATTCATAACAATTGACTATTAGTCTGTTTTTAATATTTTTCTTTGGCATGTAATCCTGTTTAATTAGATTCTACTCTCTCTGTTGTTTCAAGATTCCATAAACTGGAGTCTTATATACCAGCTGCTAAAGCAGGAGTTACTGTCTAAATGATATTCACAATGAGTATTTGGAAGGTTTACAATTATACCCTTGCTAATAAATTGTGCTATTTTCCCCAACAGTTTTAAGTGCTAATCTTCAGAAGGCATTTTAAAATTAGCTAAAATTCTGTCAAGAGATTTACAAAAATTGTTAGCATGAAGATAATTATGTCACAGTCCTTGGACTCCATCTCTGATTGTGTGCATAAATCAGAAAATGTCAGCTGTGTTTTCCCTTAATAATTATCCTTGCAGCAATATATTACAGTTTGGATTACTATTATAGTGTTGCTTTAGGTTTATAATCCACAAGTTCGTTATTTCTGAAGTTTTCTTCTGATGAAATAATTCACATTTCTGGAATAAGTGATATTTGTGTTAACACTTCATATCTATCAATAAGATCAATGTGAAAATCAGCATTCTACACTTTTTTACACAGTCCCCTGAAAATAGTTAGCTTTTTTGTTACTATTTTGTTAAAGGAGGTCACTTCTATAGTATGGCTGGCATTTTCAAAAGAGCTAGCTGATGTAGTGACCCTTGTAGCATGTGTGGAATTTGAAATTTTAAGGACTTTTTGGACCAATATTTGGGAATCTTCCTGCTGAATCTTTTCCAATGTAGGTATTTACAGGAGATTTTGTAGTTCCTCAACAGTTTTGGTAATCTCTTGTTGGAACCTACCTCCTTAAACATAATGAGTTAAAATATCAGAGTGAGTTAGTAAATCCTTCAGAATTTGGACCAGGTTGACTCATTTTAAGGACTCATAAATTTAGGTACAAATACACTTAATAAATGAATAAATTAAATTTGTCTGCATAAAAAGTAGGAAATTGTCACAAATTGTCACAAAATACTCTAGGAGCCTTTCTTATGGGTTATAAAGAAGAAAATGGGAAAAATGAATTTCTTTTAGCATTAGTAGTAATAGCAAATTTGAACTGAATAGGTGAGAGCTGTTCTATCTTTCAATTGCTGTACATTCCTTATGTTTAATACTCAGGAAGTTTGACATTAAAAGTGTGAGATTTACTCAGGCTTTCTAAGAAAATTTTTTAAAACCTATGCAGAAGCGATGAATTCTGAGAATTCAACAATGGTAATACTAACCTTAAAAACCTCTTTTATGGAAGAGAGGTGGTTTTTCAAGTAGGGCTTTTAATTTGGCAGTGTATCAACAAGGATAAGAGATCTACTCAACTTCAGTGGTGCAGGCTGCCTTAGAATAGGTCTTACACTGTTGTCAGTACAAAAGATTTTTATTTCTGAACTATCTCAAAATGTGTGTAGAGTAATTATCTGTAATTTTGAAAGTCTTCTGTGAAGTATTTCAGGATAGATTTAAAGTAGCAGGATATGGCTTAGTGTGATTCCACTCTTGTTTTGATGCTTGGAAGATTTATGGTTGATTTCAGTGGATGTGGGGTCATATTTAGCCCTACTGTATCACAGAATGGGCAAGTTTGAGTATGGTCTTCCAAGACTGACTCTTACTCCTGTTATGGCAGAGCAGAGGCAGCAGTGCTTTTGTCATTTAGGGACATCCTCAGTGGTGACACCAGGCAGCAGACTGCTGTGCTAGTCTGTTGGTTTCTGAGCTACTTCTGCTAGGTTCTTCATTTGACTCAAGGGGCCAAATGAAGAATTCCTTTTCCAATAAGTCAACAAATAGGGCTTTTTTGTCCAAGACAGAAACACAGGCAAGAAAGCTAAGCTGATGAATGTTGAGAGATGGGTTTTAAAGAGTTTGAGTTCACTTTTGACAGAATATCCTAGGTTTTTATTTAAAACTTTGAGGGTTTCTTTTTTTCTATTCTTGCTTGAGCTAGATGGTTTCTGCAACCAGTGTCAGAGTACTTTGGACTTGTCACTTAAAATGTTTGAAAATACAGAATTGTGAACACATAGTCTTTGCTCCCAAAGCTTGCGGTTTATTTTATTAACAGAAATAAATTGTAGCAGGGAAAAGTAATATTTCTGTGGTTATGAGAGGAAAAGCTTTTCAACTTGTTCATTAATCTTCCTTCTTCCTCATCTTCATACACTCATTATTCATCTTTCTCATTTCTGTTTATACATTTTACCAGTCTGCTGTGTGTCATGCCACAGATAGTTGTGAATATACAGTCCACATCTCCATTTTTAACTAGCTGTCATGAAGCTTAAGATCTCATATGATAAATAAGCCATTTATAGATAAAATAGAAATTCTTCCTGCTTTTGCTTTTTCACTAAAAGAATTCCAAGTATTTATCCTAGAATCCTATAAGAAGCAGTATTTAGACTTATGTGGCTTTTTTCTATGTAATGGTATTTTGACTTATGATGACCATGTCCCTAATTGCAACTCTGTACTTGTTCTTCCTCCCAAACTTCTCAAGGGTGATATTTAATTTAGTATCGTGCAGAACTATAGATCTGCCAAGGGTGATAACAGATAGACTGCTATATAATTATTGAATCAGAGAGTTAAAACTTCCAGACTGTATCTATACCCACAAAATTCACTTGGCAGTGAGCCACCAAAAGCAGTTTTTTTCATTGCTTGCATTTTGATTTTTTTACTTTAGCTGTTGCTCAAAATGAAACACCTTGAATTGGTCATTAGACTTGAATGTATTGAGATGTTCTATGGGCCAAAATACACTGTCCTGTGCAATATGCTTATACATATGAATTATTTGGTAGGATGGATAATAGAATGAGCTCAGTTTCTGCTAGTGATTTAATACTTCAGAATGTAAAACTCACCCTGGTCATGGTCTACTGAAGTTTCATCATTTTCCAGACATATTTTTCCGAGTATTCTCATGCTTACAGTTTCATTTCAAGCCTTTCTCAGAAGCTGATATCCTTTCAGATGATCTACAATGTTGCATGTGAGCTGACACTCAGACACATGAAGTGCCATCTATGCACCTGTAGATGAGCTTCTATTTGGTATTTCAGACACCCTTTTCTCCTTCCTCTGAGGTGATCAAGCATGCTTGCATGAGTGGAAGAGCAGTGGGTATGATCAGCAGTTGCTTACTCTCCTTTCAGTACAAATGCGGTAACTGATGACATGGTCCTAGGAGATCATTCTCCTTCATGAGTTTGCTTCTGGCTCATTTTTAGCTCATTTTCTTTAATGACTCTACGGCTTGCTCTCAAACTATTGTACCTTGCATGAGAGCTATTTGGCTGAAAGTAGCTGAGAAAAATACTGTCCAGAAAGAATTCTCAGAAATGGTAGAACTAAGTTCATCTTCTTGCCAAGTGAATTGGTACAGCATCCATTCTTTGTGTCTGTAATTTTTTTTCCCCCTGGGTTATCTGATTATTTTTATATTTGGTGTATAGTTGAGATGGAGTATTTTGTGTGTAAGGCTAATTGATCACAGCATTTTCTTTAGATATGGACCACCTTTGTTGTCCTTCAGCCAATTAACACAGTATGGTCTATATAGACAAATAGTAACTGAGCTTATTTCAGCATTTTCTACATGGATAGGACCAGTTGTTTTAACTTGTACAGTCTTGAGATGAATTAGCTGTGTTTGATAAAAATCTGTGTGCTTTGGATTGTCTCATTTTTACATGCTTTGTATCACAAGGTCAAGAATGAATTGTGTGATGCTCAGATTTTTTTTAACCTGTCGTGAGGTGCTGGGTGACACAGGATTGTTAAACATTGGCTCTTGGAGCAATATTCCAAATTATGTTTTCTCTGGCTTCTATTTTCCTGGAGGATGGGAGGTTTAATTTTGCTTGCACAGGTACTTGCATCTTAGTATTGATGAATTGAGAATCCTTCAATAATTAATATTGATGATTTGGGTTTTTTAATATATTTATTTATACACATATGCCTGTATGTGCTTGGAGCTGAAGGTCAGTGTATGCTGATTTGATTAATGGAATACTTCATTGTACAGCTTCCATATTTCTTTTGCAATCCCTTTGAGTATGATTTTGCTATGCAAAGGACAACTGATTGTAATATAAAGAAACAAACAAATCACTTTAACTGTGTGACAAGACTTATTGTGGCATGCATCCTTTTTACAAAGGAGAAAAAAAAAGTCAAAAGATCCAAATATGTGTAGCTCTGTTAATTTTTCTGCTCAGAAATGTACTGTTAAAGCATTAAAACTTTGTATTAAAAGGTCTATAATCTTATCTAAAAATAATGGTAGTTTAAATGTTAATTGGACAAGATAAAATATGTTGCTAGGTCATTTATACGAATCTAATAATTTAATTTTCAGTAATGTTTTTGTAGCCTCAGATTGAATGCAATTATAAAAATAAAGAATCAATGCAAATAAGAAAAAACAATACATAATTCTTATTGTATTTATTATAACTAGTTTTAAGATGTGGTCTTAAAAATAAAGTTGCTTATTAAATACTATGAAAGCAGTGTGACCAAATAATAGAGCCCATAATTTCTTTAAAATTATGGCTACATAATGAGCCTGGCAATCCTGCCTTCGAGGTTATTAGCAATAGGAACTGTTCTGCTTGCAACTTGTTTCTTTTAAACCCATATGGCAAAATTATGCCTCCCGGAGGTAACTTTTGGTATTGGAGAAAATTGTTGTGTAGAACTGGGGTAACCTAAAAGCCTCCTGTATTGATGAAGCCTCAAGAGAATATAAAAATCCTATGGAAGATGCAGATGATTAGAGAATTCTTCTTCGCTGGTATTTCAGACTCACTTTGTACAGACACAAATTACTGCACTTCCCAGCATCTTCTGAATCAATTTTACTGTCTTTGTGGCAGCAGAAGAAAAGCATCAGTGCTCTGAAGTAACGGAACCAGTCACACATTTAGTAAAAATTTACAGAATGTATCAAAGTTTTTCTTCATTTATTGTGACAAAATTGTTGGTTTCATATTACTATTAGAAATATTGGTGAGCTCTAATTTGGAAGAAACATTGTGGTTGAGGCATCTGTAAACAATTAAGCTTTTCAATTTCTGTTATGTTTTAAAAATTAATTAGGAATTAAATATGACTGGTTTGTTCCAACAGCACTGCCTGTTTTATTGGGATGAAATTTATAAGTTTTATAATAATAATAATAATAAAAATGCTCATTTAGGTTTCTATTTCTCCTGTTTGTGTGCTATAGTAGCATTGTAGCCCCACACAGAGATAAATGAAAAAAAAATTAAAGAGGAAAAAGTAAAAAATTCTATAAATTTCATTATGGAAGATGTATAAGATGATTTCCATGACAACCATATAATAAGATTCATGTTTACTTTAATTCTGAGTTCTCAATGTCTTTTTAATGACTCCCATGTAATTAAAACAGAGTGCATAATTTGAGGTAACGTAATATAAATCAGTTTTGTTTGCATGATGCTGAATACTGTTAATACATGTACAATGAACTGTTTAAGAGCCTTACATAGATATGTCCATTTGTTGCAGAACTGTGAGAAACTGGAAAATAATTTTGATGACATCAAGCACACGACTCTTAGTGAGCGAGGAGCACTTCGAGAAGCAATGAGGTAAGTCTGGGTCACCATAGCAACAGTCACAGATGTGGTAAAGAAAGAGTCATTCTTCATTATTGGGGGAACAAATGAGTTCATTGCCACCATTCAGCTCTATTCTCTAAGGTATTAATTTGTCAGTGGAGAGGCTTCCCTTGAGGCTGTACTTTGGTTTTGAAGCTGCATAAATGTTAAGCCTGACTGCACAGTAAAAAATGTAAATGTTTAATTTGTTATTTAAAATGCTTAAGGGGTGCCTTGCTTTATATTTATACTAAACTGTGAGTGAATGAAAATATTGTTCATCTAAATTCTGTAAGTGTTAAACCAATTGTACAACGGTGTCTGAACAAACCTGTATTTGCTTTAAATTGAATTTGATATTTATGCATGTAGTTCCTGTGTACTCTGATTTTATCAACAAAATTACGTGATTTTGGTTTTGATAATGGAATGTAAGAATCTATCTGGCCCTTTATGTGTTATAGAGCTGTATTTTTTGTTTAATATAATATTTTTGCACTTAATACTTATTAGAGGAGGTTAAAATCAGTCAGAAGATGAATTTTCTGCCATCCTTACTTGCACTGCAGAGTATCTGGGTACAGGACTCCAAAGTCCTGCCACCTACAGTGCCTGGAAAAGGGAGTGATTACTGTGCAGAAAGCTGGTGGAATTGAAGACAGGTTTTCTAAAGTAACTCACAGAATAATCAGGAAGATGTTATTTATAGTATTATCTGTGAATCAGAAAATTATATAAGCTTCACTTTTAAAGGTTTTGAAATTGGATAGTAAAATGTAATGATGCAAACATAGTGCTTCATCTCATATGCCTGATCTCAGAGTAACTTCTTACACTTGAACCAGTGTAGTAAAAAGTAAAAACAACAACACTCCCCCTAAGAATCTACTTGAAAAAATAAATACACCTATTTACTTCGACTGTGTCCATTATCCATTTAAATTTATGGATGTGTGTGAATGGCTTGATTTGCATGAATTACGTTCACGATGCTCGTCTCATGTGCACTGACTGTTTGAAGAGGTATTCTTACGTACAAGTATTCTGAACATTTCAGCTACCAGTGCTGCAAATAACTGTAAAAATAATGGCATTCACCTTTCTAATAGTGATTTTTGCTTTATGCTTGTGTTACTTCATACATTTAGGGTTTTCTCCCAGTGTGGTCGGTCTTCTGTGTACATAAGTCTTGCATCTAGTGTCAGTAAATGGAAAGAGATTTAAAGTGAAGATTTGGGGAATTTTTGGCAAATGAAGCTACCTTTAATATTTCCAACAAATTGGATTTCAAGTTGCTCCTGTCCTTTAACAGTGTTCAGGTTTGTGACGTTTTGCAATACATGAGTCAGCAGGGATAATATTTAAAAACTTGTGAGCTGACAGCTCTTCCATGATCAACATTGAATGGCAAGGGCAGCTTTGGCATTTCAAAGGTCATGTTTCTGTTACAAAGCCTGTTTAGAAGATTCTTGTGATTCTTTGCTGTGCAAACGCACTTTACTGTCTCATAAATTTGTATCCTGGCTATTTCTGCTAGTGTACAAGCCATTCTGAGAAATAGTTATTGATTGTCAAGAGTGACGGATATTGTGCAGTGCTGGAATTCGCTTAATTGCAGTCAGTATTGTATGGTTGGTTGTTTCCTTAGTTGCTTTTTTATTTTGAGATAAAGAAATACCCGACTTACTAAATTTATAATGTTGTATGTTTTTGTAACATAGTTGAGTGCCACATGAAAGGTGCAAAATGTTGACTTAGAGAGGTATCTGATGTTGGTGTACATATTTTTCTATATGTGTGTAAAAGACTTGTTGTTTTAGGTCGTACGGTTCTTTCAACTCCTGATTAGTCACCTCATTAACTGGGTGGCTGTATTTTTCTGTTTGGATCCCAAGATTATCTGTACATGTGTAATTCAGATGGTACATTTTTATAGATTCAAGTTCACTTTTCCTTTCCAGGACAAGAGTAGACATTGGACCAGGCATGGGAGGACATAGGTTTGCTGACATCAGTATTATGATGTACCTGCCTCCTTTGGGTAAGGGAGCTTGTGGAGAGGGTTGCACATTGCACAAAAGCACTAAAATCATGTGGGCATGAAAGCAAGAGCAACAAAAAAATCCTGGTAGGATAGCTAAGTGGATGTATGTGGATCTCAGATGAGCCTTAAGTTGAGTGGGCAGTCTGCCCAAATCCTCTCTGATTTCCCAGAGTGGTACTACTGGTCTGCCAGATGAGAAAGACAATGAACACTTTTTCCCAGTGCTCCTGTTTGGAACAAGACCTTCCATTTTAACTTCATCTTTGAGAAAAATGGCCAATTTAATATGGGTTTCAGTAGACTTCTAGTCTGTGAGTATCACTGTGCTCTGTGTAAACAAATACTAATATCCAAGAAGGGTCTTGTTCTGTTTCCAGCTCTTCAGTATTCAAATTGAGGACTACATGAAAATTATCTTTCTTGTTTATGTGTATAGATGAATGCAAAATAAACTTTCTGAAGGGCTTTGAAATTATCACAAAACCTACGAACTTTCTCTATTTCTACTTTACACTTATTTTAGATTTTGAATGAGATAATGAGCTGATAGTAGTTTGCCATTATTCTGTATATAAATAGTGGTAGTCTAAGAATTTGATTTACTTGTGATTGCACATAAAATGCATAAAGCATTCAATTCAGTTAATGTTTTGCTTATTTTGTTAATGTACTCCAAATGTTTTATTTATTGCTATATTTTAATGCAGCTGCAAAGCTGAAGTAAATAATAAAAATCCATTAGATTTTTGAATTGGAGCTTATAAATGGACAGACTATTACTTGCTTACCTTGAATGTGTATATGGTAAATTAATTGGGTATTTTATGTAGTAACTTGTCAGAAAAATATAGCTATATACCTATAATGTCAGGTTGCATAAGTAAGAGCACTGATATTTCAATAAACAAAGCTCAGTTTGTTTTTAATATATAATCACTGGGAAAAATCTGGATCCAAATCATCTGTAGAGCTGCATCTAGAATTTTAAACTGACTGATTTTTCTGCTACAAGTAGATAAGTATTTGAGGAGCAGAAAGTGATGTAGCTGGATGCTGACGCTGGGAGTCTTTTCGTAGGTGGTGAAACCAGAATGCGGACTGTTGCAGTAGGCATTTCTTGGGAAAGTAGGGTAGAGTAGCCTTGAGGAGTCTTAAAATTAAGCAAACAATAATGATACCCCTGCCCCCTCAAATGATAAGGTAACTTCAGGGAGATGTGTGGCAGAAATCCAAACTCAGTTATTAATATTAATATCTAATAATTATTAGATATTAATAAATTACTAAGATAAGGTTTAGTGAGTTACTGGGTTTAAAAAGGACAAATTTCAAAAAACAGCAGACATCAGCAGGCAGGAATTCTTTTTCCTGCTGAATCTGTTCATTCTGTGTACAGGCATTCATAGTTGTCATCAAGAGAGAGAATCAGAATTGATGAGATTGGGAGATTGAAGATGATCTAAATGTGTGGTCTCTGCATTTTATTGATTGCATACCAGCAAAATATTATTGAGCATGCAACCCCAATATTTGTATGTTTAAACATGTATTGCCAGTATACTAATATTTTGTGTGCCTTATAGAACACACCCAAGAATGGAAATGAAAAAAAAAATACAGATAAAGATGAAATAAAGACTACTTAATTTTTAAAAAAAATCATTTAATTGCACAGAAAATATTTTATTCGCACATTGATATGGTTTGTCTTGTGCATACTCTCTTTTGCAGATGATTGATCTGGACTGTCTTTCCAGCTCAGAGCAGGGTCAAATAGAGCAGGTTGCTCAGGGCAGTGTCCAACAAAGTTTTTTTTCTATCTTCCAAGATGGGTGTTTAACAGACTGTATAGGCAAACATCCTCGCATTAAACAACAGCAAAACTCAAACAAAAAAGCTGCTGACACCCTCCCCTCCCCCACTTTAAAAAAAAAAACCAAAAACAAACCAGAATTCCACCTCAGCGTGTGCCTGTTTCTTGCTCTTTTGCTGGGGACTGCTAAGAACAGTCTGGCTCTGTCTTTATTTCCTCCCATCAGGTATTTATACATTTGGTAAGATTCTCCCCTGAGCATTCTCTGCTCGAGGCTGCTTGTCCCCAGGTCTGTCAGCCTCTCCTCATATGACAGACACTCCAGCCCCTTAATCACCTCAGCGCCCCTTTGCTGGGCTCCCTCCTGTACACCCTCCTGTACATTTCCCTTGGCCTGGGGGACCCAGCACAGGGCACAGCACTCCAGATCTGTCTCGCCAGTACTGGGCAGCAGAAAAGACTCTCCACTCTCGACCTACTGGTAATGCTGTACCTGACACAGCCCCAGGTGCTGCTGGCTTTTGCTGCAAGGACTGTCTCATGGTTCATCTTGTCTGTCAGGACTCCTAGGGCCTTTCCTGCAAAGCTGATTTCCAGCTGGTTGTTTGCAACCTGTACTGGTGCCTGGGGTTGTTCCTCCTGGTGGCGGGATTTCATGGTGGGTTTGTTTGTTGGTTTTTGTTTGTATGTTTTTTAATGTAGTTTCTGCAGGCTTGTTCCTCCAGCCTGTCAACAGCAGCCCAACCCTTTGGAGTGTCACCACTCAGTAGGTGGTAGATTGCTTTTGAATGCTGTATATATGTTACTATGTGTTCTAGATGTGTGTCTAGTGTACATTTCATGAGCCTGGTGTCAGACAAATGAAGCCATAGCATTTCAAATCAAACGTTTTTCCGAATGGAGTGTTGCAGTTGCTTACTTACTAACTGAGCTGGTAAGCCACCATGGTGGGTTAAGGCAGTGAGCAATCAGCAAGGCTGGAGAGGTGTTAATACGTAAATGGGTCCTACTCGTAGGTGGATATGGAGATGGTCTGTCTCGTGAACACTGAGTATGTGTGAAAGCTTTGCAAGTCAAAATTAAAGCTGAGTATTTTTGTGTAGTATTCTTGTTTTTAAAAGAAAATTGAAACATATTTATTCGTACTTTGAAATGGAAAAGGAAAGTTTGCTTATCTGTTTAAATCAGTATAAAAGATACCAAAGTTCATTTAGAATTTTCTTTTGCATTCATATATTTGCATATGGTTTTAGATAATATGAACAAGGGAGTGAAGCTTCAACTGTGATTTCCAGTTTGCTAGAAACAGTTTCTGTTAATGATGATATTCACTGTTGTCTTGACAACTGTGCAAGCTGGGGTTAGTAATAATCAGGCTTCTTTTAATATGGTCTAGACTCTCAGATGTATTTGACAAATAGTTTCTATGACTGGGCAAAACCCAAGAAAATTGCAGTGTAAGAAGTTCCAAGGTTTCACAAGCATTCATTAGTTTGCATAGTAAAAGCTGGAAATTTAAACATGTAAACAATACAGGTCTGCAGTGCAAACTACAAAACACGTAGTAAGCACTTTGTTAGGGCTCTGGCCTGAGATCTGGCAAATATGGGTTCATATTTGGATTCTGAGTCAGGCAACTTGGTTTTCCCATTTCAAAAAGCATCATAGAGCTCTAAAGTTAGAGAAACACAGACATGAAGTATAATGGAAAAGGACAATGAAAATGTCATGTTAAATGTGGTTTTTGCTTTCTTATATTGTTCTTAAACTGTTCTGCAAGATAGAACCAATCTCAGGTAAATTCAAAGGGAAGGTGATTAAGATCAGTAAAGGCTTCTGGGTGTCCTGGTCCAGGTCCCAGAGATTGTTTAAAGAAATCCTTCTGGGGAGGTAGAAGCCTTTGAAGTGAATTCCAGTATTACAAAGTTCTCTACTTCAGTAAAGCCTTCAATACTTTAAAGCATTCTCCTGGAGAAGCTGGCAGCCCACGGCCTGGACAGGTGCACCCTTTGCTGGGTTAAGAACTGGCCGGACAGCCGGGCCCAGAGCGTTCGGGAATGCTGCTGCATCCAGCAGGCAGCCAGTCCCCAGTGGTGTCCCCCAGGGGCCAGTACTGGGCCTGGTCCTTTTTATTGTCTTTGTAGATGATATGGTCAAGGGGATAAAGTGCACGCCCAGTAAGTTTACAAGAGACTCCCAGGCTGGATGGGAGCATTGATCTGCTGGAGGACAGGAAGGCTCTGCAGAGGGATCTGGCCAGGCTGGATTGATGAGCTGAGTCCAATGGCATAAGGTTCAATATGATGGAGTGCTGGATCCTGCACGTGGGTCACAACAACCCTGGCAGTGCTGCTGACTGGGGAAGAGTGTCTGGAAAACTGCACAGTGGAAAAGGACCTGGGTGCTGGTTGACAGCTGCTGAACATGAGCCGGGTGGCCAAGAAGGCCAGGGGCATCCTGGCCTGTATCAGGAATAGTGTGGCCAGCAGGAGCAGGGCAGCGATTGTGCCCCTGTACTCGGCACTGGTGAGGCCACCCCTGGAGAGCTGTGCCCAGCTGTGGGCCCATCACCTCGGGGGAGACACTGAGGGGCTGGAGCCAGCCTGGAGAAGGGCAGCAGAGCTGGGGAAGGGGCTGAAGCACAGGTCTGAGAGGAGCAGCTGAGGGAGCTGGGAATAATAATAATAATAATAATAATAATAATAATAATAATAATAATACCAACAACAACAAATGAAAAATCCACTCCAAGACAATCCAAGAATTACCCAGAAGGCAATAAAACAGTGAAATATGAAGCATCTAGAAATGCCTAACCGAAAGTCACTAAAACTAAAATTCAATCAAATTGCTACAGTGGATTCTACTATAATATTTTATTTTTATTATCACCATCATAATTTTTTTGTTAGAGGAGGAGGAAAAGGAGGAGGAGGAGGAGGAGGATGAGGAGAAGGCAGAGAAGGAGGTGGAGAAGAAGGAGGAAGAATAAAACACTCCTAAGTGTCACAAAATGCAAGCAGTGTACTGTTCTGGAAGTACTGCTATCAAATCCAAAAATCCAAGAGCTATCCAGGATAGGAAATAACACTTCTACACAATGTGATCTTACTGCAGAGAAAGGGGTCTTGTTGAAGGAGAGTGTACTCTCTCAGTTAAGTTGCAAATAATTACTTTTAAATCATAGTCAGAGAAAAGCAACAAATGAAACGGTTCTGCTTGGACTGCTTAAATAATCATCAGAAGCTAAGATGAAAGAGAAAGGGCAATATTTCCTTGTTTCTGGGAAATCAGTTTCTAGGCGGAAAAAAAATTAAACATAGGAGGCCATATCTGCATAGTGGAAAAGTTTTAATCAAGTCCTTCATCAGATAACATGAAATAGGAAATAACTCTGCTCCTGGTCTCAGTAAATTAAACTGTACAGCTGCCATTAACTTTACTGGAGCTTGATCCTTACCAGAGGGACTACTATACTGAGTGATCAGACAAATTCAACTCAGACAGTTTAGGTGACAGCAGAGTTAGCCAACAAATATTACTAAAGGAAGTACAAATCTGCCAAAAATGTAAAAAGTTTTAAAAAACTTTCTCTTTACACAACTTCAAATGTAAGCCTTCTAAGTATTTAAAATAAAATATGTAAATTACTGTTGCTCCTACTACCCTCAGCATCAACCTCAAAATAGGAAGATGGGCACCAAGTAGGGTTATTTTCAGAACTGTCTGTTCTGGCTGTAAACAAACAGAGATCAGCTGACAAGTTTTAGCACTTGACCTTGAGAGTTCAGATAATCTAGTTTTTTATTCAAACAGCACAGAGGAGGATGCTGGGGGTAAAATAGAGGATGCATCTACATCCATAGTGAGATAAGGATTATAGTACCAACTGGAAGAAATCTTGATACATGCAAAGTGTAATGAGGACTGGAATGAAAAAAGTATAACAAGAATATTACTAAAGGCATAAAAGATTAAAAGAATTAAACACTGGGATGTAACTACATGTTTTTCAATACATCTAGTAATCAAAAGAGACTCCTAAGTCTTTGATGGACAAACAAAGATAAAACAACTATGTGTTGCAAAACAGTTTGGAAATACTGAACACAATTTTTGGCCTGGCATAAGAAAACACAAGAATCCTTCTGGAAACTAAAATTTACATCATATTTATCTGGAATTTAAGAAAATAAACCTTTTCAGAACTGTGCTAATCATCTGTTTTAAGTCCTACTTCTGCAATCCTATTAAATACCTATATGATGTGTTTATTAGCTTCCTCTAAGCAAAAGAGATAAGTTCTTGAAATCTAAATTAATTATTTGAACAAAATGCACATTATCCAACATGTTAGTTATCCAATATTTATACACCTTTTCCTGCATTTTTTCCTCCTGTCTCAAGGAGGTTATTAGAGGAAAACTGAAAAGCTAACCTTTTGCAGAATCTGGACTCTCGAAATCTTCACCACCGGTTTTGTGATTTATGGCCAAGGACCTATGGTGAAGAGAAATTTCCTCTGACCTTTTGACAGAGGAAATTTAAGAAAAAAGAAGGTAGAAGGAAACTCATCTGATCTGACATTCCGGCGATAGGATGCAGCAAAGTCTGACTCAACAGTTCTTTAGCCTCATATCAAAGAGGTGTTACAGCAAGTCCATACTTGGGTCCCCTATTCAAACTGCAGCACTCACATATCTCAGGAAATATTCTTGGGATGTGCACTGAGGGTCTGAGTAAAGAAAGCCTCAGAGTTTTGGATGCTTTACAGAAGCAGCTGGGATGAAAAGCTTCTACCCCACACAAAGAGTGTCTGATACCTCTGCAGGATGATTGTGCCTAAAGAAAAAGAGCCAGAGGATTGTGCTGTAACTCAAATGAGAACTAACCTCAGAAAGAAAACTCAAATCAGCAAAGAAGGAACGCCCTTCAGGCACCACATGCAAGGTAGTACGTTTAATATGGTCATAGCTTGATAAAGTAACTGAAAAAACATGAAGCTGGAGGACATGTATGAAGACTGCTGATTACATGTCTAATACAGCAGGAAATTATCTGCCAGCCTCGACATTTTCAGTTCTCAGTAACTTCAATAGCCTGCTCTATGGGTTATACACTGTCTCCTTCCTCAGAGCACCTGGACTTTTGGTTTCCAAAGCTGCCCCAAACTTGGCTTCTCTTGACTCCCTCCACCTGCTTTCTCACCTCCTGACAATAATACAATCTCTGTGCAGCCCCAAGAGGGGGAGGAGAGCATCACTGACTCCCTATAATTTTCATCTCTGGATGGGAAGGATGAGATCTACATGCATATCTATTTAAAGGGTTGTGTCTGTTTCAGGAATTGTGACTTTGTACCTAACTACAAAAAGAACACCAACGCATTACCCTGTAACCCACATCACACCTCACAATTGTACTCCACATCTAACTTGTCATCTATTGCAAGAAGAAAAAGAAAAAGAAACATCTTAAGAAAGTTTTATCATCTGCTTCTTTCCCTTTTCTGGAATTTCTTAAATACTGTATGTAAAAATAAATGCACCTACTTCCTCCATTATCTTTGTTAGGCATCAGCTTCTCAGTTAGGACACTTCCTGTCTGGTTAGTCTGAAGGCAACCAGAATCCACAAAGGTGCCAGATAAAATAATACAGAAGTGTGATAACATGCACAGACTACAGAATAGCTACTTTCTTATTTTCTTCTATTCAGAGGCATTGTCCACTTCACAGAAAGAGCAAAATTTTCATCTAATAATAAATAAAAGCCACTAGAAAAAAAAGTCCCTATTTTTTATCTTAGTCTTCTGTTACTGGAAAAAAAAAATGCTGTGGAAATTCCAAACTTTATTTCTAAAAAACCAAAAGTATGATGTTAGTGGTGCTGGATCTAAAAATGAAACTGTTGGATAGTGTTGAAATCCACATACTTTAAGTGCCAAATGCTGTATTCCAAGCCAAACCTTATTAGTTTGGATAGCTCTGCTCCTGTTGTCCTCATTGTGACATAGGTAAAAATAAGTTTCCCTCCTGAAATATTATCTAGGGTATAACAAGGGTCAAATTCAAATGTGAGCCTTGGAGTATACAAAATTTCTTTGGGAATTCTGAAATAAAACTTCAGATTTGCTTTTATTTTGATCTGAATATACCAAGACATATCAAAATAATTCGTTCTCACTAGAGAAAACAACAAAAAAAAAACCCTGAGAAAACTCGTTCAAAATAGACAGAGCGAAAAAATAGGGTAGGCTTTGGATCAACATGCAGATAATGGTAGAACTTAGGATATGGCAAGGTAAAGTCAGATGAAAACATTTAAGAAGGAATATGAGCAAGTTACTTAATTCCCCCAACATTCCACAGGAAATTCTAATACCATTAAATCTTGTTGTGTACTTTATTAAGGCCAGTATTTCATATGGTCAGAAGAAGTTTATCAAGACAGTGGTGGAGAACTTTTTGACCAAGCTTTCTCACTACTCACCAGCAGCAGCTCTGCAACACCCTTGTTCATCAGTCACTTCCCTGTTTGCCACATCCTTCCTGCTCTTCAGTCATGAGGTACATGGATGTCCCTATGGACCAAGAAAGAAAAAGGGGAATGATGAAAGCAAGATCTATAATAGGCCATTCCACCTGCAAGAAATGCAGAACTTGGATTCTCCTATACAGGCTACTGAAAACTGCATTGCTACTAGTGGATTATGGTTCAACTTATCTTCCAGAATATATTCTTTTTTATTATCTTACAATGGTTCATATTCTGAAATACTGTGCTTGGCTGGGTATTTTTGCTGCCTTGTGTTACAGAAATGTTATCTTTGTTGTCCCACAGTGGACTGGCTCACAAACAGGTAGAAATATTACACAGATGTCAGAAAGTAATGAAATGACTTAACTTTGCAGGATTCAAGATTCATAATTTTTAAATCTTCCATATAGGTAAGAATTACAGAGGTTGCTCAGTTTATTTTATTTATTTCTTTTTTTAAAGATAGACACAAATGAAATTTCTCTTATACCTAGATTTTGTTACCTTCCCCTCTCTGGAAGTGGACTGGAAGTCCTGAAGAAACTGACATTCCCACTAGAAGCAACTGGGAGTGAACCAATTTTTACTTCCATCAAGCCAAAATGGCAAGTATTCAAGAGAAAGCATTTTGCAGTAGCAAAATATGTATGTTTGTGTGTCCGTAAACATACTGATAAATCAAGTAATGCTTGAAACCAGCTGCAACTTTATTAAGGGACTGGCACCCTGCTTTTGTCTCTGGGATGTGCTCTACCCTAAATAAAAAACAAGCTGTTTTGTCACTTGGACTATTTCTCTCTCTCCTTTCTTTCGCCCAAACAGTTAGGTATCATCTTAACTGCTTCCTTTGTTAACACTTCCACAAAAGGAATATAGCAAAGTAGGAGAGGCTAAGTGATAAAAACCATAAGCAGCTGAATTTTTCTCGACAGGCAAGGATAAGAAAGATGAGAGTTAAGGGAATTTATTTCCCCTTCCCAGACAATTACTTGGCAAGGCATCAAAGCCCCAGCCCTTGTAGTCTGATATAGACAACTGAGCAAGAATGACTTTCATAGTTGTGTCACCTTTTATCACAGACCATGTTAGACTCTAGTGATAAGAGAGGCAACTTGAGAAATATGTCACATGTTTGAAATTGCTCTCAGGCAGGATGAAACTCTGTACTGAATTAGTATGAGAAATCCCTGACTTCCAACATTCTGATATTTCTTGGCCAAGGATCTCTCCTGAAATTTCCCAAGAACTGTATGTGAATATCAAATAATAAGTAACAGATGGTTTAATGACCCTCTTGGTTGGGAAAATTTTGCATTGTTTGACTTAATTTCTTACTATAGTTAGCTCCACACCATGAGGAATGGATGTTGGCAGACCTCTTTCCACAGCTCAGCTCCAGGCAAACCTACATGGTTCACTTGCAGCTGAATGAAATAACCATTGACTAAGTGAGATGACCATGCACCTACTGCCAGGGCTTTCACTTAGAAGCTGGGACATCCTAATGGGAATCATTCTGTGCAACCCACAGTTTTCAACAGATAAAGAAAACATAAATGTTTCATAAGCAGTGTTGAATCCTTTTGTGGATCAAGGATCAACCAGTTAAGTTCCATAGGTTCATGAGCTCGAGATGAATCTTACCTCTGTAGTGCCTTTCAGTACCCAGGACATCAGCAGCATGGTGACTTGGATCTGCAAGACCATCAGGCTCCAGACACAGGAACTTCCCAAGATGTATGAGGGTGAATTCATTAAGATTTTGAGCAAATCATCCTACACTAGGTCTCCTAGATTATTTGAATGAATGCAATACAAACATCTCACACTGACAAGAAAGGCACTCTAGGAATTCTCTATTATTGATTTAAAGTGTTTGATATAAACCCATCAACCTATAAGTGATTTATTATTACATTCTGTGATACTGATTCACCTGCTATGGCACCAAGATCCAGCTGCTGACCTTGCTTTTCTTGCACTCTCAGGTGTCTTGTGCCATGACTATTGAATTTTTGTGGCATGAAGAGATTTTCATTCTCCCTCTAAGGTCAGCATATGGATCCTACTGTAGCTCATGGTTTCACAAAATGTGCTGTTACATAGCAAATATAGTTTATCAACAATTTAGGATCTCAGTTTATCAATTTAAGAAAAATTGTTTCACTTTATCCTGCATCTTGTATTTATTAATGGGAATATTTATTTTAAATTTATTTTTCTAATTCATTACTTGGAAAATTAATAAATAAAAATTATATTTAAAGATTACTGCAAGATTTGCACATTTAACTTAAAGGAGGACAAATTTTCACGTCAGGTCTATAGTACAGAATGATTACAAGAATGAAGAGAAATTTATCACAAGATTGAAAAGTAAGCAGTGTATATGTTCAAAACTCTATAACTACCCAGGAAGAAAGCAATTACTAAATTAATCTGCACTCTCTACTAGTTCCTAGTAGCTCACCATACTCCTGTTTAATAAAAGAAACAACTGCTTTCTAAGTTTTTTAAGGGATTGTACAGTTGATAAATGCTACTAATTTAGACTAAAGCTGCAGATGGTTATAAAGATGAATAAATTAAGAGACAACAATCCTGCACAACATTCCTTGTGAAGTTAGTTCTGGTTTTGTGAATCACCTGTAAACTTACCTTGATCTTTTATTTTCTTACTCTTCCTAACAAAATCTAATGTTTCAATTAATGCATTTCATATCATGGCAATAAACCATTTTCATAAGGATTTCTATAATGTGCCATTCAAGATTCAGTTTATCCTTCCAAGGCTGTTTTAGACAGAAAATTAAAGCAAAAACTCAGACAACCACATTAGTGTTTTGACTGGCAAACACAGTTACCTATGGGACTTGAGTACAAATAGCATTTTTCTGGCACATAGCTGTAAAGCAAACCATTATGAATAACTGGAAATCCTGTCAGGATCTAATTAGAAGAAATAGGGCATAAAAACAAGTGAGAAGTCGTCTGTGACTTCTTGGTAATCTCATGATTACAGAGAGAAATCAGTTGCAACAATTTCATAGTAACTCCTTAAAGTCACTGAGGGTTAAACACAGTGCAAGCCTAACTTGATAAGTGATTGGAACTTCACTTTCACCTTGGCTGTGATTGCTGGCTGTGTCTCAAAAGCAAGGCCTCTGCATTATTCAGAGAGGTCTCTGAAGCTCATGGAATGTCAAGAGCCTGCAGGGAGAGTGAGTGTGGCCTGAATTGTCACGTCTGGGTTTACAACACACAGAAGTGGTCAGAAACAGTGAGAGCAGCTTGATGCTTCCCATACGAATATGCTGGAACTACCCAGGAGCCCAAGGCAGCTTTAAAATCTTGCTGTTAAAGAGAAATTAAATCTGCCATTCCTGCCAGTGTAACAGTGCTTTACACAGACACAAATTTCACAGGCTCTTCTCTGAGAAACTTACTAGTCAAGGTATGCAGGAATGTCAGACTCTGTCACAAATTCATTTGTAAAATTTCCAGGGCCCACATATTAGGAGGCTATTTGAAAGAGTGTTAAAAGAATTTATTTTAAATATCATAACTTCTTTCTATGCTAAAACTTAAAATCTCTCTTGAAAAACCAGGAATCAATTACAATTGCTCCACAAAACACAACTGATAATGAAAATAGATAAAAGGACAAAAACCATAAAAAAATTATAAACGGGAAGCAGGCATTGAGGAAAATTCTGGAAACATTATTGAATAGTCTTGCTTCAGTATCTCATGTATTTCAGGGAAATTTTTTTCTTATGAATTAGCTCAAATGAAAGGACTAATAGTGCTAGCACATAGAGCTAAAATAAAAAATATTACAGACAATATTCCTATTCTCTTATTATTATTTCCACATATTACAAAACAGATCACATGTTTTGCAATGGAGGTTATACTTTCTAACTTCTTTTGCCAAAAGGAAACCTTTTCATAATTAAGTGCTGCTGCTGTTTCTCCCTTACATTTAGAACTATTTGTTTATTATATTTTCCAATGTATATTAAAAGAAACACAACTGTACACCAAAGCATTTGACAGGTCTGCTTTTGCAGGAGAAAGACTGTTTTTCTATTTAATTCAATTATGCTCTAAACCTTGGTAATAATCATGGAAAGTAGTCCAGAAGCTGGCTAGTACCTGAGATCTAACTCCTATTCCCCCATTTCCAGTCTTTTGGGACTGAAATCCTGTTCAGATATGCTCATGAGTGTAGTTGTTACAAGGAGATGGAGATGGACAGAATATACCTATAGTGGAGGGGTCAGAATTTTTTCAAGCCAGAATCCCATCCCTGACACAGGCCAAAAGCAGATTAAGAGACTGGTAGAAGCACAAATGATACAGTTGCTTACACATGAGTCAGAGAGAAATGGTCTCTGCATTGAGTCTGTGTTTTTGGGAGCAAAATTCAATACAAGAAAAATCTTATGAGCAGATGAAATTTGAGAAATATCGAAGAGATTTGGTAATACAAGTTTACAGATGTATTTCTAAAGCTTGCAGCCTTTTAAAACTTATCCTAAACAGCACAGAAAAATAGAAATTATTAGTATTAACTAGCACTATTGCAATTAGAACAAGGAATCACCTGCTCTGTTCTGCCACTCTTAAACCAGCTCTGCTGCTTTACTCTCCTCTTGCACTACTACTGCAAAACCTTTTTCTCCTGCAACTTCAAAATAATCTGTCATTTCTGAATCTAGAATGCCACTGAACTTTATCAACTGAGCTCTTCTTAGCATCCCAGCATTGCACAGAGCCTCTGTGCAAGTTTTGAGCTGTCCCACAGCTGTTGCTGCCTGCCAGTGCACTGCTCTGAGGCTATCTCAGTCCTGTACCACAGTTTGGCTGTGTCACCATCTGCTGACTTTGCACTACAAGTGTCACAGAGCTGCCTGTTGGCACCCACCTGTAAACATAAGATTTCCCCAAATTACCCATATCACCTTCTTACTTAGGTTTGCATTCTGGCCTATTCTAAAGCCCAAGGGACTCAAACAGAGAATCTTCAAGATACACTATTAGACTTTGCATTATCCTCTTCAGCTGTGTAATGGGTTACTAAATGATTTTTTAACCCTGAAAGTGCCACATTTACTAACACTGCAAACTGGAATGACTGAAAGGCTAGGAAGCTGCTTTGCTTGCTTCTTTGGAAGCACAGATTGGTGTAACTGAAGTCACAAGGAACATGATAATTTATAGAGCTCCTGCTATGCTGGACCAGTCAGCCCAGGGCTCAAGGGCAAAGCATGGATGTAGCTCAGAAGGCTGTCTTTGCCACAGCACAAAAATTTGCAAATTTTATCACAAGAATACATATCTTTACTTGAAGAGTGGAAGTTGGCCTTGTTCAACAGCTTGAAAATAAAGTCAAAACTGATCTCAAAATGCAAGGTTGATTCAAATGAAATATATTACATAGTAAATCTCTGATACATATAATCAAAATCACCTTTCTGTGGTGTTTCTTTCCATTCTCCTCTTGGGAGGAAGTTGGCAGTTTTCATTATAGTAGCATCTACTATCTCTCTAAACATTTCCCAGTTTTAGCAGAGAAGACTTCACCTTCTCCCAACACACAATAAACAAAACCCTTCTAAGGCTTCAGCCCTTTTCAAAATCCCAAAGTTACACATGGGATAAAGAAAGAAACAGGATGTTAAAGTAAATTACACAAAAATAGGAAGAAGGTTGTTTATGAAATGGCAACCAGAGTCCTGACATATACAGCATTCTCACTGTTTTTTCCTTTGCCATAAGTTTTCTGCCCCTTTTGTTGTTTTGTTTTGTTTTTTATCTGGCTGATTTATTCATCAGCTTTTTCTACCACTATGGCAAAGGCAAATATCCTCTGGAAGGAAGACATTTTCCCTCCTCCACGCTTCCTCTGGTACACAGAAGAAAGAACATCGATTTATTATGCTGCCAAAGCTGGCCACCTGGACAGACACTCATCATTCTCAGAACAGAAATGCAAGAATGCTAGAATGTGCTCTGGCAAAATCTGCCTGAGGAACAGATCATTTCCGCCATTTGCCTTTACTGTAGGTCCAACATCTAACTTACAGCAATAGTCAACAGCAGTGGCTTCAGCAGAAGATGAAGACTGCTCATACCTGGCAAAGCTCACTGCACAGTTCTTTAAATAATGTCCTTATTTGCTGAGATTATGTCTCCTTATCTGAGTTCTGACTTCCTTCTTTAGCTTGTCTCACTTTACTGCAATTATTCCTTCAACAGCAAAAAACCCCAAAATTGTTTAAAAAGTCAAAACCCATTCAGAATGAACAATGCATAACAACACTGGTAAATACTGGCGCATATAAATTTGTCTAATTTGAACATTTTATCTCTGAAGACAGGAAGAAGCTTCCCAAAAGTTTCCCACCTACAAATTATCGTATAACCAGATCGTATCAGTTTCAGGAATCACAACATACTTAAATCAAGGAAATACAAAACATTAACTGGAAATGAGAAGAATACTCACTTATTAAATCACAGTTGATGCTAATCTTCAGATTAAAAAAGTAATCTTCCTCATTTCATCCATGCTGTGATATTTATAACATTCAAACCGCCTATATTTAGTCTGTGACCTTTACATTTAACCTTTAATTGAAATAAATTATAGAAAGGCAGATAAAAAGATATTTTTTAAAAGGAATTTAAGGTTTATTTAGCAATTTATGTATATATTGCAGATTACTCATGAAAATGTCTTCTGTACGCTACCTTTATTAAAGGTACATAAACACAAATTTGTTTTCTGGTGCCACAAAAATGCTGTATCTGCATCTATTTTGTCAGGATTAAGACTCACTTTAGCAATGAATTTATTAGTCATATTCTTCACACAATGGGGAATTTATAGCTGAAATAATCTCAGATATATTTAGATCTCAGTTAATTTAAACATGTTTTTCTCAATTTGCGGGTGAATGCCAATATCACTAAGTTGTTTGCATGCATACAAGTAGAGGCCAAGGACTACTCTTTCTGATGGAAACTGTCATTTGACTTGTCTAATAAGCTCAAAGGAAATGGAAAACACTGTGAATGACCTACACAGGAAAGTTTAACTTATCTGTAGTAGCAAAAGGAGAGAAAATGCCTCTGTATTCCAAGTTCTATTGAAATCCTTCTAGGCAACTCAAATGTTGAACCAATGTATCTATATGCTGAATTACATCAATCTTCAAAAATTTTATTCCCTACAGGGCACATAAAATCCATATACAAGCAATTAGGGAAGTCATTCTCAATTTCAGTTCTCTTTAAAAGTGGTTGAAAAATATTTTCAATTGAAAACCAATAAATATTCACCCATCTCTTCTTTTGATTTTGACATAACTGTCATGTGTGATCTCCAACAGAACACAGAATATCCTGGCTGATTTTTTTCCTTGTGTAAAACATTCTATTTCTTATCATATTATTATAGTTGGGGTCTTTTAGTTTATATTCCAGTCATATTTTTATAAATGTCTATCACCATTGTTATGTAGTAAAGCATCAGAGAAGATGATGATGGTGATTATTATTATTATTATTATTATTAATAATAATAATAACAATAATAATAATAATAGGCAGAAAAATCAAGGCAGTTGAGAGGCACTAACATTTCTTATTTGCTTCTCTATGGAGAAATGTGTGACCAGAATGATCTGGCCATACAAACATCCATGAGTCTTTACTAATGAGGCCCCTGTAAATTGTGCCACCAATCAGGTATTGAAAGTTCATAATTTGCAATAACTTCAGAAAATTATTGGCAAGGATTAGCACTAGCCATTGAATTTTGATTCTTTGGACCAATTCAAAGAGCCTTGTGTTCCTTTGGAAGGACTTCAAAATTATGAATGACTGCCGAGAAAAGCAGCCTTTGCTAGGAAGAAACAATACAATGCAATATGTCAGTAGAAGTTCCTCTCTACATTTTTTTACATGCAGCCTTTTAGAGAGCAAAGGGAGGGAGGGCCTTCCATCTGAAATAATAAACCCCAACTATGTTACAGAAACCTATGGTTACAGAAATACAGGCATTCACACAAGTATGTTAAAGAACATTAGGTGCTTCTGCAGTCTCCACCCTGAAATGGCTTCCTGTTTTTTAAAACCTAGCTACTGATGCTAAATGCTAAAATATTTTCTTTAATGAAGTTCATCTCATTACAGCCCCTACATACTGTTTGTAAATGTGTCACTGAAATTAAGCTTTCATCCTGCTGTGAAATCTGTCCAAACTGACCACTGTTACATGCCAAACTAGAACCTGGTGTCAATTTTCTTGACATAAGAGCCTGTCTTCTCATTTTCACTGTGGGATACCTCATGTTTCTGAGATTCTACAGGAATAATTAAAAGCCTTAAAAGTACACACATAAAAAGGAAAATTGAACCACTGAACTAAACTCATCTTCTAGTTCTTGAAGAATTTGTTCGTACAGCTATAGGGTTAGTTATAGACTTAAAAACACTCATTAAAACCATAAAGATACATTTACAGAAACAGCTTCACAGGATAAAAGCAATTAGTCACGGATCAAATACTGTTAATAAAATGGAAGTGCTTTGTACTTCCAAACTTGTTCTAGTGAAGATGACTATTGATCAAAACACTTTCTTAGAAACTCCCACATCAATAGCTATATGTAGAAACAAAAAAAAATTACATAGTCAAATCTGTATTGACATCATTTGATTAAACAAAATTCTTCTCAGGGTCCCTTGCAAGGCATATCTCTGCTCTAGCCCATTTTCTCTCTTGGATAAAAAGAGACTGAATTGGGTTTCTAAGAAACCTGGAGAATAGATGTTTAGGAAGTACTGCCCTTCCAGGTCATGCCAAAGATCTTAGAGGACTTTCAAATTACCTCAGATTTTTTTTCTTGTAAAATATGGATTCTCTAAATAAAGACGTAAAATAAGAATTTCTCAAGAATCTCTTAATTTGTTTAGCATATTGTTTTCCCCTGACATCTCAAGCAATAGTTTTCAAAGTCCAAGCTGCGACAGCATGAAATCCACTTAGACCTGCACTCCTGCACTACTGCACTGATCTGATTTTCAGACTTTCATGAAACCTCCATACTTCCTTAAAAAAAAAAAATTAAATAGTTGATCAGAAAATACAAAGCCTCACCAGTCCTCACTCATTATCTTTACAGTTCATGAGATAAAACACATTGATGGGAATTACTGTACTTTTCCTATAAAGGCTTTTTGGCTTTGAGATAGATCGGAAGAGCGTAGATC
>JAYDZK010000006.1:18309944-18320230 GCA_034509185.1 Euphonia xanthogaster | reverse complement strand
ACGCTCTTCCGATCTTATTAGCTACTGCTACTTACTTTTTTTGCTGCCTGTCAAGAGTTCTAGCTTTATTTTATACTGACTGTTGCGGTTTCTGTATGTAAGAGCAAACATCCATTTTCCTAGAAATGTTTTGCATGTTGGGGTGAGGATGTTTCAGAGATTAAACTGTGGGTCCAGCTGTGCCCTAAGATATTCACCTTCCATCAAAATTAATCTGTCCTTCCCCTGTTGACTTCTAAATAAGTCTAATAATAAATCCTGTTTATTTACTTGAGGCAGTTTGGGAGACCAAGAAAAGATTATCTAAATTTAATGTTCTACTGGAATCAACCTGCTTATTGAAGGTAAGACTGTAAAGTGTATTGGACTTTTTTCAGTGAGACAGTTGTTAAAAAACACTGGAATCAGTACCATACATTTAACTAACTGGATATGAAATTTAACAGAAGCAGTTTCCTATCCTCATTTCTTCAGAACAAAGATACTTTACATAGGAATCTGTTTCATTGGAGTTTGCTGTTGAAAAGTTGATGGGCAGCCATTTAAGCCCACTTTGTTTTTCAGGAGACCACCCAGAGGCTTTCCCTGCGAGTGCCTGAGGCAAGGCTACTAGATCTCGAGGCATTTCTAGGACTGAGGAAGGTTAGGATCTCAGTCAACAATTTGTACAGAGAAGCTGCTTACAGAGTGAGACAAACATAAGAGTTGTGGCAGCGAATAAAGGAACAAACTATTCTGGAGTGACACCTCCTGCCATCTTGAATGCCCAGGACTGCTTATCTAGGGTGTGCTTTGTAAGGTGCACAGGGTATTGGCTGTGACAAGGTTCATTGTAGAGCAGGCATTTGCAGAAGGCTTCCATTTGTATGTATTTAGTGTATTTAGGTTGTTCCGCATTTAGTTCTGGTTTGGTGCAATACCAAAAATTAAGGCGATTTGTGGTTTTTGTGGTTTGTTGTTGTTTTGTTTGGTTTCTTTTGTCCCCAGGAAGGAAAAAAAAAAAAGGTCTCTTCTGTAAAATAAATCCTGAACTGTTCTAAATATCACCATAGAATTGTGCCCATTCAAATGAATTTTATTTGTTGATCTGTATATGGAACGGAATGTAATGGCAAGAATTATAATGTGATTTCTAACAGAATACTTACAAAAGACTTGATTTATAATCTGATACCATTGCAATGCAATAATCTTTTAAAACAAGTAAGGTTTTTTAAAATAGTATGACTACTTTTTAAAGTCCTATTTTTAATAGTATTTAATATTTCTACTATTGCCACATTAAAAATTAGGGATTACTATTACTATATATAGTACTTTTTCATTTAATAAAGTCATTACAGCTGCTATCTTTATAAAGACTATTACTTTTATTACTACTATCAAATAGTAGTGTTTAATAGTACTGATTAATGCCACAAATACCTTTCTTACCTCTATTTTGCCTATTGGAGATTTTTCCACAATTGTGGTAATTAATTAGTATTAACCAAGCATTTCCTTTGTAATTGTAATGTGAAAAATGAAGAAAAATATTTTTAAGTTGATATGTGACAGTATTACCAAAAAGACAAGAAAGCACTCTTTGAGAAGTGTTTTAAAATAGAAAAAAATATTTCTAAAATAATTTTTCTCTTTATCCTACCTGATATATCTTCCTGATTGAGCAAAACGTGGTTTTCCTGGTGCCTCTTCTTCCTTATCTGAGTTTTTCTAATGAAGGGAAGATGCACTTCAGCACGTGCAGAACAGTTTCTGTTCCCAGGGTGCTACAGTGGCTTGCTTGGCTCATGGCTGGCAGTTACATGTTGGGCTGCGCCTCTCAGTATCCACCCCTCAGTCTTCTCACTGCAAATTTGCTTGCATGGCAACTGCTGGTGGTGTTAACCCTCTTCTGTCCTGAAGGGCATTCCCTTGTAGCTTCTCAGATTAAATATTTAATTGGGGTGGGAATTGTTCTTGTAATTAAAGAACTATACAGAGCTGTTTAAAAATACTTTACCAGGGATGGTTACATATTTAAAAGAGATTCTGGCTGCACTGAGTGTGTTCCACTAAAGAGAGCTGTGGCAGCATGGCTGAGAACTGCTGGCTAGGTGGCTGCAGTAGCCTAAACAGAAGATGTTTCTTGAGTTCATCTTTCAGCCTGCGCTGAGGTGCAGCTGCACAAGGAGCAGCACATGGCACGGCTTCTCTCTGGGTGCTTAGAGGAGCACAAAGGCTCCTGCGTGAGTCACACGTTCAGTCACAGCCTGCCTGTAAGGCGCTCGGTGTCACCTCCGGACGCCGGTACCAGCTGTGCGAGGATGCAGGGCAGTGCGTGCCGGGCCGGGATGCGCTGCTGCGCCGAGGCAGGGGAGCGCTTCCGTCCTGTCCCTGCCATGGCTGCCACAGGGAGCTGGCACAGGGAAGCTTCAGGAACATGCATGTCCATGGCGCTTGCTCAAGCCTACAGAACTAGGTTAGAAGTAAGCTGAAATAAGCACTTTACAGGAAGGGTTATGTCAGGCTTAATGCCAGCTGTTTTGTTGAAGAAACCCTCCGCTTCTGGGCCACACTGCTCATAGGCACAGTCATTTTCAGATATCTTCTACAATTAGAGATGTAGACATTCTAGGCACAAAGCCTTCTGTGGGCAGAATCATAGGGAAAGGCTGGTTATCACCTCAGAGGAGAGAGACCCACTCTTCACCCAACTGCAGATGAAATCCCTGATTTTCCTTTTATACTACAGGAAGGCATTTAATGAGCAGGGACTACACAGAATTTTTTTTTTCCCCTTTTTCTTACTTGAAATATATCTGTTTCAGTAAGTGTAAAACTAACTCCCTGCTTCTGTGATCAATTTTTATTCCTTTATTCTATTTGGGTACATTGGGTGAATGAAGACTTTACCTTTAATTTGGAAAGGTCTAAGTAATCTTTTTGCTATTGGCATTGCTAACTATTCTTTTTCTTGCTAGTATAACAATGTCATAGCACATGAAATTTATTTTGTTTTCAAACTAAAACTGAAAACAGAGCCTTGAAATGCAACTTCTCTTAATATTTTCTCTTCTATCATACTCATTTAATTCTTGATGTAAAACAAGAATTCATTGCTTTTGTGCTGGGAGCACGAAGCCACAAGTTGATAATGGTAACTCCATGTTTGTAATATAAAGTGCTGTTCCTGTAGTGTGGTCCAATTACACAATAGTAAAGCAGGGATGTAACACAGCAATGCTGCTTTCCTATTTGTTTCAGTAAGTTTAGCACAGCAGGAAACATGGCATTCTTCCAAGGTAATGCGTCAAGCTTACAGTTGGATGGAAGTGCAATGGAAATTATTCCAAGTCTTCGTGTGCCAGCTAATAACTCTCGCTGAATGTATGCGACAATTGTCTTGTGAAACGTATTTGATGTCATTTCATCGCGAGGATTTTACATTTTAATTTTGAGATATTATGGTATTCTAGAGATATTTGAAAAAGTTTCTCTGTAGGTGCTACATTTATAGCATTGTAGTTTTAGTAATCAAATGTAATTTCTGTCTGGTTAGAGAGCATGTATACCCTTTTAAAAAATCCTGCTGTATCTTCTGAAATCAGAAAGAAGTACTCCATTAATTAGATCAAATTATGTACATTGTTTCTCAAAAAAATGTCCTATTTTTTGAGGAAGAATATATCTAAACCAAAAATCTTAGCTGAAAATATATGCATGATAGCAACAGAACGTCTCCTTTCATTTTGAAGTGTGGAAAGTAATAATGTATCAGTCATTTGGGAGCTGGGAGAAACCAGAACTGTCGAGTCATCTTTTTTTGGTAGTCATTTTGCTATAGAGACCTGGGGGTTGAATGGGAATCAGAATTTTTGCAGTTGGTCTTATTCTTCACTAGTTTTCACATTGCTTTAAAGCCATTCCCCAAGTCAGTAAATATCACTGTTGCACTGTGGCATCAACCCACTGGGACTGTCTTAAAGATACATTGATATTCTTTACAGCTTTGAACAGTCCTCAGCAAAATATATACATTTAAAATACCGTGGCAGTGGCTTTATAAATAGCTCCGTGGTATATCTTTTCATGTTTCAAATTTGGTGAGGAGCAGCCACTGCTTATGGAGCATTAGCAAATAGTTCACAATTAAGGAGTTAATCTTTAGCCTCACTAGCAGTCTTGGAACAGAGGGTGTCAGTGCATACTAAAAACAGTATTGGGTTTTCTTTTTGTGAACCACAGAGAGCTCAGAGTACATCAGTTCCTTCCAAACACGCTCTTGAATGCTATCATAGGTAAAAATACCAGCTGTACTGCACCTGGTTTGATTTTATGATTATAAAAGTAAAATTCCTCCATCTCAGGCTTTTTTTTTTTTTTTTTAATTAATCCCCACTGCTCATTTTCTGTCAGTATTCTTAGAAGGGTATCCGGCACCTCTTGCTCACAGACATTTTCTCTGTAGTAGAAAGTTTGGGCATACAATAAAGATAATAGTTACTGCTAGTGTTTAAAGCTTCCCAAAGGTCTTTAGTTACATACATACATACATATACTTTTCTTGAAGCACTTCTGAATGCCTTTGGCAGCATTGATCCAGCAAGTGGAAGGTTTGTTGTTGCAGAGGATGTGTTTGTTCCAGCTGGTGGGAGGCGTTTCAATGCTGACATGTGAAGAGAATATAAAAGAAAATAAAGAACAGGGGAGATGTAGGGGTTAATCAGCCAACCATCAGCCTTGGCCCATGCTCCTGCAGGCAGAAGTAGCATCACGTTTGGGGGAAAAAAAAAAAAAAGACTACTGAGCATCAAGACCTGCACAGGTCCAGCAAAGCAAACGGCAGACAATTATTAGTGGGACTGAAATTGGGGATTAATCACTACTGATATCCCATAGTTATTCCTAATTGCATCAAGAGAATCAATGGATTCTCCATGCAGTTAATATGGTGAGCTTGCTGACTACAAATGTGTGTTGTGTATGTTGTCAGCATGTAAGGGTCCTTGTGCATGAGAATTGCCTCACGCAGTGGGGAGTGAAAGAAGAGCCTGTTGGGTGGACGAGGGTACATGCTGATTTGGCAAAGGATATAGGATGAATTCCTGGGTCAATAGTGATAATGATCAGAGTGCCTTTCTGATGAATAATTAAGTATGGGGTGGTCAAAATTTTCCTCTCACTAGTGACATAATTTGGCATAGTAAGTGCCAATATTTAGTGAGGAATACACATTTGGGATTGTCCAAGCTGGTTTTAGGCTCTTACAGCTGCTTTAATATCTTTGAAAGCTCATTTTGGATTGTAAAAAAAACCCCAAAAAACAAAACCAAACCAACCCCCCTCCCCACATTTGAACATTACCTGTCAGGGATTTTGGGGACAGCAATCACAAAACGAGGATCAGTCAAAGATAAAGATCAAAACCACAGAGTGACAAAACACGCTTGTCCCTGGATATCCTGGATCAGACTATCTGCTCAACGCCTTGCTTTGCTTTGATGACTAGTGCTGACATTGAGATGGTGCTGCTTTTTCAGAAACAAAACTCCAGCTGAACCACTGAGTCACTGTATGTAACATGCTGTGATTTTTTTCACCTATTTCCTTGCAGAAAAACATACAGTGAGAGAACAAGTCATTACAGTATGCATTTTGAATGCTTCAAGCAGGCCTGAATTAGAAATGAAAAATGAAATCCAAGTTCTGTGAAAATAAATAGCATCTTTCTTTAAACCAAAGCCTCATACCTACAGCTGTACAAAGCAGAATGACTGGAAAATTTAAACTTGGTGTTTTGTTTATTGTTATGAATCAGTCATTAATTCCCTTGTAAAATTTCATAATTTAATGTTTTCCAGACCTTCAATTATTGTGGCACTGAATTTTCACCAGTAAATTTGTAATATTTCTATGCTTTATATGGCAGTGTTGTCTTTTATATTTAGTGTGGAAGTCCTTTTTGACACTTGTAGTGCAAAATAATTTTGAGTGTTTGGAGGTGAAAGGACTGTACCACTCAGATTAAGTGAGCATTATTTTTGAAAGCATAACCTACACTGCTGTTGCTATCTTAAATATGTCTTAGTGCTTTATTTGCTTTTATGTTTAAAATTACAGTTTGATGGTTAATGTTGGAAATTACTCCAAGAAGGGAAAGGAAACTTTAAGGGTTTTTTTTTTACTGCATGTTGGCTGCAGTTGGAACAATGGGTCAGTGGCACTAAGTATAGTCTGTTAGTTTGCTCATTTTATTTTACCTTTCCTCCAGTGGATGGATAACAGTCATTTAATATCTTTAATACTATTTTTTAATATATATATATATATATATATTAAAAAAATGTAAGAAAGAAAAGCAGTGGGGAAGATTTTTTCTCATCATCATCTCTGATTGCCAAGTTATTTGTATGTAGAAGAAAGATTCTTTTGGTATAATCAATCTGCTGCTACCCATTTTACTGCCAAGCATTCCTTCTCTATGGTAGCGTAATGTTACCTAGGGAACAGCTTAAAGCTGACACATACAGTGGTGCCACAAATTAATTTCACAGTTATCAGGATATAGGGTGATAACAACAACATGAGCTACTGTGAAATTACCATTGTTCCTATTGAGTTACAGTGTAATTATTACTTTTGTGGCAACTATGCAAATAACTCATGTCACCACTGTAGGATGGGATATGCATTCCTTTCTCTGATTCAGTACTTTGTGCTTCAGAGACATCTTCATGTGCTATAAACTAGAGCTCTGCTTTGAATTAAAAGCTAAATATGGTTATATCTTCACAAAGAAGAAAGATGAAAAAGAGAAAAGCAATACTTAAGAGACTAAAAACCAAAATCCATTTCAGTCTGTCCATTATCACCTGGAATCAGATCTGCAAATATGTGATAATTTAGTAGAATAATAACCACACTGTTATTCTTTCATTGCTTCCAGAATGAGAGTTCGAACCTTCCTTCAAAAAGGGAGCTTTGAATTAGTTACTTCTAATATAGGATATTTTCAGGTTTCTTTGCTGCCATTTTGGTTTGGTAAAAGGGACAGGAGAAGAGATGCTTGATTACATTTATTCTTATTGACAAGTAGGAAAAAAAAATTGTGGAGCAAGGTTAAGATGCTGTTTCCAGTATATAAAATGGAATGCATCCTTGGCCCTGAACATTGGACCCTGGTTAAAACAAAACAGCTGCTGAGGGTTAATGATGGCAGAAGACCAGGTCAGATTGTGTGGTGAAGCTGGCACAGGTGCTCCTTGTAGTGCTTGCTTAGAACCAGAAAGAAGTAAGCATGCTTTAGGGGGTGCAGGGCAGCTTACAGGTTTACATGTTTTCAGAAAGGTAAGATCATTGAGGTGTTTTTTTTTTTTATTTTTCTACCTATAGACTGACATTTTCAAAAATTCCTACAGAGAGCTTGGGTGGGTAACTTGCAATTATGTATGGATAGATCCCCATAAGAAGCTTCCAATATTTTTATTCTAGATAAGTGGCTAATGATCAGATTTTCAAAATTGCTGAAAATTCAAGAGCTTGTAATGTTTAAATATTAAAGAAACAATGTTTTTGAGGTGTGCCATTTAGAAAAACATCACAGCTACTATTGCATGTAAAGAATGAACAAACTAAACTTAAATATGTCCATAATCGTCCAAGAGAAAATCTATATGTGTAAGATAACTCACTATTACAAAAATTGAGAGCAAGATAAATTTCCCTGAAGGAAAAAATTCTGATTATGGGCAAGTTTTTTTTCTTTTTTAGAGTTTAGTGAAACTTCATTGACAAATAATTGTAATGTAATGATACCCTCTGATTTCCCCCCCCAGTTTAAACTCTTAGTTTGTATTTTGTAGTATATAAAAAATGAAATTGAAGAAAGCATTATTTCATTTTCATTAAATGACTTTTCAGATATTATTTTTCAAAAGAATGTTTTTAAATTAATTTTGAAGTATTGTTTTAAATTGCAAGTAGCTTCCAAAAGGAATCTGTTTCCTCAGTTCTTGTTTCTCTGCATGAACAGAAATACAGAACAGCTTGGTGAGCCTGTTTCTGTGAAGGAATAAATATGAACAACATTCTGAAGGAGCTCTCTGTGTCTGTGAGCATTTCTAAAATGTCTGTACTGTATCACCAAGATTTGAACTGCCATAGTTGGGGTATTTTTCAGTAGTTTGATAGTTGCAAGTCTGTCTATAGAAAAGCAATGTTCTGTTTCTTTCTTGTTCTGGATTTTTTGTTTTTTTTTGTTGGGTCAACACAATCTGCTCAGGTTTTGCACTGATGGAATATGGCAGTACCATAAAACCTCTGCAACTGATGATCTGGGGGAAGTAATCACAAGATAAATAAACCTTATGTTATGGCTCATTTATTATCCATGTGATGAATAATGGTGGAAAAGTGTGTGGTAATTAATGGACTGGCTTCATGGAAAGACTCCTGTTTATCATATGGTTGTTGCTCTTTCTAGTGGTTTGCTGACAAGTATATTTATTGCAGTATGAGGAGGTCACTAATTAATATGGATATTAGTAAGGCTTTGTGATAATACTCTGAAAAACCTGATTGTTTAAAAATTTTCTCTCTGTCCTCCATTCAGTTTTTTCAGTTCTATGCATTGAAGAGCTAAGTCAATATTAGATGCTACAATTATTGCCCAGGTGCAGTAATCTTTAACCCATATAAGTTACATTTAAAAGAAACAGCTTGGGCATAGCAAGAGTTTCTGGAAGATCTGGTGCAATCCTTGCATGCTTGTTAGGAGTCAGCCTTGTGGAAGGAAGTCATAAAGATTTATACCCACCAAGGTGCTCATTGTCCCGGTTTTGGAAGGATGTGAGGATCAGAGTGGGTCGCTGTGGTACTGTGGGGAACTTCTACTGGAGCCACAAGTGACCCAGAAGTAGAAGTTCATTAGAAAAATCAAATGTTGTGTTTTGTATACCTGATGACCCAGACACTGTTAAGGATAAGTGTTATGTATTGACAGCTTTTTTAATATAAGTAAAATAAAGTTGTTGAGGTTTTCGGTGTTTTTTTATTGTGTTTTTTTTTTTTTTTTTTAAAGAGTGTAATTTTGAACCATATGATGGGCTTTTTTGTTAAAATGTAACTACGACCTGCCACCACAACTGCTTGCATAAAAATCTCTGGCAAGCCACAGAGCAAAAATCAAGAATAATTTTATTGCAAAATAGATAGTGTCAATTATTTTATTGCTTTTGGTGTAATTTATTTATGGTTTCTTAGCTTTAATAGACAAATAGTTGTAATTTTGTGCTGCATGTTGAGATAGATATTGTTTTAAAAGAGCAAGGAAGTTTAGTTCTCTTCCCATGATTTCAAGTAAGAGGATGATCTCAGGTGGTTATTTGGTGGATTTCTTACCCCTCATCCATGATGACCAGTTTCAGATATCCTAATACGGGGATAAGAGTAGGCTTTTTTTTTGTTGTTAGGCAGCTAACCTTGTCCCTTTCTGTTCCTCTTTAATTTTTTTTTTGTCTCCGGGTTATTTTTTAGTAGTTCCCCTATGTATCCCACTAGCACTTCACTACTGAAGAGGGACTGAGCCAAGTCCTATACTGTGATCTTTCTTCCTTTGCTTATGGAATAGCTGTGGGAAAGGTGGTAGCCTTCCAGACTGATCTTGCATTTTCTTCTTCAATCTCTGATTGACCACTCATCAATCACACTTCAAAGTTCTCAGCAGGAGCAGCCTGAGAGCTGAGGTCCAGCCCTGACTGCCAGGGAATCAGATGTGGTGGTTTACAAAGGGTCAAACCCGACATAATAACTGAGTCACTCTTCTACTGCATGGTCAGTTTAAGCCTCTGAAGAAAGGTCTGTCAGCAGAGTCCTGGGAAGGTCCTTTGACAGGTTCTTATGACCTCTATCACACACAGGCAGCCTAATCTGAACTGGAAATACAACCTAAGCTATAGTATGCACTGTAAGTACTGATAAGTGGATGTGGTTTTGGAATGGTGGTGTGTAAAGGTGAGAAAAATCCTTTTTCAGGAGTCGTGCTGGAAAGGGCATCAGAAGATAAGATACCTGTTGTTTTTGTTTTCACAACTGACACCACTTTTTGCTTCATGCTGTGACTTTATCCTGGGCAAAAAATGAACCATGTGAGAATGGGAGAAGTCCATAGCAATGTTTCACTTGATGGAAGGTGAACTTTTCATGTGAAATTTGCATGCCCCTTCCTGTTTGTCACAGGTGCTGACAGTGAGAGTACTGTGGTCATGTCCTTCCTTGAAAGAGCTTTCCTTGGAAATTCCACCTTC